>JAODKE010000069.1:1762482-1785892 GCA_026779605.1 Mormyrus hasselquistii
CCGCGTGAGGCCTAGCGTGAGGTTTAGGATAGAGAGGTTGCGTCGCGTGAGGCCTAGCGTGAGGTTTAGGATAGAGGGGATGCATCGCGTGAGGCCTAGCGTGTCCTTTTCCAAGGGATCCCTTGATATCTCAGATCGGTTGCCAGATTGTCAGCACAATATACGCTGGATGTCACCACACTTCGCTCAGAGAAAAAATTATGAAAAGAGAGAGAATGGCTTTGAAGTTTCTGCGCCTCGAAATTTTAAGATAGAAACAGGGACTAATGGCTGCCCACTTTTCAACATGTAAATGAACAATTTTTTTTCAGCTAACATTTAATTTAAAAGGTCCCTGAGGCCAGAAAACTGCCTCTTAACAAAGTGTTTGTGCTTTGATTTAGATTCAGTGGTTAAAGAGGAAAAAATAGTATTTCCACAGTTATTTTCTTTCTATTCTCAGGACTGTCCCGAAGGTGATACGAAAATCAAAGGCAATGGACCACAAGGAACGGAGGGTGTTCGGGGTGCCCCTGCTGGCGAGCGTGCAACGGGGTGGGGGCCCCCTCCCTCGGAGCATTCTCAAGGCCATGCAGTACCTGAGGACCCAGTGCCTCGACCAGGTGCTTTTCGCCTGGGTTCTCTCACTCGAGATTCTTGGGGAACCATTTTATCCTGAGAACGCAGTCGTCTGTGGAAAAATGATGTTTTCTGAAAATTTGTGATTTCCCTGTTGAGCCCCTGAGCAAGTCTTTTAACCCCCATTTGTTCCTGGGACTGGCTGACCCTCCTTTGTCAAAAAATTATGAGGCTTTATATAAATGCACCTGCCCAATAAATAAAAGCTAAATGTAAAATTTGGTAGCAAATCGTATCTGGCCTTTCTTGTAACCATTAGGGCACAAAGAGTCACTAACCCAACGAATGCCAAATTTCTCTGGCTTCATCTTCTCTTAAATCTGCTTTCCCCAGGTTGGTTTGTTTCGCAAGTCCGGAGTGAAGTCTCGGATACAGTTCCTGCGGGAGATGGTGGAGGCAGACCCCGACGGCATCAGCTACGAAGGCCAGTCCGCGTTTGACGTGGCGGACATGGTGAAGCAGTACTTCCGCGATCTCCCAGAGTCCATCTTCTCCAGCAAGCTCTGCGAGTCCTTCCTCCACATCTACCAATGTAAGGGTGGAGAAGGCGCAGGTGTCTCTTGCTAGATCTAACAAATGGATCTGATGTACTTCTCTGAGCCGGCATCAAGCCCCTTTGCCTCTCGCACAAACAGATTTTCCCAAAGACCGACAGCTAGCCGCAACGCAGGCGGCCATCTTCCTCCTGCCAGATGAAAACAGGGAAGCCTTGCAGACTCTGCTCCTATTCCTCAGAGATGTAGTGGACTGGGTGCAGGAAAACCAGATGACCCCCACCAACATCGCTGTTTGCTTGGCTCCATCCCTGTTCCACCTTAACACTTTGAGGAGAGAGAATCCAACAAGCAGGTGCCCAGGATTTAGTTAATCCAGATTCTACATTTATTTGTTCAAAGTGACATATAAATGAGAGATGCTTGGGGTCAAAGAGGAAAGTCACCAATCATCTAATGATCCTGGAGCAGTTGGCCAATAGGGTCTTGCTCAAAGGCCCAATTTTGATATAATAGCTCAGTCAGTCACGGGATTTGAACTCGTAGCCTTGCGGACATGATGACAGATACCACATCCACTGAGCGACACAATGCCACAGTTCACAATAAAAGTTATTACAAATATGAATTACAGATACATAAACTTACATACTATCTAGTAAAGGTCATTCTTACATCAAACTTTTTGGACCTCATTACATATTTTATTGGTTTACATTAAATAAAATGTCAGCACCTTTTTCACAACAAAGAGGACCTTATCAAATAAAAAGTGAGTGAATTTCTTTCTAAGCTTTTGGGCATGGTTATTGGGTTAGCAGCTTATGTAAGGAAACAATTTTACATATGGCTTTAATTTCACACAGATAGTTTAATTTCACACAGGCAGAGATATTCTATCTATAATTAATTTCAGCTGGTTACAGAAAAACTGGAGTGAGTGGGGCGGAGGGGGGGGGGGGGTGCTTCTTGACAGTGAGAATTTGTTCAATTTTTCAGAAGGTGTTCTTTGAACTTTGTTTTGAAGAGATAAAGAGTTCCGAGGGCCCAGGCTGGAGCCTCCTCCGGCTTCAAAGGCAGATCTATCCGAGCAGCTTGGCCATGCCATTTGAGGAACATGCAGGCACTTATCTCCCCCGCTTCGTGTACCTTCACGAGGAGCGTCCTCTGATTCCCAAACGCCGCGCAGTGGCAGTACGATGAGGTCATGTGGACGTGGACAGGGACACAGCGTATTCCGGCAAACGGCTCCAGAGTAGCCGCTAAGGCTTCCAGTTCACGAATACAAAACGGTGCCAATCCCAAATGGAGGGGAGTAGAGGGAGCCGAGGCAGGAAGTGACATCATATACACAAACATTTCCTCTGCATCGGTGGCACACTTGCAGATATAAATAGTCATTATTAATAGTTTTCATAATTATATAGATTTCATAGATTCAATATTTGTTACAGACAAGATTGTTTTAACATTGGAGATGTGTGATTCTTGATATCATTTAATGGAGGTGAAAACAAACTGTCACACATTCTGTTTCAGGTTAGCATGTTATCCTGGCGTCAGCATGGCTAGATGTATCTGGATGGATGGATGGATGGATGAGGCACAGTGTGTGGAATACATGCATGGGGGCTTGTCTGTGGATATAGAGACAGATGGGAAATGCAAATTGTTGTATGTGAAGGGAGTAGTGTTTGGCTCAGTGGGTTAGGACACTACATTTGATCAGAGGGTTGTCAGTTCAAATCCCAGGGTTGGCGGAGTGACCTCATAGCTGGGCCCTGGTGCAAGGAGCTTCATCCCCAATTGCTGCAAAATGTATACAAATGGAACTTCTAGGTGTCAATACCAACAGAGAGGCAGCTCACACACCATTCTCATTGCTTGCATTTTTTTTTCCCACAGCAAGCTCAGTCACAGGAAATACAGTCTGGGCCGACCAGACCAGAGGGACCTCAGCGAGAACTTGGCAGGCACACAAGGCCTGGCACACATGATTTCGGAGGCACCATGCCTCTTCCAGGTACCTGCATACTAGGCGTTTCCGGTAGATTCAGGTCAGAAACAGAATGCATTCTCATAGTGCCATCCAACCAAGCACAACCATATATTTCAGAGTGTTTGACTTAATCCCTGGTAGTATACGAGGCACCGTATCTCACGTTTAAATAAACTAGGTCCTTCCAATGTATTGCATTTCAGCAAAGTTGTTTTTACGTACCCTAATTGTGTATACTCTCTGCCTTCTCCATAATCCAGGTGCCAAAATGCTGGATGACCCAGAATCAAGGCATGATAGACGAGGACGGCGTACATCTCGACTGGGGCCTGAACTTCCCGGCCTGTTCCAGCGAGGAGGATGAGGACAAACGGGCCCAGCTGGACCTGTCCATCCAGAACACGCTGAAGGAAGCCAGGGAGAGGTTCAGAAGCTGGACCCCGTGCTCGACCTCGGACCATGTGGACGTGGCTTTTAAAAAGGTGCGGATAGATCCTTCACCATTTCTTACCTGAAGGCAATTCCCCTGTGGGGGACAAACAGACCCCCAAAAAGTGATTTAAATTTAATAGAACTAATTTCTGCCCAAATGTATTTTCACCCAGTCTCCACACCTGTGGTTTACCTATGGTGTTTGGCTGAGCAGAGCAGGAATTACAGGACAGCACAGAAATCATCCTGCCACAGTTAGTTCCCTGTGTTGCACGCTGAAGAAATGCATATACACAGTATCCCAAGGGCCCAAAAAAATTAGGAACATAATCGGATTGGTCGGACTTGAGGACCCAAAATCCCTAGCAGCCCCCCTGATAACGCGCAGCTTGGGTGGGGTTTGGGAGGACATGGGAGGGTAGGATGGGTGGCAGATGCAGCCTTTGATGTTCAGAGGCTGTTCGGTTATGTGTGGGGGGGCGCTGAAGGTGCTGCACTCATCCCTGTCACCTACAGCATTTCACTGCTTTATGTGGCTCCTGCGGCTTAAATGTTTAATGTCATACTTGCTGCGACGACCCCTCTTTGTATCATTTCCAGAATAAAAGTATTACCCGTATAGATACATGAGTATGATTGTGTCATAGCTACTAAACTGTGCCATCCGAGCTCATAAGAGGGGCCAGCCTTATCATTAGCCGATGATATGTATTGACTTATGAGTGATAGAGGCGGGCACTCTGTGGGCCAATCAGCTTTCAGCACAGGCCATTGCCCCTGTGGCCTCAGAATTATACATACTCATGCCTGTTAATAAGCAAATGCAAATGTGCCGCGCTGGCAGGTGAAGGACGGCCACGCCCTGCGGCTCTGGAAGGCGTCTGTGGAGGTGGACGCCCCCCCTGCTGAAGTCTCACAGCGTCTGCTGCACCAGCGCGAGCTCTGGGACAGGGACCTGCACAGCTCGCGGGTGGTGGAGGCGCTGGGGGCCAGCGCTGAGGTGTACCACTACGTCCAATATGGTGGGGGACGGCGCCCCCTGCAGGAGCACCTGCTGCTCAGGTAAAACGCAGTCCGACGGGACTTAACGAGGCTCGTTAGTGCACGGCGGCTGCATGGTAGCGGGTTAATTTCTCCGTGGTCACTGAATGACACGGTGGCGTGGGCGTCTGGAAGGCGTCATGGCGAACACAGCGCCTGGAAGCCAGCGGGAAGCGTCAGCAAAGCCGAGCCTCCCGACAGCCTGTCACTGCAGAGAATATGGCGCCTTTAAGATAATTATCTTCACAGCACAATAAAACCACAAACTGGCGACAGATGGCACTGACAGGCAGGAAATTTAATGGAACATGAAAAGATGTTCATGTGGACGGAGACGGAAGCTTGATGAGATGTTTTATGGGTTACATTCCGGCTCAGACATAAAGTTCTACATTTAGCAAAAACTTTCTTGCCTCACGGAGTTCATGAGGCGCGGTCTCCATAGTAATAAACCACACGCGTCATGTGGTGTCACAGCTGATAATTCCCCCACCCCCCATACTGATCGTTCTTTCCCCCTCATCTTTAATGAGCAGGGCATAACAAACCCTTCTCATTTCTGTCCCAGGACCTGGTACAATGAGCCCACCACAGGGACTTTCATCATTGCCGCCGTTTCCACCGAACGCCCGGACGTCCCTATTGATGGCGTGAGGGCCAAGGTGTTCTGCTGCATCCACCTGCTGGAACCCGTGGGGGCCAAGAGGACACGGCTGACTCACGTTTGCCGAGAGGACACCAGGTGAGCAGAAGGGGCTGCCATGGCATTAGCCATTAGCCGTTAACCTCATGAGCAGAGAGAGTCACTACGCCATTAGCCATTGGTTACATGAGTGGACAAAGCAGAGAGGGCCATCACGGTGTTAGCCGTTAGCCTCATGAGCAGAGAGGGCCACCACGGCATTAGCAATTAGCCTTATTATCAGAGAGGGCCACCACGGCATTAGCCATTAGCTTCATGAGCGGAGAGGGCCATCACGGTGTTAGCTGTTAGCCTCATGAGCAGAGAGGTCCACCACAGTGTTAGCCATTATCCTTATTATCAGAGAGGGCCACCACAGCATTAGCCATTAGCCTTATTATCAGAGAGGGCCACCATGGCATTAGCCATTAGCCTCATGAGCGGAGAGGGCCATCACGGTGTTAGCCGTTAGCCTCGTGAGCAAAGAGGGCCACCATGGTGTTAGCCGTTAGCCTCATGAGCAGAGAGGTATGCGCCTGCGATAAATTGGCATCCAGAATCACAGCAGCAATCTCCTGAATGTCAGATGGATGGATGGAGAATAGAATGAAGACCAAATCCCTCACTCTACTAAAGCTGAAGTTGTTTCCTTTCTTTATTCAACTGGAACTTTCCTTGTCATAAGCATGAAAGCTTAGATTTATGGTGTTTTTATTTTCTGACTTCAGTTGACTTTGGCTTATATGCTGAAGTAATTTCTTATTTACATATGTTTCTTTGTTCAGTTGGAAGTCATTATAAATGCATTTTGGTTGCCCAATCGGGAGTATTTTACATGTGCTCAGCTGGGCTCACCGATTGCGTGTTCTCTTTCAGTTCACACCCCGTTAAAGTGTCATTTCCTCTGTTACACATAGAGGGCGCTCTCCAGACTGGCACAACAAAGTGTGGGGACACCTGTTGTCGTCCGAGATGACGGCCATAAGGGACTCTTTCAAGGACGACACAACCAGCACTAAGACATGAAGAAGGCCCCGACCTTCCCCGATGCCTCCCCGCCCCATCCCATGTTCCCCACTTACAGATCTTACCAGCGTATTTGCATGAAGAGAGAAAAATGGGAATTCAACGTTTTCCCAAGGCCCGCAGCTGAAGTTATTTATGCAACTTTTAAAGAAAAGGTACAATTTTGCCTGTGGACAAAAATGGAGCCTTTTGGGGGCGCCAGAGGGCTGGCTGCCGGCGGAGGCTGAGTACCCAGGTGTGTCATCCCATTTAAATTCCTCCTCCAAAGACCTTCGGCGGTGGTGCGTTGTCTTTAATGTCAGCTTCAAAAACGGCTCGTGCGAGTCCCTGCTGGGCCCTTTACATCCAAACTTACCTCTCTGAGGTCTTTTCACCCAGGAAGGTCTTCGCACATGGCTTTAACAAAAGATATGTCCAAAAATGAAACCAGCTCTTTTACGTAGCTGGAACGTTCATTTTGTATGATAGCACTCATAATGTAACACTTGATACATCTGTATTGGTAGGGATGTTCGGAAGCATTGCGCATATGACTGGAAGGACGTGCCTTTCAATCCCAAGGTCGGGGGAGTGATTTTTCAGTTGCGCCCCTGAGCAAGACCCTGAAACCCCAATTGCTCCAGGCCCTATCTGACCCTGTGCTCTCAAACATGTGTCACTGTGGACAAAAGCATCTGCTAAACAAATGTAGATATTCTACTTCCAGAGTTCTAAAACCTACCATCTCCTGTCTATCTTGATACTGTATACCGAAACAAATGTAGATATTCTACTTCCAGAGTTCTAAAACCTACCATCTCCTGTTTATCTTGATATACCGAAACAAATGTGTTCCTCTGAACAAAATGTTAATAAATTCATTTATATTTCTGTGTGTATATATATATATATATATATATATATATATAATTTCAAAATGCAGTCTATTGTTATAAATGTCCTATTAAATGCCTTTTGAAGATAACTTAAATATATTAAAATACAATTAAGAGTTTTATTAAAATATTATACAGCAATCAGAAAGGTTTAACATTTTTTATATTAAAGATGTAATGAAAATTATGCTGCCTGGTTTATCATTTTATAATTATCGCAACAGTCTTGTCGCTTCAGACAAATCAAAAATGTCCTTTGATCACATGGCCGTCTATGAATTAAAAAAATCCTGACCTCCGGTGGAAGATTAGACCTACATAAGCTATCAGAGCACTTCATTATCGATGAGGCAGGCCTCCAGCTGCCGTCACATAGCTCAGCTCAACACCGGACTGCCTAGTGCTTAACAAAGGCCTTAACGCATCAACGCTCCAAATATTTGGCAAAGACAAACGGCCTATGACAAATCCACAGCTCCTTTACAGGAGCTAAGGGTATTTAATGTAAATGCCAAAATGTGGTAGTCCGGAGGAGTGGGGGGCTAGAAATGTTATTGACATTGTTAGACACAAATATCCAGGAACACATCACTTCAGTGATGTGGCTGCTTTATTTTATGGTGAAATTACATAAAAGTCTGCCCCCAGAGCCATGTCCGCACTAAGGTTAGAGGGATTCCCACGCCACGCTGCTCAGGTAAAGCGAGGGGTGGAAAGGTTGGACACTTGTGACTTTTGCTCCAATATGTGGCACAACAGTATTTGTGTGTGTGAATATGGCTCAGTGGAATGGAATACTGCACCTGTGCTCTGAAGGTCACTGGTTCAAATCCCAGGGGCAGTAGAGTGATTCTACCATTGGACCCTTAAACACTAATTACTCCTGGGACAGGCTGACCCTGTTTTCTCAAAAGGTGCATTCACTTTGGATAAAACCATCTACTAGACATAATATAACACAAGACCAGGTACAAAGCTTTTTTCCATAAATATGGCAAAATAACCATAATGATTTAAAAAATAATTTTGTGGAAGAGCACAAGGAAGGAAAACGAGAACAAGTTAGTGAGTCAGAGACCAGAGGAGAAATACAGAATGCTGGCATCTGTTCCTTAAACTGGATTCATCCTGACCACCAAATATGAGGTTTCAAATCTCCAGCCTTGACGCAGACCCCTGAACACACACACACACACACACAAACTGCACCTCCCACTAAACTCTGTCTCCCAGGAACCTATCCACTCAGCTGAGCTCGCATAATCGTTTTTGGGGTTTGGGTTGCTCAGGAGTCAGTGGATGAAAATGGGGCCATTTGGCTCAGTCTGTCTTTCTGAAAATTGCCGTCACCCTGGTGTTGACTGTGGCCGTCCATGTCAACTCAACCAAAGAAGCGGAAATAAAAACAGCACAGAGCGAGACACTTGTACTCGGGGCAGCCAGTGGCTTAAAATTCATTTGCACGCCCGGTCCCCCTCACCCCAGGCTCTAATTTACTTCTCCGGGCCAATAACAGCGTCTCCCAGCCTGCGGTTAATCACGCATAGGTAAAAAACGCAGTGGCCCATTAAGTGACATTAATCTATTAATCATCCCACTGATTGTCAGCTGAGACCTCTATCACTCACTGCCGGCCAGTTCACCCCGGAGTCCTTGGGTACAAGCAAAGAGCCACAGCAATCGATGAATAAAACCCCTTCCCTTCCCCCTCATCCTCCAATTCTGACTAACTAGGAGAAATGGTGGAGCAAACGTGACGACGCCCTGAAGTGTAAGGAGCAAACGAAAAAAATCAAACCAAAAGAAATTCTTTCATGAAGATGAAATGTGGCTGAAGGCCAGCGTAACGACAGAATGTATCAGGGTTGAAATTCGGTTAAAATAATATTACTAATAAGGCAGGTACTGTCATCCTTTTAAATTCCCCTCCACAGTCTCAAGGACCAGAAAGCTCCCCCAGCCAGCGCTGACTCGCGTTAAGCCCAAATAAAGTCTGAGGTAAAAAGTAAAGGCTGTCTCAGGTGTGCTGCAATCCTGGAAAGAACCGCAACGTTTATACGGCGAATGAGGAGCGGGGAGTCAAGGTTCTCTCTTTTTTTTTTCTTTTTTACTGCCAGTCCCATTTATTTTATTTTTGGCAGTAAGACACGAAGCAGCCAGCAGGGGGCAGGTCACATCCTCTGGACGGGCGTGAGCCCGAGTATGTCGAAGCCCTTGGCCATGATGGCAGCCGTGGCCTCACACAGCAGCATCCTCCACATGTTGACTTTGACGACCTCCCCTGGACAGAGGAACACAGAGCGGGTCAGTACACGGGACACCTGCAATGCTGAGTTAGCCAACCGCTTAGGAGACGCTTCATCAGGTTACCACTTCATTGGTTTTCTTGGCTCATTAGCTAGCCACGACACAGCTGGCTAATTCCTCAAGGGTCTGATGTTATAATGCCAAGCCATTACCCCACACAGGGGGAGGACACTGGTCATTCACGTTTTTAAGCATTTCATAGCTAGTGAATGCATCTTTAATAGACTTTAAGGGACTCTAAGATCAAACTCAAAGATTCCTTGTTCAAACCTTAACTGATGTCATTAATCAATCAATCATTACCTTTTTAACCTGAAAAACCAAAAGCATTAAACAACATTCTCTCCCATTCCTAATTACACAAATACTCACAAACTATAAGGGTAAAGTATCAAAGCCCACATGTAAGGCACCAAGCCCAAAAACCTGGAACAGTAACAGGCACTTCAGTATCACAATGAAATTTTATAGGCTTATAATACATTTAAGGCACTTAGTCTGCTTCGGTGCCTAACAGAACCAATGATTCAACGCACGAGTGAGAAGTAGGGCATCTGGCCAAGACCCATGTTTTAGGCTGCACTGTTTATTAAAACCCGTACTTGAGACCCAACTTATGAAGAGTAATGCTTGTAAGCAACGTAAAGTAAAAAGCCAAGAGCATCAAACATGGCTGTACCTTGTGGCAGAGCATAACTGCCCTCGGCTGTGGCAGTTACTGACTGTGCCTCATAGACCATGTTTTGCAGACATATGGACATCATCCCTTTTAAATAGGAAATGTGTAATATCGTAAATTATTCTGATTAAAAGCTAATTTAATAACCTTCTGATGGTATTCAAGAATCACTGCAGTGTATCTAATGAATCTGCAGGGTTCCTGGGCGAAGCGGCGCATTCACGAAGGCGGATACGCTCCACGGGAGCACCAACGGCGTGCGGAGAGCCTCCGAGGCGTCCCTCTGGGGACAAGACTGCCGTATGTCATCTTGTCGGTATATCGATAACTTTTAAACAGTCCGGGACGGGAATTGTCACACTGTCAGAAAGAAATACAGCCGCAGACATTGCCATTGCCAGTTCCCAGGACAACGTCCCCAGAGATGCAACAGAAGAGTATGGGATAGAGGACTGCATGAAGAACAGTGAGAAGGACAGTGCAAGACTCTAGCCTTGGGCTATAGCCGAACATGGCTGCAGGACCCCTGGGCAATTCCGCTCAGGCCGTAGCCGTACCAAACGCACCTGTCTGCCGGTCCTTCTCCACGCAGTAACAGCTGTCGTAGAACTCCGTGAAGGTAGTGGCCAGCTCGTACAGGTAGTCGCACAACGTGTGCAGCAGCAGGTCTTCCAGGATCTTGCGCAGGATCTCCGGGAAGCGCAGGATGCACTTGCCCAGCTTCCACTCCTTCTCGTGGTCCAGCAGAACCTGCGTGGTCTCCGCTGCCCGCCGAAGTGTCTCTTCGTCGATGTTGGCCAGGCGCGCAATGGACCTGGATGGGCAGTAAGAGGAAAAAGACCGTGAACTGGTAGCACTCATGGGTGATAGAGGCACTCGTAATGTGGGGCAGGGAATCGACAAGGAGTTCGCAAAGGACTCTCTCATATATCCTTCGTGACACTCTTCCAACCCCTTACCTGAACCCCAGCCCAGGGGAGTCATCGACAGCTGAGACTCATGTGGGGAAAACCGCGAGGTAACCTGCTGGGAGCGTTACTGACCAAGAGCGGGTCGCTTGTCTGAGATCCGGTTTCTGACATCCCCCACGTTTGCACCCCCGCTGGAGCGATCGATGGCAGCTGGGCGCCGTTGTTTTCATGGCACGCCCAGATCGATGTTGATGCCAGTTGACTCACCTGATCCGGGTGTAGGCGTACAGCAGGTATGCGGCCGTGTTGCCCCGGTCGTCCAGCATCTTGTCGAAGGAGAACACGTAGTCGTTGATGCGGTTGTGTGACAGGTCGGCATACTTGATGCAGCCGAAGGCCACGGATCGCTGCGCCTTCATCAGCTCATCAGGGGTCAGAACCTGCGGCAAACGAGAGTCACGCGCATGCAGAGGACAAACTCAGAAGGGACACAATGCACCAGTGACCCAAACAGAGGACATTATTCACCCCAGGCACAAAGCAGAAACCTCCAAATATCTCAAAGACACAAGAAAACAAGACCCAACAGACATCTCTCAAAATAACCCAAGATCTCCTCAAACCCCCCTTTTCCCTTCTACCAGGGGGAAGATGACTACTCTCAGCACTCTAGATTTATCATCTTTGCTTGCACCTTCACCGAAAGCCACCGCGACTATGACCTAGCTGTCTTTCTCCCAGGGCTTAAACCAGGAAGCAACCATATTCCAGCCTGCCTGCTATGGAGGAGACCATAATTCTGACCTGGCCCAATTTCAGTGAAATCCACTCCCTAAGTTGACCCACCTAACAGTGGCAAGTCACCCAGCTTGGTTTTCTCATAAGGTTTTTCCGTTTCGCTCTATTCATTAATCCTTACTGCCGGACTGATACGGCTGACGCTCAGCCACCTGAAAGGTCCCTGGGTCGCGCTTTTCTGACCCAGGTGACACATGCGCCGCTTCAACCATCTGCATCACCACCGTTTTGAAGAAAGCGAGAAAACGACTAAGCCTAAAAGTGGCTTCCCACGACAACACTAGTTAAAGTGATTATCCCACGGGTAGCGGCGTGACTACAAGCCCGCTAACTTTTCTGCATAATTTAATGCAACACGTGTAACTTCCAATATCCTTGACGATGACAGGCTTAGCGGGGCCGAGCTTGATGCTCCAGCTGCAAGCCTCTCTGCCCCGCCCCGGCAGCTAGCGAGATCTCGGGCAGAATCGAGAAGGGATGGTCTGGGGCTCCTGAGGAAACTAAATCCCGTCGGAGCCTCTGAACGAAAAGGACTTCAGGAGGCCCAGCTGCAAACAGTGGGCACCGATAAGATGTGGCTGCCCCGACATAATCTACTCAATCTGCACCTCATGCGAATGGGGGCGGGGGGCAGCAGGGAAGCTTACCCCTTTTTTCCATACTTGCTGCCAAACTAACATATCACCATTATTCAGGGGATAATTGTTATTAATGAGCTCATTAAATCAATTATACTAAATAAATCAGCTGTTACAAATAATATATACAAATATAATTATAGAGAGTTCCAGACAACATCTTCTGTCTGTGGATATTACTCTAATGACAAATTAGCTGTAAGCTATTGTTATTGACTGAAGAACATCACATAGTTGAAGAATCACTCAATTTTCAGGTCTTTGCAACACAGAACGGATCTCCGTAAATAAGCATCGGACTGGAAACTGACTGGGGGGTGGGCTGTAAATTCATTTTTATCCTCCTGCGTGAAAGCAAATATCAAGCTTGAAATCGGGCACAGAGCTGAAATACTGACCACTGGACTCGCTGAGATTGGGCGGATGGTCATTAACACGAAATGGAAACAAATTGGGAGCGAGGCGAGACACGAGAGTAAATATGCTGACCGTCAACGCTGAGCCCCGTCGCTATAGTGATCTCTTAGAACTCCTGATGAGTTAGAACTTAGAACACGGTAGGCGAAGGGGCCAGGGGAAGGCCTTCATTTGCACAACCACTCCTTCCGAGAGGTGCGTTTCAGTTTGGGTCTAGGGTAGCGCTAATTTCCTTTCCGTGATCACACCCATCACGCTGAATGAGGCAGCCCTCAGGGCGCTCCTGAATCTTTAAAACTATACTTACAGCCAAATTAACATCTTTCAAGTTTGTGTATAAATACCGGAGCCATCTGCGGAAGCAGATTCCGTTGTTAGAACCTAGTACTCTATTCCTCTTCTCCTCCATGCCTGTATTCTTTCTTGTTCCATGATATTTAAAGCTTGGAGCATCTAATCTGACATGGACACCGGGCCAGTTAACCCATTAGGCGACGCAGGTGAGGCAAGAAGAGCCAGCTGTGAAGATTAGAGTGCCGCATGAACTTTGATCGCTATCGCATGGGTGAGTAGGAGTCGTTTACAGGCATCCCACACCAACCTTGTCCCTCTCTTTCTCCTTCAGCTTGTCCATGGACCTCCTAAGACCTTCATCCAGCAGGTCCATCAGCCTCACTGTGTCGCCAGATCGTGTCTTGAACTTCTTCCTGGAGGAAGAAGCCCGTTAGCACATCAGCAAGACATGGGATGGGAGACTGCGGCGCGAGTGCCCCTGGGTAACAAACTGTCTGTCTGACAAAAACCACTCAGGCTACATTACAGGCACCTATACAAAGGGATTACTTCGACTTCAATCTAGTATTTTCTACGCCAGACACTTCTGTACGCAGGATCTATCCGCCTCACAAGACGAAAGGGACCGGGCTCCTCTCCCGACAAGCCGCACAATAGGTCAGCCTGACGCCCGCGCAGCGTTTCACACGGGAGCCTCATGCATGTCTGCATACTCACTTGTCTTCCCCCAGCACCACCCCGAAGCCAGCATGCTCCACCCGAGTCACCTTGGGGTCGTACCAGCCTATCATCTGGCCAGCAGCAAAGATGACCTGGAAGTGGCCCGCCTGAATGGGAACACACACACACACACACACACACACACACACACACATTTACTATCACCACAGTAAGACCTTTGTATAAGCTGATCTTCCTCACAGTCTTAACAATGGAAACAGACAAACACACACAAGTAGCCAACATCCCCCCCCTGCTTTTCCCAATCAGAATTATAAAGCTTAAATAATAAGGACAGGGTTGTTTTTTTCCTGGTTTTTCATATCAATGGCAGTGGCAGACTGGATTGTGTCATTGTGAAATTCACTCAATTGCACAGAGGCTGTCCCAGCCAGATGGGTTACGGACTTCACCATCCCTGATGCACATCCTCCAGAGAAGAAAGAAAAAAAAAACAAGACGCTCTAATGATTTTTCACACTGCCAGCTCACTCAGCAAAGCCCAGTTACACCTCTGCTCCTAAATGTCAAGGAGGCGCGTTAAATCCACAATGATCTGCATTTCAGGAGGACGCAGCCCGAGCCCCTGCAGGCTGAGTGTCACCTGGCCGCTGTCGGTGACGTAGATGATGATGTCAGCCTTCTCGTCGAACAGCCTCTGCTTCAAAGCCGCCAGGTCCGAGGTGTCGTACGTGTACCCTCCATCCGACTTCACCACCGTCAGGGGGATGGACTGACCCGGTGGGAACACAATCTTACGCCCTTCATCAAGCTGCACCAACCCTGCAGGTGAGAGGAGAGCGCCATTTCTTAAGCAACACTGGCCCCTGCTGGCCCCTCCTTGTATTGCAGGCTTATTCCAGCACATATAGTGCTTACAAAGTCTTGAAACGCTTGCATAATTCCATAAAAACTGCTACTTTATTGACTTTATAACAAAAACAATTACTTTATTTGTTCACAAAACTATATCACATTAGAAACAACCAGTAGTTCTAAGTAAAACATTAGTCTCAAGTAGCAATAAACTGAAACCCAAATTACAGCTCTGAAAGAGCTGTTCCGAGTTAAAAAGTTAAATCGACAAGCAGTCACATTGGGTGCTTTTTAATTAGTAACACCTTCGCAATAAGAAAAACACCAAACGCTCGTATACCTTTGGGAGCCAATGACTACAACAGCAATTAACAGAACTGAATGGGTCTGTCGGAAAAATGGTGACACTTAAAAATAAAATGTCTGTGTAGAAGCTGTGTGTAGATGTTACATATCACTTGTCAATGGGTTTTTGTTATGAGACCAATAAATCCGCAGCGTTTTTGCCGTCCCACACAAGGCCAGACTTTAACGCACCGGGAGACACATCAAAGACTTAGTGACTCAGCAGAGAGTAAATACCATGATAATATTACTGATAAACAAACCTCGCGCTTCAAATTCTTTTACTACATCTGTCATCCTATCCTGGTAATAGGATTCCCCTCGCTCGATTATGTTAATGTCCAAACAGTCGTAGATCTTCTGAAATTCTGTCAAAGGGGAGAGAATGATAAGCTGAAAGGAAGAGAGTCACACTCTTAATTATATCAATAAGTTACGTGGCTTAAAACAATAAACTCGTGCGCATAAAGCGATACCGAGTCATCAGTTAATAACACAGGGGTGAAGCCCGCCCCCCCAATCCCAGCCGACTGCTCACCCATCCTGGACACGTCACAGATGAGCTTCCAGGCCTTAAGGAACTCCGGCTCCTTGCTCTGCAGCCTTACCACACACTGATAAGCCTTCTGCTTGAATTCCTCATCCTCGTCGAATCGCTTCTTGGATTCCTTGGATTCACCCAGGACAGGAAAATTGAATAACAAACAAAAAGGCTCCCAGTAGCAGCCCTGTGGCTCTTCCTCTATGTCGGCACAAACCATCAATGTATCGCAGCAAGTATACACTGTCCACCGTAACACAGGGCTGCTCATTACTCACTATCGCCCCCTAGTGAATACGCGAATAACTCCTTGAATTAGTTCATTATGATTATAGCCAGCACGAATTACGGTTCCACACTATGCTGGCCAGGGTTGGTGGGGGGGTGGGGTGGGGGGGTTCAGGATTAAGGCCACTCACTTTGTAGAAGGCCTGGAGGTCGCCGATGGGGGGGGACACCGAGAGGTAATTGGGGAACTTGTCCTGCAGGTGTGCGATGAGCATGCCAAACTGGGTCCCCCAGTCACCCACGTGGTTCAACCTGACACACACACACACACACACACACACACACACACAAAAAACAAACCATGTGACAATGAGCCCTTTTTTTACACAGCCGCTCCCAGCTTTTAGAGCTAACAATGGTTATGGGACTGCATGTCTGAGGTTGTCTGTTCACGACCTGGGGGCTCCTGTCATGCCCTCAGCCAAGAACCTGAACCGGAGTTTATTTAATGAAGCGTCCAGCGGCATAAACCTATAAACTGCACAAATCAATACAGGGAGTCCCCAAGATAAAAAAAAAACCTCTGAATTATGGACAACTTGCTCTTGCGAGGGGAATACCATAAAGTGTAATATCTCAAAAATGTGGGCTAAATACGACGGTTCGTGATAACGAACACAAACAGGACTTTGTGATGCTTGTGAAAACACAGCACAGCTTCAGCGGCTTGCAGACTCAAGGCACAGAACTTACAGCGCTGTAGTTACCTTTACTACTGTACAATTATTATCGTTATTATCCATCAATTTTCTGAAACCGCTTCTCTTGTTCGGGGTCATGGGGGGTCCGGAACCTATCCCAGAGTCTACTGGCGCAAGGCAGAGAACAGCCCAGGATGGGGCGCTAAACCATCGCCGCACACTCACACACCATTCACTCACCCAGTGAACATCATACCGCCAATTAATCTCAGTATGTTTTTGAGTTGTGGACGGGAACGGCAGCACCCGGAGGAAAGCCCACTATGACACAGGGAGAACATGCAAACTCCACACACATGGAGCTGGGGCGGAGGCTCCCGGTCCCAGAGGTGTGAGGCAACAGTGCGGACCACTGCGCACTGCTAACCACTGCGCTGCCTCCATTATTATTTTGAACTGTATTATTTTTCCATCATCTACAAATTTGACTTATGGATCAGATCTCGTGCATAACCTGGGGACTGCCTGTACTTAAAATGAAACTCAATGAGCCACTTTAATACTAGATAAAACAAACATCAACTCTTGCTCATGTCTCTATTCACAGTGTATTTCTCATAACAATACATTCTGGACCCTAGCAGTCATTTAAAGAGACCGACCGATCTTACAAAAGATGTCATAGATCTTGCCGTCATACTGGGTAAGACTTTGGCTGGACCGGAGCAAGTCCTGACATACTGACCTCAAAACATCATACCCCAGGAACTCAAAGAGCCGACACATGCTGTCCCCAATGATGGTGGAGCGAAGGTGACCGACGTGCATCTCTTTAGCTATGTTGGGCGAGGAGAAGTCTACCACCACCTAGGAACACCACCCAAAAAGGAGTCATCCATCCATTAACCGAATCACACTGACCAGTAGGTGATAACAGCTAAAGGAGGTTTACAGTACCCTCTTCCTGGACTGTAGAGGCGGAGGGTGGATGCCATTGATCAGCAGGCTTGTCAATAACTTTGACACGAAGGGCTTCTTGAGGTGAACGTTGATGAATCCTTCAAGTATAATGCATTTTCAGGATATTTTCTAGCCTCCCACTAGGCACAATTCCACAGGCAAGGTTCATATTTCTCTTAAGACTCCATACAAGTATTTATAGGATCATAAGCAACAGATCTGTGCTCCTCATTTCAACGTTTTGTGATTAAAACACACCTGGCCCAGCAATCTCTGTCTTCTGGATCATTTCATTGTCTGGAATGTTCTGAACAATTCTCTCGGCGATCTCCCTTGGGCTGACCTTCAGTCCCCTGGACTTCATCATCTGTAAGGGGGCATGTGTGTCACCGCCCATCCCAATCTTAACATATATACAGAATTTAGTTTATAAAAACAAGCAATTTCGCAATACATTTCTAAAGTAACATGTGGCTGTATAAGATGGGCCATAATTTATACATAGGGGCCCACCTTATCATTAGCCAATGATAAGATTTGGATCTGTGAGTGACAGAGGAGGGGATGCTCCAGCCAATCAACTTTCAGCTGTGGTCATTGCCCCTGTGACCCCACCCATGTTTATACCTCTGCCTTTAGCTCAGTTCATCAAAGCTCAGGGTTATATGAAATGGATTTAAAAAAAAAAAAAACACACACACACACACACAACATGCCACATTCCTTCAGCCCATCTCCTAGCCCCACCCAGTCTGACCTGGGCCATGCCCATGGCACTGTTACACTGGTAATCTCCAAATCTGGCCTGCTGATTGGGTGTGACAGACAGGGGAGGGCTCTCCAGGTCAGGGTAGGCGGCTTGGATGGCGTCCCCAAAGATCTCCTGCAGACGCTGGTTGATGTTGGTCATGTTTTTGCTGCACTGGCTCCTCTCCTCCTGTAGGCTCTGCCCAACCAACACACAGGTCAACCCATCATAACACTGTTCACACACCTCCCCAACACACCCTGATTCACTACCCACTTATAGAGTTGGATATCTAAATATGAGCGTTAACATCTACAGCTCTGAATCAGTTTGTTACAGGAGGGTGCTTAAATGCATTAGGCTGAGCAGTGGGATTAAAGAGGGAAGAATCATGCAATCATGCAGAAGAATCTTTTTCCACCTAAACCCCAAACGATTCTAGATTGGGGGGGGGGGGGGCAGTAGCGTCAGCCTTAGTGACAGCAAAGTCACGTGATCGCCACACATCCCCCTCTAAGGGCTGAATGCCTGTGCATCCCGCAGTGAACAATGGTTTCGCTTTTCGGGCGACGGGAAAGCAGGTGAAGGTCTCCTACTCTCTTGAGGATATTCAGGCGATACTTCAGCTTCGCGTTTTCCTCCCTCAGCTCATCGAGCTGCGACGAGGTGACCAGTGCTTCCGGGTTCTTCAGTTTCTCTATTTCATCCGATAGACATTTTATTTCCCTTTCCTGGGAAAACACGGACGTCGTAAATCAAATCTAAAACTAGCTCACGGTCGTATAAGTACTTGCAAACTTTCATGCATAATGTTTGAATATCCTACAGTCAATCTATCAACTTCTGCACATAACGTACACTTGAAAGAGAATAGGACATAACTGTTTCAGTACCATTTGTTTATGAATAAACAGTTTACTGTAAACAGACAACTTTCCAGTAAAGTTGCCTGTATAAAATCCTCATTGATATACTGTCTTTACTGACTATACATTGATAGTCTGTGTCCGCAAAAGCTGTCAATATTGAATAATTTTCACCAACTGAGATGAGTTTTACTAGCGACATCTTAACTTTAAAGTAAGAATGCGAGCGGACAGAGGGATTTTAACGCGTTGCATCAGCACATAGAAACACATGGAGCAGCAAGTCGTCGGGCACACGGAGCCGGCCCAGTTTTATCATCACCGGTAAAAATAAACCTACCTGTCTCTGGATCCGAGACATGTACTCGGCCACCGGGTCTCCCATTTTCCTCTAAAATAACCGCACTTAGTTCTGCCACAAAGTGTAAAGAAGCGTCACCTGACCAACCGCTTTACTTTCTCTTTCCCCTGAACCGGGCGTCAAGGAAACAGCATAAAAGAGAGGCAACCCGCACCTGCTGCCTCACTGCATATTTGTACCGCGCCCCCTGGAGGCAGGAGTGCAAAATGTGTCACTGTACAAAATACGCTGGCCTCAAACGTACAATTCAAAAAAATGTTTAACATTAAATTGTTTTGGCTGCACTTAAATTAATGAATGAATTAAATTAACGAATTAAAATTGGCCAAAGATGAATTGGTATTTCAAAGTCTATGCCGATCCATGAGGGATGATCCGGGCAACACGTCACCTTTACAATGAATCACGCAGGGCGCAATAAATGACGACACTTGTACACCGGATTGCGTTGAAGAAAAGCTATATATTTGTTGCGAAACTAGAAAAAAAAAATTATTATGCTGATGACGTATTTACAATGCTGGTCGACATAATCAGTATTAAAATTCACAGTTTTCAAAAGTTTCATACGGGAAAATAAACAGTAACACTCTATTCACAAAGTGCGACGAAAAAAAGAAAGTTGTATGTTACAAAAAAAGAAAAATCACAACTAATTTGGTAGATTAAAAATCAAACAAAACGTGACTGTCTTTAAAAAAAAAACAAACAATTAAAATAATACACAAAAACAAATTCAGACACCAGAGGGGATTACATTAGTTTAACTCAATCCAGGCGTGTAATTTCTTAGTATGTATCTCTGCATCTTAACAGCCTAGTATGTTTTAGCATTAAATTGTGTGTAAAGAGCACCTAATCAGTCATTGCATATTTCCAAAAATCCCATTTAATCCGAACACTGAATATCTTAACATAAAACTTTCTTTAGAAATTCCAGTTCCAGCACCAACTGAATAAAAAAATAATAATTTTGTCAAAAGAACAGGTCAGATCTACTATAAAAAGTGTGTTCTGCTGACGAGCGAAATGAGTGTTACATATGTACCGCCCACTTTTCTGTTCTGCAAAACTAACCAGTTTGTTCTCTTAACAGGCGCAAAATACATTGCCAAGCAATTTCTCATGCCGATGGAATGTTTGCGGTTATTTTGGTAATCGGTTTAATATGATAAAGCAGGATGAATTCTTTCACATTAATCACTTAAAGCTGGTGTGAATAAGGTGTCTTACTCAATCGCATTCAAGAAACATTTTATAAACTCGATCCTGGGAATGATGAACAAAAACTGAAAAAACAACCCCCCTCCCCCTCCCCAACACTAACAGGCGTCCAAGGAAAACAACCCGATGTTGAAATCATGGGTAAAATAGCAATTACTATGGAACCAACATGTCATTCACGACTTTTAAGTTTACCTTCATCAAAAATATTTTACACAACGGAGACTCAATACAGGAGGACCTTTAAACCTAAAATGGCGAGTATTTTATGGACGAAATATGTCGTATATAAATCCAAATTCAAAATAAAATATAAGCTTAATAATGGTTTCTTTGTGCATTTTTCCATTGAATCGCAAATCTTTACACATTGAAATGCCTCAATTTTCCAGGTGCACGTGCCAGCGCGTGAGTGTTTAAGGTAAACAGCAGTTTCTGCACTGGATCCGTGCAAGACTCAAATCATGGGGCAAAGCCTCGTTTATCTTTTTAAAGGCAACAGTAAAACACAATACACCGTGTATGTCTATTTAGCATTTGAATCATTTGGATTTATAACATCGGTAGTGGTTCTATGACATCTTTCAGCGTTATTATAATCATTCTGGAAGTGTACAACCCATGTCAGTTTTTATTAATGAACAATAATCACCAGAGAGACAAATGACCACTGAAAGTCACTTAGAAACATAAAATGGGACACTGACAGCAAGATACGCAGCGTACTGTTAAACGCGTACCTGTATTAGTAAACATACTTGAAATGGGGCACATATATACACGAACACATTTGCGGATGTCCTGTAGGTGTCACTGCAAGAGCACAGACACACCCTATAGGGAAAAATGGGAGGAAAAATAACAGACCCGGCGTTAGTCAATCAACTACGAAAACATGAACGTAGGAAACCAGTTTCCTAGGAACGGAGCCAAGTGACAAACACGCGTCTGTGGCGGAGGTTTAAAGAACGTGACGTGAACTGTGTTCCGCACCAAGTCTTAATACCTGTGTACACAAACCTCCATCTGCTGAACTCCAGTAAAATGTGCATTAGGGAAACATGGAGTTCTTTCAAAACACTCCTGTCATGAACCGACAAGCAACAGACTTTCTGGGTACTTTAACAACTTTAAATAAGTTTAATGGAAAACCAAAGGTAGTTCACAAACAGTATTAGAAATGTGCTGTTGTTTCCGGATCCTATAAAAAACTAAATTATAAAAAAAATATATATACCAGTGAAGTCTAATAATTCTCGTGCGTTAGAATTAAGTGCATTGGCTAAAATACTCGACCGTTGATTATACATTTGTTTGAAGTCTACCAATGAAATGTTTCCACCATTATCCGCTTACAAAAAATATAAAATTGAGACACTAGGAAGATTCATTACATGTGCTTTGACTGTCATGCATTATTAAATGTTTATCCATCGTTCCCCGTAGTTCAGACGTCCTAATTTAGCGTTTCAGTTTCAATCCCTGGCCCTTGATCCAGTTACATATTAAAATAATCAGAAACGCCGCCTATTATACGACACGGTAAAGCATAAGTGCAACACGTTCAGCTAAGTCTACACATTGTTGTGTTTGTGAGGCTGTTCAGAGCTCTAATATCCAGACCAATTTTTTTACACTTGTCTGAAATTCACTTTGAGAGGACATATCATCTTGCTATCCGTGTCCTTCCTGAAAACACTGTGCTTCTCAGGCTCTTGGAAACCCTCGTTGGGTTTATTAAGTATTAGATTTGGACTACAGGGACAGCACTACAGTAACCTGAATCCTCATCGATCTCATAGCAAGATGATCCATAGTGTCTAGTTTCCAGTTTTTGGTGTAACATTTTCTGGTTAACTCATTACGCTTCATTTGAAAATAATATGCGGGTATTTAAATAGCTAAATATTTCTGGTACAAGACAAATATTCCCTAAAAATATCGAATCACTTACAGATTCAAACAGATTCAAGATTCAGGTCCAAAATAAGATTTAGATTATATTTCAGGAATGACCTTGTGCATGACACACAGTTTCGTTCTTTCACGGTTATACTTTACTTGCCCAAGTGCGTGAAGAATGTGGAGAAACGGACGTTTTCCGGATTACATCGGAGCCACTATTTCCAAGCTAGCTTTTAAAGTGCACGAGCGTCTCTTTGTGTTACCTGAGAGTTAGCCACGCTAAGTGCTGTGCCTCTGTAATGCTACCAGCCCGACCGTGCGTACCGGTGTTGTTCCGGGGAGTTGTCGGGTCCAGCCTCTCTCGGCCGGCCAATCCCCCCCAGACCCCATCCCCAAATCACTCCACGTAGAGGCGGTCATACAAGTTCCAAAGCCTGGTCCTCCGCGTGCCAAAAGTACCTTGTACGTTCGTATTCACATCTTCGAAGGAATAGTTTCCTCCCTGTTAAAAACAGCAACAGTTCGTACTTCTAATTAAAACCACTGCCTGTGAATATACTAATACATAATACACCTAAAATAATACATTAATCAGTAACAGAAAAATAGTGCTACAAAGAGCAAAAAAAGGGCTCCAGTCGCTATCAATGACAAAACTATACAGATTATCAACTAAAAAAATCTACAGCCCAGTGTTTAAAAATCTGACGTTTTCCATACACACACACAGACATATATATGTCTATATATGTCAGACATATATATGTCTATATATGTCAGACAT
>JAODKE010000069.1:1788109-1799235 GCA_026779605.1 Mormyrus hasselquistii
ATGGATGGATGGATGGATGGATGGATGGATGATTGCAAAACCCAGTGTGTATACAGATGGGCAAATGAATACATGAATTAATAAACTAATGTGTTGATGAAAAGATAGTGGGGAAAATAAAGACCTTCGACTGTCCTGTTACAATAAATAAAATTTCCACTGAACTCCTGCTGACTGATGAATGTCGCGGCGCAGGGCGTCTGTGGGATGGCCTACCTTCTTCAGCCGCACGCTGCGTCTCTCTGCCGAGTTCCGGACGAAGGGGGACTTCTTGGATAGGGTGGAGCTGTCGCTGTCGCTGCGGTTAATCTGCGCGAGACGGGCGATGCCGTCACAAACTCCACCAAGCCGAGGAGTCAAAGGCGCTCCGCTCACCCGCCGTTCTTATCACCGAAATCGCAACGCAAAGCGTTTTGCCATTTTTCCCCACTCCAAATTTACATCATGGCAGCGATTCCGGAAAGAGGATAGATTTCTGCTTTTCTTCGCCAACACAGAAAAGTAGGTCAGGAACCGCTCGCTAATTGGGTTGAATGGAGGGAATGGAAATTCCTCTAAGTCAGCGGACTGTGCGTGCAGCTGCGTGTGCGAGTGTGTGTGCTCTGCTATACCCACCCTGCAGATGTACTGGCTCTGTGGCCCGGGGGAGAAGGTCTTCGAGCGGATGATCGTGTTCCCCCTCACGAAGGCGGCTTGCCGCGGTACCGCGAGTCGCCGCTCCTTAGGCCGCACCACCGAGGCCGAATTAAAGAGACCCTCTGTGCTTGTTTCTTTATTAACCTGTTATGTTAAGAAACCCAGGAGTCAAAACACAAACCATCTCTGAGCTAAATGACACCCACACCGACAGGTAATGATTATTAGCACTGAAGAGTTGCTACCTGGTGCTGAAAGTTAATGCCGTGTATCCCTCCGTCACTTATCCATTTATATTCCATTTAGCAAGGAATTTTACCCAAAGCAATGCAAATTTTTGCGAAAGCAGGGTCAGGCGGGGATTTGGACCAATGACCTTCTGTATTTACCCGTTCTGTCTTTGCTGCCTGAAACTGGTTTGCTGCCTCCCCCTCTGTCTCCCATTGACTGGATTCGGTGTATAGCTGCTCCTCTTCCTCCAGCAGCTCCTCCTCTCCCTCCTCCACTCCTTCCTCTCCTTCGTCCACGTCGCTTCCTCCCGGCTCCTCAAAAACATCCCCTTCTAGGCAGATGCCATGCCTGCATGGGGACAAATTCTCAGATTACAAGGCGAAAGCAGACAGAAATGAGTACGGTGACTCGACAAGGACAAATACTGTGGGATGTTTTGAGAAGCAAAGGTCACACTGACCTCTTTAGCTTCAGAGAGCTCTCAACATTGTTCCCAGTTCCTTCTGTGGTGCTGGTCTGCGTGGCTGAGGGACAGCTCTGGAATATGGGAAGCTTTATTTCAGAAGTTTATTATTGAAACTACTCATCTATTTTAATAATAGCTTTCTCTATGTTCCGGACTATAAGCATTATAGCATTTGTGTCTGGTGTCAATATGGGTCTTGGGTCATTAACTTCCAGAATGAGGTTAGATGGAGTAGATAAATCTTGCGAGCTTTGTATTAAAATGGTCTGAGTAGCAGCAGGGGTGAACAAGTCCCTTCTTACCCTCCCCTCCCCCACGGCATACTCCATCTCCTGGTGCTTGGTGTCGATATCTGTCAGGTAGCTGTAGTTGAGAAGGTTGTACCACTTTGTGGAGCGTTCCCCAGAGCCGCTGATTTCAGCCAAACTTATCTGAGCCCCAGCCTGACAAGAAGTAAAAAGGACATGGTCAACCACGGCATGGCTAGCTCTTTACCAGAAACAGGCCACGCTGACCTTGTTAGCTAGCTCTGGACTTGTTTCTTGAACTGATGATTTTCAGTAGTGTGTTACGAAGAAGGGTGTGTTAGGGTGCATAAAAGTCATTAATCAACACAGACAGTTACGTGTAACATTGAAAGTGGACAGATCGTCTCTAGAAAGACCACGGTGACACACCCTGATGCCACTGAATATCAGATAATTATTAGATACTAGGCAGTTTCCCGGGGGGCAGTTTCACGGTACTAAAGGCAGCCAATCAGGGGAGCGGCACTCACCAGGCACTCCTCCCTGCCGGATGTGTTCATGAGGCAGACGTCAATACGTAGCGTCTTCTGCCTCAAAGCACCATGGGAACCCTGCACGCTGAACACTTCGTTCAGCTCCACCGCATCCTGCGGCTGCCCCCCCCGAGTGCGGAAAAGGCACCTGGTGGTCTCTGAGCAGGGCAACACGGCTACGCGGACGTACCTGGGCAGAGGTTTGCGGAATCATCACACAAATGAAAGGGTTAAAAGATACACTGTGGCTTTTCACATCCAAGGAAAGAGGAATACAAACTTTGTAACCATTGCTAATTTAGTTAAGAAGCATATATTTTTATGTTCATGAGCCATCAGTTTTACTCATTGGGTTACAATTATCAGGTTTTCTGTTTTAGCCTAAGTAACTTAAGCATGTCAATAATGGATCCTTAAGTGCTGCTCCACCTGCTGGCCAATCAATAAATATTTCTCATTAAATTAAAGAGAATTAATTAATTAATTAAGCATGATTCGTTGTAACACACCCACACAATAACAAGGGGGCCCAAAGCTCACATGTTGCTTTCGGCCGGCAGAGCTAGGGCTCCGCAGTTGGACAGCTGCATGACAGCCACCGTGAAGCTCTGCTCTTTCGCCTCGTACCTCAGGCCCAGCCTGACCTGCGCCGAGCCCGGGTGTCCTGCCTCGTCATAGGTGGGCAGCTCGACCAGATGGCCGGGCCTGGGAGAGAGAGAGGGCTGTCATGTAGCCACACACACACACACACACACACACACACACACCCTGAGGCAGTCATGCTGGCTCAGGTTCTGCTGTTTACACAAACAACACGCTTAACAACATGCTGGGCCAAGAATGTTCCAGAACCACCTCAGATGTTCTATCGCACAGCATCAGGTTACCATATTCACACATATATTTAAATAATCAGAATTTCTCTAATGGAAATAAATAGTTGCAAATAATCTGGGGTCAATGTATCTGTTACGACTGTACATTTTGATCCTTTCTGGGGGGAGCTTTGATATGAATGAGTCTGGCTAATTCAGCCCTGCCCTCCCCCTCCCCCGCTGACGTACCTCTTCTCGATTGGCTCATAAACGCCACTATCCCCTGCCACCGATTCGTCAGAGACTGCGGACGACACCCCGGCGTTCCTCAGCCCGGCCATGCCCCCCCTTGTCTGCGTAACTGAATCTGAAGATGGAGTAGAAGATGGGGGGTGGGAACACGATATCCTGTCAGCGTGCTCATGTCGTCGTGGGAGTCGGGTTTCAGGGGGAGGGGTCACATGAACCCGACCCGCCTTCCGGCTGCCTCTGCATCTCTATGCTAAATTGTCCACTCATAGGGAACCGGCCATGAGGACGTTGTAGAAGGTGGCTCTCGTTGTCCCATGTGACCGCGGCGGCCATCTTTGGCCACCCTCTTTAAGGCGGCATTGTGGAATTTTATACTCTGCCGAAGCACCTGTTAGTCCCAGGGCTGCAGTTACCTGAAACACTCCAGCTCTGTACTCAGTATAATTATATCACAGACACATTCGCAGCATTCAGGAATGTGTCAGATGCAAACGGCGTAAGTAAAATGAAGGACAGGAATCCCAGCCAACAATATATGTTAGTTTGTTTACGTTCCACTCAAACAATCGATATCATGTGACAGGTCAAATACTTCATGTTATGTGGTGCATTTGGATGCTCAGTGGAAAGAGACTGATTATGAAACAAATAGATGCTGGTAAAAGGCTAGGCGATGTAAGTTCACCTGGTCACATGGTTCAAAGAAAGAGTAGCCAAGTCTCACAGTTTGCAAAATGTGTGCTCTACCTTTAGAGGTCTCAGCACCACCAGCTGCCACGTCCCGCTTGGCCCCACCGGGGCGCTGGCGCGAAGTGTCCTCATCATCAGTTCCCAGGGCAAGCTCCATCAGCCGGCTCTGTAGCTCGCTGTCCAGACCTGTCCCAGCTAGGCCCAGGTAGGCGTCCCCAGACAGGAAGCTGGAGTCAGCGGCCAGCGGGGAGCAGGGGGGCGACAGCGAGGACAGCGAGGAGCGGGGAGAGAGTGAGCCTGAGGAGCGTGGCGTCTCCGACAGCCGGAGGGCCTGCAGCCGCTGGGCTCCGCCACCGCCTCCGCCTGCAGCCCCCACCACCTCGTTCTCATGGATGGTGGGGATGGAACTGGATGGTCGGTAGCCTCCGGCCACACTGTCCTGCAGAAGAGAGTCCAGCTTCTGCCGGAGATCTGGGTCTCCCAGCTCAGGCGGGTCCAGGTAGAGGTCAGTCAGGCTGGGTGACGACGACCCCAAGCTGGAGGCAGCCAGCGAGCCCCGACTAGACGTCAAGGAGCCCCGGCTGCTGCCGGAGGAGCAGGAGAGTGTGCTGGCAGACAGACTGTGGGCAAGACATGAAGAACGAGCCTTCAGTATCAGGGCACTTCATTCCAGCTTCCTATATCTATTTCCGTCTGAGCAGCGAACCCCAGCCCCCCCCCACCCCTTTGCCTTCCAAAACCTCGAATGCACTTCCCTCAGAAACAGACTAATTAAAGCACCGCGCCTCGTTAACAACGGCACAGGGGAACTGCTGTCGGGTCTTTGATGTTCATCGTTCGAGAAAACGGGATCATCAAGCATTCAGAAAGGAATCAGAAGGCAGGGCAGTATCACTGGTCGGCCTTATTTGAAGTACGTTGACGTATCCGATTGCCCTTTTGATAACTTTCAAAGGAAACGCGCCGACTTAGTAGACAATAACCCATCGCACTTACACTATATTTACATCATCCTATAACTAGAGACGGTGTTGTCCCCCACGTAATGGGAGTCTTATGAAAGGAGTGTGAAACGACCACAGATACCGAGACGTAAAGCCATGAACTGTCAAGGTTGCTCAAACAAACACGTCAAAGCAGGCTGGTGGTTTCAGACAGGGAGGAATTTGGGATCTTTGCCAAAACATAATGGGATGGTCTGACCTGGGGCGTCCCTGTGACGTTCGGCTGGACCGGGATGCACCGCTACAAGGTCAACAAGCACAGGCTGTTTCATGGACACGGCCACATCAAACGACAAAATGGGAGGAATTCAGAACCGCCAAGGGCTCCCCCAGCACAGCTTACACACAATTGACCACAAAAGCCAACATCAGAGCCATCTGAGCAGTCCAAGGCAAGGGGAGACCCTTCAACACGTTATGACTGGAAGCTTACTGAGCTCACGTTAAATTTGGTGGAACATAGCCTTTCAGCCACTTGCTGAGTCCACGTCCTCTCAACATCAATACCTCCAAGTCAAGAGGATCTCCGAGTTTCCTCTTAACAGACTCTTTCATCACTTGCATCTATGACCAACCTAGGACAGGCGCCATAGCAATACCCATAGCTATCCCCAGACATTCTTCACCTTTAGGAAATTTTCAGGCCAACGCCAACAGAACTCACCGACCTCACCTTTTCAGCTGGCTATGTAGGGAAGAGGCAACCCGAACCATTTCTTCCAGCTCTCGGACTAGTTTGTTTCTCCGGGAATGTAACCGTAACCTGACGGGAAGAACAGGGGAAGAGAGAAAGTCATGCTCCGCACTTCAGAGAGGCATTATGCACAGAATTCCGCCTGGCTTGTTTACATGTTTACACGACAACGTGGCCTCAGAGGGGGATGTAATAACAGAGCTTTACTTTAGATATTATTATTTTTTTTACTCATTTGACAGTGAGGCGGAATAGAAAGAGGCATCCTTTGTGGCCAACCTAGATCCCCACTTTCAGGAGGTCGGGTTACAGAAGGCAGGTAGATGCAGGGGGTGCGGAGAACAAGGGACCTATTTATCAGCGGGGGCCTGCCGGGCCCTAACTGGCATCCGCACAAGGGAAACCTGAGCCATGGAAGCAGGTGTCTACGTGAAGGCAGCGAAGCAAGCAGTCGACCACCGATCCAAGCCTGCCTACGTCTCTTCAGGCCAGAGCTCGCCTGAACCAGCCCATATCTCATAGTTACATTGTTCTAAGTTGGGGTTCTGACTGATACCAAACAGGGAACATCTCAGATTAAAATCCTAAGAGGTCAAGGAAGACAACGAACATCAGATTGCATGTAGCCCTGCCACCAGCTATGATCTTTAATTAAGCAGTTAAAGTGGGTTTTTTTGTCTTGTTTAATTCTACTACCTGTTTATATATTCATAATACCGCAAACCTTTCTAAGGTTTGTCAACAGGATCACCACTGGGGACCCCGATTAGCACCCCGCTACCTTCAAGTTAATACTCTTTACTGGTAGGCTAACCTTGCAAGGGGGGACAGGTAGCCGAGTAGCTAAGCACAGTGCTCCAGGGAGGTACTTAACCTGAAATGATTCAGCACAACTTCCAGCTGCCCTGCCTAAGATATAAATATTAACATCTCTTAGCTGTTATCTAAGAAAAATGAGTAAAAGACAGGTGACTAGATAGTTCTGTTAATTAATGTGTCGGTCCACAAGGGGGCAGTAATAGCCATCTAACACTGACCTCTCAGTTAGGGCCTTGCTCTGGCTGTCCCGGGCCACCTGCAGGTCCTGCTCCAGCCTCCTCTTCTCTGTCTCTATCTTCTCGGCGTCTCCTGGCACCCGCTTCCTGGGCTTGGCGTACTCCAGCTCCCTCAAGAGCTCCTCCTTTTCGTTGATTAGGATCAGCCGATCCCGCTCCGGGTCCAGGAGGCCCGGCCACGCCTCACTGTCCAGCTTGGCGATCTGCACCTCGATGTTGGCAATCCTGTAGACGCATCGTCGAGATCAGAGTGACTCACTCAACGTGGCACGGTTCTCCAAGACCTACGACCGAGGCCCTCCGCCAAAATGAGTCAACCAACGGCGTTGACAGGTTTTATCATGGAGTCGTCCGAAAGCTGGGGAAGTTTACCGTCTCTTAGCCTCTTCATACTTCAGACTCAGACGAACCTTCTCTGCTAGCGTGTTGCTGCTGTTCATAGCAAACTGGAGGGAACCAACAGATTAAATCTCTCAGGGTCAAGTGCTCCTTTTTTAACCCAGTGACTATATAACAAAATGGAGATAAAAAAATCACATAATTTGAATGTCATACATTTAAATGTATCTTTTAGTAATATTAGGAAAATGTCACTAAATGCAGCACCACTCTACCCAAGACATAAGTGGTTGCCTTGGGGGTGCCAACACAGCAACCCAACTTCAGAAGGGGCGTCAGTGGTAAAGCCTACCACAGACATCACATGGTCTTTGACAAGTACTAACTAAATCCCAGGAGAAAAACTACAGATGGAAAACCCTGTAGAGACCCAGTCCAATTGATCTCAATGCACAGTGAGTCCCCTGCTTACTCTCCTGCGGGGGTCGCTCACCTCTGCAGGTAAGTCGGTCTGGGATTCGGCATCCGAGTAAAGACGGGGGATAGAAAGGTTGGAGTCGGCCAAAGAGGGACTACTGGCCCACAAGTCCATCTGGGACCCGGAGTCGAACAGGAAGCCATCCTTCAGAACAGCCAGTTTCTGCATAAAAAGTCAAATTGAGAAATGAACAAAATTTCACTCAAGCTAAATCAACTATTTATCATGCCTCAGACAGAAGCATTCTGGAAACGAGCTGAAATACCAGTTTCCACAGGGAAAAAAACACCCTTGTTTCAGTCATCTAAGCAAAACGCAAATTGGCAGCTGGTTGGCCGGCAGGGTGTGAGAGCTACACTCTTAGCACGCCCCCTTGTGGCAGGTGGTCTGAAAACTGCACCTACCATCAAGATGCAGGAAACAAGCCCTTCAGTACAACACTTACGATAATAAGCCAGCAGATTATTGCAGTAGCTTAAAGAAATAAGTGACTTTCGACGTGTATTTTTAGGATTTTTCGACCCGAAGGCATGGAGAGTTGCTTGCTCACGTGGAATTATGAAAATGACAATCCACTGCATGTGAGCCCGGCGGGGATGGGCTGTCTCCCGTGCGTCACATGACCACGCTCGCACCGTGGTGCCATTTACCTCCTGAGCCTCCTTGCGCTCTTCACGAGAGTGGAGGAGAAACACATGCAGGTGTCACTATCGGGGGGGAGGGAAGTGCTGCGGCTGAATGATTAAACAGATGCATTCCCAGAATTCAGTGGGGCACATCCACCTCCTCTCACTGCATGGAACCAGGTCACCGGGTTCCCACTACTGCCCTCCAGCAGCATCTGAGCTGGGCCAATCCGCTGGCATCTCCACGGCGTTCGGACAGGATCCCGTCAGCCGCAGGGGGGCGGGGCCTGTCTGCATCACCTCGGAGACGACATGCTGGGTGCTGAGGCAGCAGCTGGCTGACCTCTCACATCCTCTCACGCCATGGCGACTGTTGTCTAGGACGGATTCTGCGCCCCCCCCCCCCGAGCCCACACGCAGGCACACCGCTCTTGCACCTCTGGCCCCCCCCCCCCTCCCCCACGGCAACCCACCTGCATCAGCTCCCGCTTCTCCTTCTCGCCTGCGCTGATGGCATCTTTGATGGACTTCACCTCGCTCAGAATGGCCTGGGCCTCATGCAGCTTGTAGCCATACGGGGTGCTGGACACCTTGTGGTCAATCCTGTTGAGGAGGGGAGGGTGAGAAAAGAGAAATGAGGCGGGCGACAGGATATAAGTGCGCCACCTGAATGGAGGCTGCTGTGCGTGGGGTGGGGCAAACACACCAAAACCTAGCGGTGGCGGCAGCAGCGGTGGCGGAAAGTGACTCATGGATTAGCCGCGAGCGACTCCGGCTTGGCCGGTCGGACCGCATTCCTCGCCGCGAGCTGAGGGTAGAGCTATGGGGGCGGCGGCCGCAAAGCCGTGGCTGAACGCTGAAGCCCTGAACACACCGGCTCTTATCATAATCCGGGGAGCGCACTTTCCCGCTAATTCTGACACTTGGGGAGGCTGGGCACTAGTGGTTAGTTTAACCTGTGTCCTCTTCTCACAGCGGCTAAAATGTCACAAAGCGGCTCCCAGAGACGATAGCACATCGAGGGGGGGCAAAGATGGCACCTCTACAGAGACGGGTAAAAGGAAACGGGAACCAAACAGGGAACCAAACAGGGAACCAAACGAGACAAATACGATTCTGTTTTGAGACGAGGGCAGGCAAGGACACGTCGCAGAAGCCCTGGGGACTTCTTCCTTTCGGACACACTTACTCTCGGAGCGTCTCAAAACCCTGTTCCTTATAACGCAGCTCCTGCTTCATGAAGGCGAGATCCCGCTTTAGCTTATTTACCTAAAAAGTGAGAAATGAAGATATGGGGTTAGTCCACTGGCTTGGGATTACAAAAATAGATGAGACCAATCGACCACATCCAACCCGAGTCTTTGGACAGAATTCAGCAAGCGCTGAGCGATCGTGGCCCAGCAGCTCCGTGATTTACCCTAAAATACGGAACGAAGCCCCACGATCGCCCCCAAATCGCAAAGAGGAAGGGCCGCCCTATCGCCAGCTCAGTCAAACAGCAACTACGCAAAACAATCAGCAAGACTTCCAGCCCACTTTCTGAGAGGGACTTTTCTAATCTGCTGGCTTATAACGAATATTTTATATGAGGAGGCAAAGGCGTGAGCATTTGGCTTGACTCGTGTCTCACCACATCATTACATATTTAAACACATTTTCTTTATTTTAGCGGATGCTAAAAATGACATACATCTTTGAGAAAGGAAGGTCAGCCAGAGCCTGAAGAAAGTGGGAGCTAAGGGCCTTGCCGCTAAGGGCCTCGCCGCTTAAGGCCTTGCCGCTAAGGGCCTCGCCGCTAAGGGCCTCGCTCATGGGCGCGAAATGACTCACTCAACCATGAGATTCGAACCGGTGAACTTGCAATCACAGACTGAACACTACATGCGACCAGTAAGCCACATACCACTGGATGGTGACAAGCCCTTTGTGGAAGCAGAGTCCGGGGGGGGGTGGGGGGTCCCTTACCCGACTAATTTCTACAGAGATGCACTGTGGGAAATGATGGCTGGCCAGACAGGAAATCAAATAATTGACTTCATCGTTTCTGTCATGCAGCAGCGCTCACCCGGCTCTTGGCGGTCACGATCTCTGCCTTGAGTATCTCTGGGTCATACTTGCTGCTGGACGAGGACCTGGAGTTCACTGCGGGGGATGCAGACAGACACACGATTTATTTCATGCTTAAGGTGCTTAAGGTTCCATCATGAGGCCACAAAGTCAGCATCGCAGCCGCAAATAAAGATGAGAGGGGATGCGTTTAAGATCTCACCCGCACAACTAAACTGATGGGATCTCTGTTAAAAGCCCCCCCCCCCGCCCCCCGGCCAAGCCGGCGGTCTTACAGCTGCTCTGGGAGGCAGACCTGCCCCGCCACACATCGCTCAGCTGCCGGTACTCTTGCTGGGCCAGCTGGAGGCGCTGCTCCTTGACCTGGCAGGTCTCCCGCTGGGCCGTCAGCGCCTGCTGTGCCACCCCCAGGTACTCCCTGAGCATGCGCTCCTGCTCCCGCTGCCACTGCACACGGGGGTCCTCCACCTGTGTGCGCTCTGGGGGCACCACAAACCACGTGTTACTGCCCGGCAACCCCCAAACCCACGTATCAGGGGGACACCTGACAGTTTCCGGTTTTCTGAAACTTCACGGATTTTCTCTTCTTATGAACACAACGGGAGCTTCCTGCCAGGACCTGGAACGTTACAGCTTCACATCTGCTCTCAAACCCCTCGGTTACCTCATTTGAATTTTAATCTATCATTATCCTGTAATTTATACACAAATTACAAATTGGGCAGACTTCAGCCGTCACTGTTTAAAGCTTTTTCCATTAAGGGTACAATAAAGTTATTCTCTCAAATCACACTTAATTACGTCAATCACACCTGAATGTTCACAGAGCCGATATTTGGTTGGTAAATTCAGCTGTTATATCATATCTGACTAACACCAAAACAGACTTTATTCCATCCATCCATCCATTTTCTGATCCGCTTAATCCTAATGGGTCGCGGGGGGTCCGGAGCCTATCCCGGAAGCAACGGGCACGAGGCAGGGAACAACCC
>JAODKE010000069.1:1799335-1820533 GCA_026779605.1 Mormyrus hasselquistii
CAGACTTTATTCTTATACAGAAATTTATTTTCCCCAATATTACATGTATTACAACCAAAGCAGAAAACAAAAGACGAAATCATTAAGGACTGTAGAGCTTTTCTGGGTTGAGGATAAATTCAGCACTTACTGGTGTTATGATCCACATAGTAGGGGCCGATGTGGGGGTCAAAGGCCTCCTCCCAGCCGACGGGGAGCTCATCCCCGATGCAGTCGGCGAACGTCAGAGGCTTGGTCTGCCTGGGGGGGGGGAGGAGACAGAACACCCTGAGACCTTCTAATGGGACCTAAAGCTAATGGGACCTAAACCTTAAAACGGCGCGTCCACCTCGCGGGGATTCACCTTTGACCACTGCAAGCCAAGCGGGAGTGTTCACGGGCAACTCATTTCTGCACAGATGCATTGTGCGAAATGGCCCTGGCTTGACAGACAGAAAAACCAGGCAAATAATTTTGTTTCATTTTGTTACGTATCAGCCTTTGAGATCTCTGCAGCGGCACGTCTGGCCACAGCGGGAACGCGGCACTGAACCGCACCGCCGGCGCAGGAGACCGGCCGCGCCATTCCTGGGGCCACCTCGACTCGGGTGCCAGAACGTTTCTGAGGCAACCCTGCTGCCGCCGTCCAAGACCAGAGTCCAGGAACACAAGAAACCCAGGGGCTGACCACCCCCACTGAGACCCCAGCAGAACAACAAAACAAAACAGACGGACCTTTCTCACTAAAGGGCTCATTCACCACAGATATGAAGATATAGCGTGTTTGCCGGAACGCTGCTCGGTGCTGCTCGATTTCTCCGATCACTCTTCCGCTTTGCTGTTTGTTTAATCAGAAGAGTCTTTTGATTTTGCTGTCACCCGGCCTCTCAGCTATTATCAGCAGACCTTGCCTATATACCTTCACGGACTCTGGTTCCCATCTGCAGGGAATGAAGTTCCCCAGCGAAGCCCCAGATAGCGGACTGTGGGAGATGTTTTCTAGACATAGCGACCTTTAGTTTAGTAGTTTGACAGGCATATATCTGTCAACAGCCATCAGCTGTTAATGACAAGGCATGCGGGTGAAAGCTTAACGGTGAGGAGTCATAATGGTTTTCCTCAGTCGGCTAAATGACAAAAACAAAAATGCAATAAACATATACATCAAGTGCTAGTATTAGAGTTCTCTCTTTATACTTTACATGTGTTTTACATAAGATTAAGTATGTGCAGTATAACGGAAATACGGTATACAGCAGTATTTTGAAATATTGGAAATAAAATTAACCAAGATGGGCGCGAGGGGGCTGAATTATATTATGGGGAAACCCTCCTCCCCCACATTCCAGCAAATTATATCAACATTTTATCATACGATTTCAAAATACTGTCAAAATACCACAGAAAGGCAGCAGAATGCCTGGATGGCGTGCCGGTATGAAAAATTATATACTGGCCAAACTTAGATTAGATTAGATATCTTTATTGATCCCAGGGGGAATCATCAGTTACTAATGGCAGCCCAAAAATATGAGGAGCAGAAAAAAACCACCACAACAAGGCTCAATCTCAGACGGGGGACGTCATAAACAATGTGAGGAAGACCACTGTGGGCCATCTCCCAGTTCCAAAATAAACAAGACCCCTCAGTCCCAGTGTAGGGAAGAGGATCTTTCAGATGAGATGCCAAACAGAGATTCTTAGACACTGCTGTCGTGAAAGATCCAATCACTCATCAAATGAACCAGGGTGTTAACCTTCTTGAAAACGGTCTAATTATCCCAATGTGTGTGCAGGGTAATAATCCTTACCGTCATTAACTAACCCTAATTGTCAGGAGAACATTAATTGCTCTGGGGAAACAACATTGAAGTTCTTCCAGTAAAACAATCTATCGTAATTGCTAGAATTATTTAAGAGAAAATATGACAGACTAAATTATTATGCATTATGAAGAATTCATGTTGATAATGTTTTTAATGCTAATTTCAGTAACTGTTTTATATATTTCGAATTAAGTTATTACCCCAGAATTAAAAAAAAAAAAAAAAACATTCGGTGGGCACCAGGCTGCTTTCTGGTTCTTAAGATTACGTTCGTCGCTTCACCCCAACAAACCAGCACGTAGGCTTGGTTCTTGAAGGCCACAGGTCCACCTAGGTTACTGTTCACCCGTAACGGATATGTTGAAGAGCAGAGCTGGACAATAAGTCACATGATACGGTGCTTCTGATTACCATCCAGAAATAATCATAAAGGTGTTAGAGCCAACATGTAGACATCAGCTAAGCAATTAAGCTAAATAAATAAGTCATAAATTACATGGATCGCCATGAATAATGGTATTCACTGGCAGGTTTAACCGCCAGCAATCCTAAATACCACCACTATTTAAAATGACATGATGTCATATAAAGGATGATGTGAGCAATGTTTGACCTAAAGTGGTCCAGATACCAGTTTTTAACGTTATTTTCAACGGGTCATAGGTAATAAATCGACCACCGGAGGACATTCGCAGCAACACACGCCGCGTTTCGCCCACGTGACAACGCGAGCCCTGTCAATCTTTAATAGCCACCTGTAACCCGATCGGCGCCACAACCAAGAACCTCTATTGCTAGGTATGCGGGGGCTACGGTTTGTTATTTTTCTACTCACTGGTTTTTGAAGGGGAGGGGAGGAATTTTAACCAGTTCACTTTTCGGCGTATGAATAATGGAAAAACCAGAGGAGAGAGCATCAACCCATTCCTAAATTTAAAACTGTGACAGAGATTGGACAGGGCGTATGATTTCCTCTTCATGTGCAACCCCCACCCTCCCAGGGAAGATCTATTTCTAAGTCTCCAAAATAATAATTCAGAGTCCTGGTGTGGCAAGCCTCACCCTACTGCTCTCTCCTTTAGAGAGGGTAGGACAAATCAGACTTAAAGCTAGTAAAAGAGCTCCACTGCATCGACGACGTAAGCAAGTCCTGCTGTAAAGTCAAGGATTAGTGGAATGTTTTGTGGCCCATTATATGACAGTAATGTGATTACACGATTTTCTTCTTCGTCATACCTGCTTATTATGAAAAAGATTCACCATTTGGGGTTATCCTGCCCGATCAAGCGTTCTATGCGCACTTTCACGAAAGTGCACGGCTCCTGACTAAATCGACAGTTTATAATCGTGTGCAAAGCAACGGTGAGTCCGGGTGTGAGGCACGAGCAAACATCACACGGGGCTCGTGTCACACGCACGGGGCGAATTCCTCGAGTGTTTCAGGCGACGCGGGCCTCGCCTCTCATCAACGCTCAAGGTCCAACAATGAAAGGAGGCTTCACCCCCACCGCGAGGAACGGTACGGTTATATCTGAAAGATAGCATTCCAATTCCCTGACGGGATTCCTGCTCGGTGCGTCACGCCGGGCAAAGTCAACAAAGGCCGCCGTTGGAGCGGCCTAACGCGGCAACGGCGTGCTTGGCCACCGCATCACTCTAAGCTCCGAGTTCCTGTTACGGGCAGGATGTAGGTTAGCCCTAATCTGGCATTCTTCACATACCGCGTTTACTGGGTTGGAGAGCCGGAGTGGATAATATACTTAGCGTACGGGAGATCAAATTCAAATTCATTATTTACGCACGCCGACAAAATTAAAGGAACAGTGAGTGCAGGCTTGTCCACCAGAATGCAGAAATCTACACTAAAACGAGAGATAAAACCGGTTATCTAACCAAATTATACAAATTGTGAGTATGGGGACTTTAGGATGCAAATTGTTTTACATTTTCAAACATTACTACCTTCACCCGCAAAGCAATTTTAATCCCTATGATTTTTGATAAATCCCTGTTTAATTGGATTTTTACTAAATGACTGATTAAACTTTCAAAATGTAATCAGCATACTACGATTATAATAAAAAACGATTCCTTCAGCTGTGATGAGACAGGGTTTTTTTTTACCCCTTGTCCTTGTGTTTTACATTACATAACATATGCCCCTAAACCAGGTCATCTAAAATACCACATTTCCAGCATCCACGTTCATAATCAAAACGGATCATGAAGCAGAGAATTCATTTTCCCTTAGCAATACAGTAATCCATTTTTATGCGATTATAGTTTATGGGTCATTTAAATAGCTAAACTGCTTCATTGTAACCCTCGCAGGGGGATTAGAGTATAACTGTTTAAAACTTTTCAAACATACACTCACAAGGCAGAGAAGCTAATGCTAATGGTAAGTGGTGTTAGGTGGGAATTTTCCCACCTTTGGGAACGGCAGACCAAACGGGGATTGATTAAGATACAGGTAATCTTTGTTACCTTATCAACTGTTGCTTGGCAATTGGGGGGGGGGGGGCGCTACTGGGATGTAAATTCATTGACTGTTCGGGGTTAGTCCTTGTCTTGTAATCGAATACGGCTTTTTTCCCCACAGGTGAGGCGATGAGGTCTTAACCGCTTGCAGCTGGTTCCGCAATCCAGCCACGCGGACCGCCGCAACTGCTTGCTTGTTGTTTTTAATAGAATAAAAGAGGCCTTACAGCTCGGACACGATTTAATGAAACACGTGTTCCACACACACGCGCTCATATCTTTCTCCGCATTCGTTTTCATAAGGCCTTGTAATACACTCCGACCTCACCGGAAAACAAGACAAAAGAATATGTCAAACATATGTGCATTTCAACTCTTTAGCCAGGATGTATAACCTCATGTTTATAGGTATGCATGTCTGCGAGAGACCGAGAAACATAAAGGCACGTAGAGACAAAAAAAAGAACGAGTATCATTGCAGTTATCTTACTCATACTTAACGTCTCAGTCTTTATTTTCGCAAGGGATTTTATTTTAAACCACAGAACCAGGATAGTTCAGATCTGGAAATATTTCTATCAAAGAGATTTTTTTTCATCTTGAGGTTCCGGGACGTGACCACCTCTAACTCCTGAAACACTGTGTCTGAGTAAAAGTAAACATCTACATTGACAGTTATTCATAATAACTACAGTTTTATTTGAGATTTGATACAAGTAAAAAGGGGATCTGTATCTTAATTTACTGTCACTAAATGCAGCGCATTACAGTCCGTTTATAATTTACTCAAAGTCAGATGCCTGGAATAATTACAGGGAAATATGCTGCATATGATCACTGTTCCTTATGACATACTTTCAGCATGACTGTTTTTTACAGCTTGAATAAAAGGAACAGGATCAAGCTAAACTTTAAAGCTTAGATTCTCTAAATAAAACGTACAGTTTCTCCATCACACGTGGACGCTTTAGTTACCAGCGAATATAATTCCATAGCTCTATGTTTGAATTTTATATCACACATTAAGCAGCTACTTATTAAACTGATTTACAAAGCAGGTTCAATGTTAATTTAGTGACATAACCGGAATTTCAGATCCAAGTCAATCGTATGTCACATGGATGGGAAAACACCGCTGTATATTTTTAATCAGACGAGTATCGTACCTGTCCCTCGGGTCAATCCAGCTTGTAGTATGATTGACGTGATCAATGTAATACACTTTCCCATCAAAATCACGGGCTTCTTCCCAACCCTCTGGCAATGGTAACTCCTTCCTTGGCATGTCAGGCAAGTCCCCATGTAATGAACGTCTTCTAAGGGCTATTATGGTTGAATGGCGTGCAACTTGGTATCCCTATAATAACTATGAGGTCCTTTAAAAATCTTTACGTTATGCGTGCCATCAACACCGGATCCGTTTCCTTTTAACTCGATACTTCATGTTTCGGTCACCATCCACGTTTCCAGCGTCGGTTTCCCTGGTGCGGTTAAGAAATGTGGCAGTTTGCGTGTAACGAGCAACATTTTTTTGAAAATCCTTGTGATTTCGCTACATTGTGTGCTTCTCGGCTACTCGTCGGGTCTGCAGCGGTTATTGCCATTCATAACACACCGGCAACAAGTTAACGATCGTGCTGCGGGGCTCCGGAGCGGCGTGCTGGAAAGGGCGATCCGGGTTCCGAAGCGTCTCTGTCGGCATTCTTCATTCAGCCGCGGCGCTCATTTATCCTCAGTGCGGCGACCCTCGAACCCAGTCGCCGTGCTGCTTCGGAAGAGAAGAAAAAAACTTGGATTTTCAACTTTCTAAGCGGGATGGACGTATTGCTTCTGAGCTGATTAACGCATGACCTGCAAAAAAAAAAATCTACGATCCCATTCCCACGGCTCAGGTCTCCGATGCCCGTACTGGCAGAAGCAGCATTTCTCTTCAAAGCGAAAACGGCTTTTCTTAAATATTTAAAAACCCTCTTTTAGTTTTCGTCCACAGCGGCCACCATGTTTAACCAGCAGAAGCTCCCTATTCCTGTTCTTTTCAATAAGAAAAATTGTCTAACTTCTTTTCAGTACGCTCCATTTGCATCCACGGTTCCGAAACGGTATATTTCCCTTAATTCTTCAAGAAATCCATTAAGTTGGTTGTTTTATTTGTACAACGCGTCCCTTTTCTTAAAGGGGCAATATCTCCCTCCCAGTGTACTGGTTGTTTCGGTCGTGATGCTGTTGGTTGAATTACGTCATCCAGGTGATTACCGTATTTCTCGTAACAAACGCCTTTATTGTAATAACTTTAAAACTGGGCAGTTAAAGTTTTGGTAGGTTATTTCTCACGTGACTCTCGGAAACAAAATCTTGTTCAACGAATGCAAATGTTCTTTAAGATTATTAATGCTTTTAACACATGTCAAACATAAACATTTAATTTTAATATACATGCTCAGAATACCTTGAGCATAATATTAATGATTAAGTATTTTCCTTTCACATCAGCCACTCAGACGGTGTTTCATTTAAAACGACGAACTTAAAGGATTTTTACATAAGTGTATATACACCTATTGGTGGTCGCCAGTCTATGGCACAGAATGAACCCAGAAAGCAACTAAATGTGAGGCAACTGTATGGTGTCGTCGTGTAAGACGATTCACTTACAGTCACTGACAGGTTTCTACCGTTTAACTTTCGACTTTTTTCTCGGAAGCTATTTCGACTGTAATCTCAACAATATAGGCCTACATACATACATTGCACACATATACATAGCCTACGTACATATATTTTTAGGCGGTCCTAATACTCTTCCTTGGGTTTTTTGAGAAAGTCTCATTAAGACGTTTAGTTATAGTATATTTCAATATAAAGGCCTTCTCACTACAGCTGCAAAAAGTGCCAAATAACTAAATAAACAAACATATAAATAAATAAACAAAAAACTAGGATGAAATGTATGAACCCGACATATTTTTAAAAAAGTGACACATATAATAAATTCTTACTATATTCTATGTAAGCAACCTCTTTGTAGCTAATTATATTGCTGTGTTTATTTACCTCTTTACAGAGACATTTGTCATTATGCTACCACGTGGTCTGTCAGGCCGCTTTATTCTCGTGCTGCCAGATGGAAAAGCCCCCCTCTTTATTTTTATATAGTTCCTCTCCATCTCTGTCAAGGTTGCTTCAAGCCAGGCTCACACAACCGAAAAAAACATTACATCTTGGAGATATAAACATCTGGTTATTTTTTTCAGGCCAAACATTCTCCTAGTTTACCCAAACGTCAGAATTACTATTGATATAGTGCAGACATTTTTACAGTATAGAAATAATATCCTATATAACATTACAGAATAAGCTACTTTAATTGGTTTAAAGACATCATTTGTATAATAATTAGCAACACCGTAATGATCTGTGGTATGATGTGGTATGATTCTACATAACGAATCCCTTTAATGGCAATTTATTGCCGTACAATTTCCCCCCTCATTTAATGAATCGAAATACAACATTCAGTAGCTTTCCTTGGTTAGATCCTTACTAAAAGTATGGACCTGTTTCACACACGTTCTGCTGAGTATCTTGCTCTTTTTGCGCTATTTAAAGTTAACAGTGTTTCTCATTTATGCTGAGTATTTACAGAATTTGCTGAGTATTTTATAGAACTGCTGCTCTACCTCGTTAAATACTGATGGAATATAGTTCATTATTTATCACTACTTCGTCCTTTACTCGCTCGAAGTTGGTCCTTTAGCTTTTGTGGGTATAAAGGGCATGTTTTGGTTGTTTTCAAAATAATGTCTACATGTTTACAGGTAGCGTGCCAATTCCTTTTCTAACACTGTAACCAGGGGCGGAGGAGGGATCTCAAAGCAGCGGTGGGGCGAAAAGGGGTCCCTCTCGATTGACCATGGGCCCCCTGCCGTGATGGGCCCGGGGGTAGACGTCTCTCCGCCCGCCTCCGCCGCTACTGACTGTAACCTTGGATCATGTGACAAAAACATTAATACTTCCCCCATTATACCTAACAACCAACAGCTTCCACTTTCAGAATATTACACAACATTTCGTTACAAGTTACTGGGTATGTAGATATAGTATCGTTTTGAAGATGGTAAAGTAAGAGGAAGACGCTTCAGTTATAAATGTTAATATCTGACGTTGGAAAAGAAAGAACAAGGAATGCATATCACTGCAGTAAAAAAAAATCGGAATCGAAACACGGAATAAAACAAGCACCTTGCACAATATATTACTAACGCGATATACAAAAGAAGGGTTAAAATGCACACTTTCCTTTTTCTACGTGATTAAATTTCAACTCGTGTCTGCAGGCTAGTGTCTGTAACGCCCTGGTGGCGTCAGCCACAGCACCGGCGACATAAACTGGGCGGGGAGGCGCAGGACTGCCGTCCCATCGCAAGCTTAGCAAGGGCTGGTCATATGAAACGGCTGTGCCTCACGGAAACCGAGATCAGAACCGTGTCGGCTCGGCGTTCCAGCGGACACACATGGTTCTGCTCCGCCACATATCCATCGCTTTAACCGCCGCGGTGGCCGCTCTCGGATCTGCGCTGTTCATCGCCTGGAGTTACTTCTACAGAAGGCGAATATGGTCACCTGAGATGGACTACTGCGTGTTCAAAGAGGTGAGGTCTTATCTCTGCGCTTCGAGCTTTTCCTCCGAAACGCTTCAACTTCGTATAAATGTCATTTTTAACGTTGCGATCCATGCCTAAGTTAATGTCAAATGGTGCAGGTTTCTGCAAGTGAAAAGTCTAGACGTGGCCATATAACTTGCGATGGGGAAGTATACTCCATTTTGCAAGACTGCGTGTAGGGTAAACATTTTCAAAGTGGCTGTTTTGACGCTGTTGTTATGCACCGCGAAGCGAAACAACGGCTAGAAAAATACACCTGCCGAGTGATAATTAATATACCCGAATGAGCGGGGAAAGAGTGAGTTTATTTTGCATGGTATCTGCGCGATCATGCAAATGCCGCAAAATCTCTTTAAATTCTGCAGTATGTGTAAAGATACAGTATATAAGAAAACCTTAAATCTTGTACAAAGCATATTAAATCACTGGATTCTGAGCGAAAATGGGGTGGATAACTGAAGGTTTGAATTGAGTATCCTACTGTAATTTACAATTTTCATATGGCATGTAATATCACTTTGAGCATAACGGTTTTCCTGTTTGTATGAGCAAAATCAATGGGCAGACTTTGAACTCTTACCAACTGTAGGTTTTTTCATAATCTGCCGTCTGCTTAACGTATGATCTCCTTGTGAATCCAAATTCACGTGCAGCACTGCTAGAGATAATCGATTTAATAAAGCACGCTAATACCATCACTTTTCTCTCCGACCAAACAAATAAACACGGAATATGATTTGACCACGCTTTTTACTTACTGTAAGACATTAAATCAGTGTGCCCCTTTTCAAATGGGGACATACCATTATGGTTCTCTGCCTCCCACAGTAACAAAAGGGCCACTTTCACACGTTGAAAAGCAGTCAGCCTAAAATGAACCAAGTAGGATTTAATCACTTTTGTTCACCCTTATTATTCTAAAAATGAACACAAATTAACAAATCTGAAGTCTTGAAAAGAATAGATCCTTTGTTTTCTCCTGGATCAAAGGTAGGAATCCCTCGCTTTCTTTGTAGGTAATGTTAGGGTTTATCTTTGTTAAGGATGAACAGTGTAATAACGTTACTGCACCTTAGCTTGTCAAATAAGTCAAAGTCCTTGTCAGTGTAGATAGGACGTATTAATTTTCTTTAATCATCACCACTCTGTAAGTAACCGGAATCAATAGAAGTGTATCTCCCTATATTAAACGTACTTTCCCACAAACATTCGTCTTATTGATGTTTTCATTCAGAGAAATCGGTTTGTTTTCTGTTCATCATGGGACTGAAACCTAAACCTAAACCGCCCAGTCAGGACCTGCTCTTTTCTCCACTGAGCAGTGATTCCGCCAAGGAGCGCAGCTGGTGCTTGTCGGCCAACAGAAAACCCGCTCAGAGTTTCACTAATCTTCACACGTGTGGCCAACAGGAGCGGGAGAAAGAGCAGCGCAACGAAAAGCAGGTGCTTGTCCTGGGCCTGGACGGAGCCGGCAAAAGCAGCGTCCTGCAGGTCCTCAACGGGAAGAGGAGCACGAGGGGCTGCCGCCCCACCAGAGGCTTCAACTTCATGAGCATCAGCACTCCGGGGTGCCAGCTGGACTTCCTGGAGAGTGAGTGCCGCCCGCATGACTGCTTATGGTTAATCCTGGCTGGTTAGCGGATTCCAGTCTTTGAAAACCACTCATCAAACGAATGGTTACTGGTAAACCCGCAGAACGTTAATGTAGGCTAAGCATCCTTCTTAGGGACTTTGATCACTAAACTACCTAATATAAAAATACCATTACACGGAAGACTGAAATTTATAGGAGCAATCACTATACATTTTGTGTGATTGGTTCATATACCTTTTTTTCTTTTGGCAACAGTTATTTTCAATTGAGAAATCGTGAGTGAGAGCGTCCCCTAGTGGTCTTCCAGCTAATTCCGATTAATGAACATGTCGATAATGGCACCTCTAATAAATTCATCCATCCATTAAATAAATAATTAAATGGGGGAAAAAGACAAAACATAAAATGACTAACGAGATACATTTCTTTAAATGCAATATTTTAACAAAATTTAGAAGTGCTTTAATCTGATCTTGAAGGAGCCTTTTCACAGAAGTATTGCTTCGCAAACCGTTATTGACTTTTCAATTCGTACCCCTCCTGCGCCAGTTGGGGGCGGTGAAGACCTGCGGATCTACTGGACAGAGTACCTGAGGAAAACCCATATCTTGGTGTATGTAGTGGACTCCTCTGACCGGCAGCGCCTCCCACTGGCGAAAGAGGAACTGCACCGGCTGCTACAGGCTGACAAGCAGCCCCCTGTAGTGGTGCTGGGGAACAAACAGGTAAATATTAGCGGCTCGCTAGGTGACATGTATCTAGACTTTGTACTACAATGTGTGGGGGGGGGGGGCAGGGAGGGAGTTCATTATAAAAGATTTTAGGTTTGAGTTGCACTTTCAGAAAACTGCAGAAATATTGCTTGAAATAAAGCAACTTTCATCATCAGCAGCCACAGATCACATACAGCCGTGGAAAAATCGAGAGACCTAAACAAATCTGCATTGTTAAATCCTGGTTTAATCTCAGTTCTGCTGGTGGAAGGTTACACTGAGCAGGAGGATGCTTTCAGGTTCAGCAGGACAGAAGAATAAGGTGGAGCAGGAGACACTGGGAACGACCAGAAACCAGCCAGGTTTCTAAAGCCAGAGACGACCTTAAGTGACCTTTAAAATGAACATTAAGTGCAGGTGTGAAGTGCACTGCTAGGGCAATTCATAACAGGCTCCTAGAAGCAGGACTGAAGACACATAAAGCAATGAAGAAGCCCTTCATTAAGGAGAAAGAGAGAAGAACCAGGCTGCAGTTTGCAAAAAAAAAAAAAAGCTATTCAGAGACGCAGAGACATAAATTGAGAAATGAGTGAAACAAAAAAAATGTGCTGTGGTCTCTTAATTATTTCCATGGCTGTAGGTTTCTTAGTTCCTACCTCAGCCCTTGCAAGTCTTCTTTGAGTGTATATTTATTTAATAACTGTCAGCCGAATACCAGCAACCAATGAAAATGTGTAAAAGTCTTGGGTCTCGGGAAGTACCGTAGCGTCATTAAGAGTAAGTCAGGGGACTCTGACGTACCACCTGCCGCTCCCTCAGGACAAGCCCGGCGCCGTCAGCTTCTCGGAGCTCCACGGCGCCCTCTCCCTGGGAACGATCGGGGACGAGAGGAGGGTCTTCCTGCTCACCGCACAGCTGGGCTCCGAGGACGCGACTGAGTCAGGAGGGCTGCGAGCCCTCCGGGACCTGCTGCTGCAGCTGGTTTGACCCGGGGCCCCACCTGAGTAGCCGGTTGGTTGGAGGAGGGTAGCGCGGGAGGAAGACAGTAAACCCTGAGCATGTCCGTTCAGTTCCATCCAACAGAGTATGAGCCGATTCTGCTCCTCCAATCAAAATATGGGTCAATTCTGCTTCACCAATTAGAATATGGGCCAATTAAGCTCCACTTATCTGAATATAGACCAGTTCTGGTCCACCAATCAGAATATGGGCCAGTTAAGATTCACCTATCAGAATAGGGACTAATTCAGCTCCACCAATGAGATAATGGTGCCAGATCTTCACTTCGTACAGCTGATTTGGTATAAACCTGTCTGAAGCATTTCATGAGCCCAATATCCAAGTAAAGCACAAATCTGTTGTGGCGTCGAAGTTTTGTATATCACCAAGGCCAGAAATTGAAATTAATCCAAGGCCTTGGGTACAGTGAACACTCCTATTTATTCTAAAAATTTAGTGATCAAAGTTATTGTATGAAACCAGAGATTAGGTTTCTGCCGTGCCAAGGATGACATCCAATGATAATCGGAATAAACTTGGATAATTACAAAGCTATTTCTGAAGTAGAAACAGTCAAAATGTCAGCATTTTGAAGTCAACACGGATCTTCCTTTTTTTGATACAATTATGGTGCAAATACCACTCTCATTTACTGGAAGTTCCGTCCAACACCACACATGAATTTAAGCTGTGGCCTCAGCCCAATATGCTGTGGTCAATCAAATCATGTTTACACACCATGTATATGAAGGTTGATTGCTTTGATTTGTGAATAGGCAAGTTAAGAGTTTTGGTGCCAGGAGAAACACACTGTCTTGAGAAAGAAAAAAAAAAATATTTTAAAATAGCTCATTCGCACAAGTCTGTCATGTCCGTTCACTGAAGTTTTATTTAATTGCTATCTTGTGTTTAATAGCTTGGGCCACATCTGCCACTTTTACAGCAAAAATTTTAAAGCATGCTTGTTCCACCAATAACATTATGATGTGGCACTTACTGTTTTTTTATAAAGTAGCTGCAAGCAGTAGAAATGGAATTACCACAAATAAGATACAAATGTTTCACGCACAAAGTGCGCTAAACCGGAATGTGGCAGCCGCCATTTTTTGCACATGTCCTCCATATATAAAAGGCCAAAAGTACAGGGTCTTTTTCAATTCGAATAGCTATGTATTTATGAGTGTGATATTTTTTATTCCCCACTCATGCTGCTATACCTGTAATTGCACCATAATGGGCTGGGTAATACTACTTAAAAGTCACAAAAGTATTTTTGAAAACCTTTTTGAAAACACTTCAGCTCCTGGCAAACCTTAATAGCATGTAAATAAAGCATGTAAATAAAGGTGATAGAGACATTAATGCAGTGGTTCACAGCCCCGTTCCTGGTGCCCCGCCTCCATTGCCAGAATGTCTTCATTCCAACCCTACCTTAATCAGGCTTATATGGTCCTTTGCAGGCCAGTAACTCTGGCAGGGAGTGTGCTTGGGCGGATTGAGAACTACTGCATTAATGGAACCAGTTGCTGAAAAACGTTCAACTTTCGATTGCACAGAAGGACAATGTCTGCCATTGACCCAGCCGCTCTCCTGCTATTGCTAACAGTTACGGCTGATACTGACCGTCAAAAGTTTTCCTGCCTCTCAAATAAAGAAGCTAGTGATTGTACTTGCTTGGCATGTTATTACCCAGCCCTCTTCCAAACACACTCCTAAGTACCACATGACTGATTGTACGGTACTTTAAACCAGGCTGCGGGGAAATGAGTAAGTATTACAAGAGTACTGGTGTATTTATTCATGTCAAAATTAACAGGTTGCATTCTCATTAAGCATATATACATGTTTGTCATGTAGGACACAAAGAGAAAATGTAGATCAGCCATATTCTGGTTTTAAATGGTGCTGTGTTTGTCGAATTGATGACTATACAGAGTATATGAAAGTCCTTCTAGCTTGACTCAAATAAAAAATGTTTGGGGAACAAAAGCACTGACTCATCTTTTACAAAGTCTTGGATATGCTGGTTTTTGCCACACTCATAAACACTAAGAGTTTAATTGTAGGATTCTGACTTGCCACTGGTCACCTCCCATACAGAAATCCCATATCTATTTTGTGTCCATCTGTTCAGTCTTCAACAATTCCAGAAAGGCAGTATATTCTTCTGGGTGACACTGCTTGTACAGCTCGATTTTCCTTTTTATTTGTTTTGGTGTATCCTGGTAGTAGTTCTTTTCATCTCTGGCCATAGCCTGGAATGAACAATGACATAAGCAACCCCAAGAGTTATAGTTAGTGTTTCAAATGTAACCCCAAAGAGAGCTCATACATTTCAAATGTAACCCCAAAATGAGTGCACATGTAGATTTTCTACCCACCTTATAATCCTCCTTATGCTCTCGGATCATGTGCTGCACAAACTCGATCATGTCTCTGGACACTGTCCTTGTGTCCTGCTTTGGCAATTTTGCCTCAGCTTCCATTTCTTGTGGGAAGGCAAACAGAAAGTTATATAATACAAGTGTGTTTGTGGTAAACTACAACTCAGCATGAAAACTGGAACAAAATAGCCATACCTTTGATCACGTACGGTTTCCTCACTATTTGGGCGATCCCGTCTACCTCCATCCCAGATACCTATAGAATTGAACAAGGTCCTTTTCAGCACAAGCCACGATATACTATCAGAGTAATATACATGTATGTAACAGTTTTACAGATGCAAAGTTTTACAGTCCAAAGACATGCTGAGGCTAATTGGAGTTAATAAATTGCCCGTAGGTGTGCATGTGTGAGTGAATGGTAAAAGTGTGTGAGTGTGCCCTGCGATGGGTTGGCCCCCTGTCCAGGGTTGTTCCCTGCCTCGTGCCCATTGCTTGCGGAATAGGCTCCGGACCCCTCGTGACCCAATGGGATAAAGCGGGTTGGAAAATTAATGAATGAATGAGAGTTGGGAACCCTGTTCGCTGCAAACCTTGTTCTTCCGGAGAGGCACAGCGACGTTGGGGTCGAAAGCCAGACCCATGTCGCTCAGGTTCTTGGCGACGGTCGATTGCTCATTCCACGCATTTCTCATCTGTGAGCTTCAGGATGTGCACAAACCAAGACCTCGATTATGGTTCCGACCCCATCCAACAAGCCCAAATACACGTTGTCATCAGATGTAATCACTATTTACTTAATATTAAGTAATTAGTGATAACTCGTTACAAACAGACCTACTGAAACATGCCTTGAAAAACAAACTACTCATAGGATGTAATCGTAACTCACCACGTTATTCTCGGAGCCATCTTCTTCTTAACCTTCCGCTGGAGTTTTTTCCTATCTTTGTTATAATTGAACTTCTTTTTCCTACCAGCCTTCTTAGCCTTCGGCATTGTGATCTTGGTTAGCTAGCTAGCTAACAACTGGTTCTCCACATGGAAGCTAGCGAACGTACAACGTGCAGCACCACGTGACCGCTAGTGCCACACTGTTCTGCGCATGCGGAGAACACATCATATCATAAATTTTCCATTTATCAAAAATGTGCAAAGGTAAAGATCCACGAGCTTTACATTTCCTTTATAATGTGTTCCTATAGGGAATCATTTCTCGACGACCCTGGCATTTCACGAGAATTATATATTTTTTCATTTGTCTCCTATTCACGCACATTTAAACATTGAATATAAAAGAACTGACCAGTAAGGATATTACTTGTAAATTGAATAAGAAATAAATTTAACACGTAATGTAAAATATTATTTACACGTTACAAGGTTGAAATAGCGTTAAAATATATAAAAACTGGTGTTTTCTACATTTGCCACTGGATGGCACTGCACACCGAAGAACTCAGGCACTTAATTTCCGAACGTGATAATAGCATTGAAATCGTCAACAATAGTTTCCCTTTAAATTTAATAACATGCATAACTAGAGATGTGTTCGGTATAGTCACACTTCAAAATTATTTCTGAAATTTTAATAAAATTTAAGGCACGCGTTATTCAATTTACAGAAATAAATTGCCAATAAAGACATAAAGCCTTGACTACCATTTGAATTCCTATTTACAATTGTTTGTGTCTTTGTTTATCTCGGTCTCCTGTGACATTACACCGACTAATCCCCATGGTAATCATCTTCACATTGAATTTTTCGAAGATACGGACGACGAGGTCGAATCTGGCCATATAGGGCATTATTTGAGGCGTGGCCACCAACGGAACATCCAATAGAATAAGGAATATTCCTTAATGCTTGCACCAATAGTTTGCGATGTGGGTGGGGTTGCCGGATAAACACAAGGGCTCCGGCAAGGAGCTCCGGGGCGGAGACCCAGTGAAGAGCGACAGGACGAGGAGTCATTCGGGGTTAGAATATTCCGCTTGGGGGGGTGGGGGAAAGACATATTCACTGCCAACCCGGCGACGAGGCTGGGCCTGAGGCTGCCCACAACCCAGGAAAACATGGAGCTGGAGAATATCGTGGCCAACACCGTCCTGCTAAAAGCCAGGGAAGGTAAGCAGGCGCGGGACCCGGCGGAGACGGGGTGCTGCCCGGGTTGACAGCTCCGAGAGCGCAGCGTCGGATGGCACCAGAAGCCCGGGGATTCCCCGAGGAAGTCTAGGCCACTCAGAAATGGGAAGCTGCCGGGTCGATCGCTCTGCCTTGTGTTTTTACCCCCTGTTGTGCTGCATTTAATGCTTTGATTGTTTGTTTCACGACTCGGCGTCCTAGTTTCTGCGACCAGGAGCATTTTTATCGGCGTGTAACCTTGTGGAAACAGACACGGAATCGCCGGAAAAAATGGTAAACTGTCAGGATGCATTTGCACCCCAGCGGAGCATTTCGTTTCCCCAAACACATCCCGTTTAAGCAATAATTTCTGCAATATCTTTAGCATACCTAAAAAGGGCTTCTTAAACCTATAATATAATTAAGAAAAACGTTTGGGGAAACACCTGCGATTGCGTGGTAATCTAAAAACCGGGATCCCGTTGTTTTTGTCATGCACCTTCAGTCGTTTTTATGGCATTGACAGATTTTAACACGCTTTGGCGCATTTTCCCACAGGTATTTATCAGTCTGCGGAAAAGTGTTGTACAGTTCAGTGATTCCCCTTCCTGTCAGTTGTAACCAAAATGGCAACAAAATTACCTGCTGTACAAGTTTGCTGTTTCTTTCGAAGTGCACTTTGTGTGCAGGTATCTTTACTCCAGACACCTGTTACAGTAAGCATACTGCTTTTCTTGTGGAAATAATAGAAAATAACCACACTCTGGTGTGCATGTGTATGTGTGTGGTCATGATAGTATAACTGAGTTGAAATACAGCCCATTTAAGGGCTGGAATTTCACAAATACTTATACGGTATTTCTTAAAAATACACCGTAATTACATTTTACTCAAAATTCACATTTGCATCTACAGATTTTATGCGGTTAGTTCGGTAAACAATCCCGACCTTTTACGAGCAACTGTAAGCCATGTGAAAGTATCTGCAATATTATTTTAGTAAATTTCGGTGATTGTCCTCTAAAATGTTTTAGTTGTGGTTCTAATCAGATGAATTTTGGAGAAAAAAAAACTATTGTACTAATCAGTGGCCTTGGTTTGTTATATGCACAGATGCACGATAAAACGTCTACCTGCATGCGGGTTACTCCGGTTTGCAGAGGCGCAGCTGCCGTTGTGCTTATGCTAGCCGGCATGCATAACCAATGCACCCCTCCTTAAATTTGCATCTTACTTTGACCAAACATGCACAGTCCTCCGTCTTGATACTGCCTCAAACACGAAGCAATCGTCAGCTTGTTTGCTGATTTAGGATCAATCGTTTGACTTTTCCATAACATGACATCGAGCAGACGGAGCATCCTGCAATAGTATATTTCTGAAAGTCCTCTGGAGTTGGTGGATGATTTTTAGAGAGGGAAGCACATTGCGGTTGGAATAATGGGATCAGGTAGCGCTGAAATGTTCGCTAATATCGCCGAAACGTAAAGCACGGAAATTCGATTTCTTTATGAATGAGGGAAATGGCGCATCCATAAAATGGTTCACGTTAAAAGCGTGATGGGGGATTAATACTAGGAGCGTTTTTCCCCTGTAAGTATTTTAAATTTGTTTAAACTCGATTATTTTCACGTCAGTCATCCACATGGGTGTTTGCACCCGACTCTGTATTAGAATCGCATATGCTCCTCCCGTCTACACTGGCCCTGGCAAAACATTCTGCTGCCGCCTGAGTCTGTAAAAAGTGGATGTACCAGTGAACGTGATACGTTACCCCGCTGCTAGTGTGCTTTGAGCAGGAAATGGTGAGGAAAGGAGCCCCTCTCACGTGACACTTCTTGAACAAGTACATGTCCCACCTTCATTCTTTTAGGAAATACAACTTCATAAAAATCATTGCTTCTATATATTCCAGTTTTTAATTATTTTCTTAAAGCGCATGTTTTTATATGGGACAATATGCAGCAGAGCAGGTGGCAGAAATTTGTGTGGTAAATATCAAGCCCTTGAATGGACATGACAACCGTACAGTAACTATTAGATCAAACTTAGTAATAAACACCTTCTTATCATGGACTATTTGTAGAAGTACTTCAAAAACAAGTATGGCTGTCAGTTTTTTTTTTTTCTTTTTTTCAATGTTGTAGCTCTTCCTCTGCAACGAATTTATCTTCCTGTGAAGTTTTTTCTGTAGACCACATGATGCTGATGCAATTTTTTTTTAAAAAAATTTACAGGCTAGAATTTGCTTCCCGAATGATTGACAGTAGCTCTTGTGGGAAACTTGTGCCCTGGAATGAATGGATGAATGTAGAGGCTGAGTGAGAACGGCCGAGCTTTATGCCGTTTCTTTGTCGTCTCTGCAGTGGGTCCACGTGACTCATTTCCTACGCAGTGTGTGGTCACGCTGCAGGACGTCACCCCCCCCCAGTCCCCTATCGCATACTATGCAAATCACTATACGTTTTTATTTATACTCATTACTCTTATTGATGCTATCGTCACAGAAGCCATTTGGCTTGCAAATGTCGCATTTCCTATGGCACATTGCAAGCAGAGTTCACTGTTGCCAAGTTCAAGGTTGAGAGTACTCCCCCGTACCCTATAGTGTGCTGTAGGTTCTCTGTAGGCTGTAGTATTTTGGACCCATCTGGAAAATGTCCCCCCCAGCCACACCAAAATTGCACCACCCCCTTCCTGTTGTCATTTGCTGTCTACACTGGGCTGCCGACCGCATTTAACGTTTGAAAAGCGGTGACGTCTCCTGAAGTCAGTCAGATATGCTGCATGGCTTAAGAACGTGAAGTTGTGACATGTTCTCCCCCCCCCCCCCCCCATTCCAGAGCACCCGGTCACACTGTAGTCCTCACAGGCCTGCTAACCTTTTTCCTTTTTTTCATGCCTGAATGCTTCCGTATAACGAGGGCCTCTGGGGGCCTTCCACCTGGACCGCTCATTCTGGTGGGGCTTTAGGTGTTCAGTGACAATGGAGGGGGTCCACGTACCACTGGGGTGGTTCTTCTGAAGCTGCCAGAGTGTCTAGAGTCGTATAGCTCTGGAAGTCAGAAGACCATTTAAAAAAAAGAGGCAGGGGGGGGTGTTTGGCCGTCCAGTTAAGTCTATAACAGCTATGGATGAAAAAAATAAAGCAAGACAGCAGATATTGATTTGAATGGCAGGTAAGTCTAGCACCATTTTGTCTTGCGGTGGGCAGAATGACAATGGAGTTGTCTTTGATTTGGAGAGTTGCCCTTGGTCTCTGACTCATCCCAGGAGGAGAGGGAATCCCCCGTTTTTTTTGAGTGGGGACCGAGAGTCTGTGCCCTTGTGCATCGTGTTGGACAGAACCACTCTCCTGATTCTTCTCTTTGGTCCTCCCGCCAACAGGGGGCGGTGGCAACCGGAAGGGAAAGAGTAAGAAATGGAAGCAGATGCTGCAATTTCCCCACATAACCCAGTGCGAGGAGCTGCGACAAAGCACAGGTAAGCCCCGCCGTATCCCAGGTAGCACGGGGCACACGCACGGGGCACACGCACGGCCCGGTGATGCTAGTCCATCACTGGGCACATTATTTTTCCCTTTATTTAATAAGGCACACAAACACTGTTGCTTTTTTGCTTCTTTCGAAAGCCAGTCCCAGTGGTTTCTGGCTAGCTAGCCAGAGGTCAGTACCACCGTTGAGTTTAACCACTGCGATCCCACCAATCACGGCTGTTTCTGCCATGACGTGGCAAGTGAGAAATCAGTTTGTGACCTAAAGGCAGGCAGCCGTCACAAGCAGCTTCCTAGCTGGGGCCGTGTAGTATGCCAGTGGCTGGGGCCGTGTAGTATGCCAGTGGCTGGGGCCGTGTAGTATGCCAGTGGCTGGGGCCGTGTAGTATGCCAGTGGCTGGCAGAACGGTAGAGTCTTCTTGGCCTGGGCGGGGTTGCTTCGTCTCAGCAAGGTACCGACCTCGTGGCTGTGATCAGAAGGTTGCTGGTTCAAATCCTGTGGTCGGTAGAGTGATGTCACCATTGGGCCCCTAATCAAGGTCCCTAAGCCCCTATTGCCCCAGAGACTGTCTGAGCTGCTTTGGGTAAGCGTCTGCTAAGTTTGAATAAATCGCTGGACACTGGCAGAGGGACCCCTGGTCGAGGGAGTCTCTTAGTGTTTAACGTAACAAGGGATGTGACTTTGTTCTGTGGTGTTTCCACCATGGCTGCTGCATCTTCTGCCTCCTCGCTGTTTGATAACCTCATAGCTTCACATTGTGTTTCCTGACTCATGGCCACTTGCGTCGGAGGGGAACTTCTCCATTTGGCTCGTGCGACCCATGCCCCCCCCCCCCCCCCCCCCCCCCCCCCCCCCCCCCCCCCCCCCCGGTCCCCCGCGCCGGTGCGCGCGGCTCTGCCGCCCGCCACCCCCTACCCCCACCTACCGCTGGCAGGGAGAGGG
>JAODKE010000069.1:1833135-1846445 GCA_026779605.1 Mormyrus hasselquistii
TATGACTGTATTTTTATAAAAAGTATGATCGGGCGTTCACCATATTTTACAGTATTTTACAGGACACATTTTTGTTTTACGTTTTTGCATTGCTCCCACATTACTTTATTAGCCATTGCGCCAATCCCCTACCTTAATGATAACATACGGCTAACGTGTTTGTTGGCTGACTGATAACTTGACTGGCGCGCACCTTAACATTAGCCGTTTAACATTTTTGATAAGTGTTTAATAGTTCAGTGTTGCTGGAACGCGAGCTTTACTGACTGTGAAATTTCTCTTAAAGATGTCTGTCTTTTAAGATGCCTCGCCAGGTTTGACGTGGCTACTAAGAGGAGGGGAGGGGCTGCGCAAGTGTGTGCGTGTGCATGGGCACCTGTGCTGTAGTGGTGCTGTGTGAAGTGTGGCGAATGAGGTTTTTATAGTTCCTACATCAATCTTCTATGCAAAGAGAAACCTGTGGGTTTTTTTACCTTTCAATGTTCATGAATATTTTTGCATTTTGAAGTGTAATGTAGCCCACGAGCGTGGCGCTGTTTAATCAGCAGGATGATCTGTGTGCCGGCTAGAATACCGCTTCAGTCTATTGTCCGTATAAACCAAAGATAAGACTTGACACAACAAAGGTGTCATAGGTGCGTTAATCCTACCAGAATAGTTAGGCCTCGCCTCAGTGTCTGTATCGCCCCCTGGAGGTGAGCCTGGCGTACGCCTACGAGACGAAGGACGCCCTTTGCCTGGTGCTGACTCTCATGAACGGCGGGGACCTCAAGTTCCACATCTATCACATGGGCGAGGCCGGCTTCGAGGAGAAGAGGGCTGTTTTCTATTCTGCTGAGCTGTGTTGTGGCCTGGAAGATCTCCACCGGGAGAGGATAGTGTACAGGTGAACCTCGGGCATCTGGCAAAGCCATAGCACCGACTGTTTACATTGTGGTGTGTGTTTTTTCTTTTTTTCTTACTGTGTAATTTTCCTTCGTCACAGAGACCTAAAGCCTGAAAATATCCTATTAGATGACTATGGTGAGTGACATTTGTTATTTAAGTCTTACGAAAACATCACAGAATATCCCCATTAAGGTGCACAAAGACATTTGTGGTATGTAGGGAGAGGTGCTGTTATGGATTATAGCCACTAGAGGGAGCGAAGCATGCAAAATAGTAGGGTGGATAGTATATTCTCCCTGTTAGATAACATCACAGATGCAAAGAAGGAGCCAAAATGAGTATGAAAGCTATGCAAATGATGTAAATAAGGGGAGGCGGACATCTCTATCTAGATAAAATCTTTATTGATGAAACGCTAAGCTCCGGCATTGAGGTTTCACTTAATATCAAAAACATCCCTGTTTAATCCGCTACGTGTTCGTCATGTTTGTGGAAAAGGGCTCTGCTGGAGTGTCTCTGTCTGTCTGCTTCCTCTGCAGGCCACATTCGCATCTCAGACCTTGGGCTGGCCGTCTACGTGCCAGAGGGCCAGACCATCAAAGGTCGAGTGGGCACCGTGGGATATATGGGTGAGTCTCTCGGTTTCTGCTACTGAAATTACAGTCCAGGTCCGAAGAATACAAATCCAGACAAAGATTTTGTTTCAACCAACCAGTTGATTATAAAGAGTCAGTGTCACGGAGTCTTCAACTGGTTGGTTGGTTGAAACAAAATCTTGGTCTGGATTTTTATTCTTCGGACCTGGACTATCCACCTCTGCCTGTGCTGTAAATGTGCTATATAAGAATAAATTGTATTAGAAAATACATTTTAAAGATCCAAACCAGTTTCTCACAGGATATAATATATATACAAAGTGCAGAATGATTAAAATAATTCCTTCAGAATATTCACCCTTACGAACAAGGATGCATCTAAGTTTGCCTGTTTTTCTGGGTTTTACGGACAAGCCGAGTGATTGGCTGCTCTGTTGACTTGCTCAGTTCATATTTAAGAAAGCGGAGAAACCCAGCAACGAGGGAGGTTCTCACAGGGTCATGGCTGGTTGAGGTGCGGGGTTTTCAGAGTGTCTGTTTTTAGGACATACTGCTGTGGTTTTTTTTTTTTTTGTTGTTTTTTTTTGCTGTGTGACCCCCCCCTGCTTGTCTGTGTGCCGCCCCCTAACCCCTCTTTCCACTCCAAAGCCCCAGAGGTGGTCAAGAACGAACGCTACACCTTCAGCCCAGACTGGTGGGCTCTGGGCTGCCTGCTCTATGAGATGATCGAGGGCCAGTCGCCCTTCCAGCAGCGGAAGAAGAAGATCAAGCGCGAGGAGGTGGAGCGGTTGGTACGGGAGGTGGAGGAGGAATACTCAAACAAGTTCTCCGAGGACGCCAGGTCCCTCTGTAGGATGGTGAGCATGCGACTGCATCGTCGACGGGCACACATGCGGCATTCCTCAATGCTGGCATGCTCCTGCAAGTTTGCTGACAGGCTTTACTTCTGCATACTTGCATACTTGTTTACCGTCCTCTTATCCAGTAGGCAAAATATAGTATAAAAAATGAGCAGTATGTGTGAATCCTTAGTATGCATGAGACAAACGACATCCTGTGACATTCCAAAGCGCGTGCTAATGCTGGACGCTATGCTATCGCAAAATAGGCTGCAGGAGGTGCAGCCAGAGACAAGGAATGTTCTTTGTGAAGATGCCGGAGGCCGTGAAAATGAAACCCAGATACATAAGATGATTTAATTATGTATTTTTTCATTGATAGTTTTAACAATTTTCAACAAACAAAGTTTCACGGGGATCAGCCTGTGTCATTGGTAAACATCCGGGTCTGGTAATATGCAGGATGTCGTTATTTATGACAGTATGCCTCAGTGCATGCATATTATTCTCATGCATATATACAGTATGTACTACATTAACGGTCAAGTGGTAGGCTTCTAGCAAAACTCGGTGCCTACTGTGTAAGTGTGTGATGTCGGAAACAAACTTTGATTTTCATTTAGATAATTGCTGTTCAGACAAATGTGGCTTCGAAAGTAGCAGCGGGGTGGAATTAACCTGCCTGTCAGTCATCGACTGACGGAAACCAATGGAAATAAATAAATGCATCCTGTGGTTTTTTGCTGCAGCTGATTAATCCCAGCTCCCCCTCCCTTGGTTTCCAGGCCTAATTTTTCTCATTACTTCTAAACAGTTACTGGCCAAGGACCCCAACGTCAGGCTTGGCTGTCAAGGTGGTGGGGCTGCAGAGGTCAAAGCCCACCCTCTCTTTCGGTCCATAAATTTCAAGCGTTTGGAGGCAGGCATGCTCCAAGCTCCCTTCATCCCTGATGTGAGTCGCTTTCTGAGTCCATGTTGTCTGTGGGGGGTATCAAAGGGGGTTTGTGACTGAGCCTCCTATGGGCATAGTTGCTTTTTTGGTCCATGTTGTCTGTGGGGGGTATCAAAGGGGGTTTGTGACTGCCTTGAAGACCTACACCAAATGTTTCCGACAACTAAAGGAATGAATTCCCTCCTTTGTGTGTGTGTGTGTGTGTGTGTGTGGGCATACATAGCCGCAGGCCATCTACTGTAAGGATGTGCTGGACATAGAGCAGTTCTCCACCGTCAAAGGGGTGGAGCTGGAACCCAAGGACAGCTCCTTCTACCACAAGGTCTCTACGGGCAGCGTCTCCATCCCCTGGCAAAATGAGGTATGAACATTCCTCGCCCCCCCCCCCCCCAAACCAAGAATTTCCACTTCCTGTGGTACATCTAAGCACTTGGATGTTTCGATATTTGAACTCCTTTATAAAACGAGCTGTTGCCCAGAGCTGAAGACTGCGGGTTACTTTGTGAGATTTAGTGATTTGGTCTCATAGCCTCTAATGGAGATCCTTAAAAATCTTGCCACCTGTAATCCATTTCAAAGGAGATACTGGGAATTGTGGCAACTCCCAGGAATGCCAGACAAGAGGGCAGGTGTACGCATCAGCCCGTGATTCATTTCCTTCGAGGGCGTTCTGGGGATGTGCTCCAGGAACTTCCAGTGTTATAAGGTAGAATGAGGTGGATCAAACTGAGTCGTGGCAATTCTCATAAAAACATTAAGAATGTGGGTGGATATAGCTGATGCTGCCGGCGTGGGCGTTTTCCCTCCCTCCCTCCCTCCCAAACACTCCCTCATCCTACTTACCGTTGAGTATTTTATCAAGAAACAGGATGCATTGTAGACATTTTGATTTCTATTTTCGTACTTGTCTAACTATGATTCATAATGGCATTAAGTAATGACTTGTCAGCTTTTTTTTAGGTAATTAGTTTTAGGAAAAGCCAGAATTTTCAATATGCTGATCTCAACAGTGGAGGCTTCGACGTTACAGAATCGCATTAAGGTGTTTCGATACTGAAACTCCTTTTTAATAAGTTTTAAAACACCCTGTGAAAGGTTCAGGATAGAAAGCTTAGTCAGTGTGTGGCACTTCCTGTCGGTTTTGAGAAGAAACAGGAAGTGTGCTGTGATTGGTTGAAATATCACTCCTAGCTAACGAAACACCCCCCACACACCAGAAATGGGTCAGTCTGAGCTTGTTGCTCTGGAGTAACTTTTTTTTTATTTTGTACAAATGTTCTCTCACACCTTGTGTGGGGGTGAGTACACTTTCCAGTACTGCCAGTCCATATTACAGTACTGTCACCAGTGTTGTGGATATTCATTCAGCGGTTGACCTCCTCACAGATGATCGAGACTGAGTGCTTTAAAGAGCTCAACATGTTACCTATGGATGGGTCAATACCTCCTGATATGGACTGGAGGAACCAGCCATCCCCCCCACCCAAAAAGGGGCTGCTTCAGAGGCTCTTTGGGCAACAAGTAAGAACCCCCCTCCCATTCCTGCTCACCATTCTATATTATGGGGGGGTGGGGGTGGGGGCATCTCATTTTTGTTTTCATTTCCTGCTAGCTTGCTAATATGTATTTCAAAGTAACCGGTGCTCTCTGCTGTTTCAGGGATGCTGTGGGGATTGCAGTGACAGTGAGGATGAGCCCACAAGACTGTGAGATCCAATTCCACCATGAGCTGCCCAGGCCCATCAGAGAATCCAATATGTTTACAAATTTTGCACATTTGTATTTTTAAAATAGAACTATCTAAATATGGGAATGTATATTTTCAGTATATAGCCATACAGTATATGTTATTTAAAAACTAAAAATGCAGCAAAAAAAAAACTATACCGTCCATCTACCTAGGGTTTGGCCAACAACCTGTAGGTCAGCGATGCTAAACGTCGTCTCGTCTCAAGTTCCCTCCTTGTGAGTCGTCAGTTCTGCAGGCTTTTAAAGATGTGTTCATTTTTTTAATGACCGTTTTTGCAAAGCAAAGTGATTCGTATGCTCAAAACAAATGTATTTCCCAAAAGCAATGCACTTCACAGAAGGCGAGTGCTGTTTAACGCCGTTTATTTTTCTGTTACAGTAAGATTTGAATTTAATGTCAGGAATGGATGACTGGGTATTTGCTGTAGGCCTTTGTAATTTTCATATTTTATTCTTTTATTTGGGTAAATTTGTTTGCTCATTCATCCTAAGCTAGTGTGCCATAATTACCATAACCACAACTCGGTCCCTGCCTAACTGAGTGCCAAATCACCGCTTACTCGCTATTAGTTTAGCTCGTTGTTGTAAATCTTCCCCATTACATTTTAGTTGTTATAATCCATTCACTATTATAATAGTGAGTAGCATTTGCAGGAAGCGTGTGATTATATATTTTTTTTCTTCTGCATACTGATTGTCAGTATGTATGAGACACAGTGTATGAGAGTTAGATTAGCGTACAGTTTGATGTCTGTCCAAACACAGTCAACATATATTTGTAACTTATACATTTCAAGGCGTGTGTGGTGCTGACAGGTTTTACTTCTGACCAATTATTCCACCTCAACATTGCAAGCAAATAAGTTCCCTGTATCTTTAAGACTGTGATAAGACCTTTATCGTTTTGATCTATACCCAAACTCTTCAGGTAACTCACCTCTACCTCTGCTTGCCTCTGGGTCCTCAGAAGCACATTCCTCAGTTGGTCTTCTGTTGTAGTCCTTCACTCTTTGGTGAGTCACATTTTTAGGTAATTCAGGGTCTAGTTCTCCTCTGTGCAGGAGGAATATCTTAGGATGATTGATAGCTGATGTTTTTAGGTCAACTGAGTTTGCATGTCTTGGCGCAACACTGTGTGTGACAACTTTCCCAACTGCATGCCTACTTTGTTTGGTCGATTTACTCAATGTCCTGTTTATTTCATTCACCCTCGAGGGCCATGAAACGTGGGACTTCTGACTTGACACCTTCATGGCCCTATTTTTCCACCCCTGCCATTTGCAGTATGGTGTGGTATTCACTGAAACAATCTCCTCGTCACTAGTGTTTTTTGAAGCCGCCTCATCTCACATTCTGGTTGAGAAATGCCTTAATGTCATCAACAACGTATTAATGATGCCAAATATGTACCAGCATTCTGCCCTGGGAGGTGAAGGGCCAATAAAATCCTAGGACACTGTGGCCTGAGGTTTTGTCCCAGCCGGACGTTTTGGCACTGCACTTCCTCGCTTTAAACACGTCATGTTGAATTCGTTATTTACATATTTACTTTCTGGCCATCGGCAGGTTCTGCTTCAGAAGTAGTGGAGTGGTGTAACTTATTCCACGATGGACCTGAGAGCTCTTTAGCTTCCTCTATGACTATCTGGATTCCATCCACGTTGATTTTGTTTTCTTTAGTGTTTTCATCTGAGTAAGACTGGAGTGCATTGTCATCAGTACCTGCAACCTTGACTCGTTGAACTGCAGAAGCTCTTATGGGTTTAGAGAAAGGTTGCCAATCCACTTGAACATGTCAGCTACTGGCCTTTCCATCAGCCTCGTGTCACGTTTGTATGAGTACTTATTACAGCCAGCATCTGAGGACTGCCTATCCTTCTTTGGACAAAGCCTCAATGTTTAATTCATGCCCGGGCAGTGGTGACTAACCCTCTTTGCGTCTGCAAGAGTCAAATCATCGGTGCCATCAATGGTTGCCCATCTGGCCTCACTCCATCTTGACAGAAGTTGGATCCATGCACAAAACGGTCTTTGTCCAGCTTCTTCAGAAAGCCTGGTAAAGAGCTGGACTGTGGGCTCTGGGTTCCCACCCAGCACCACAGATGAAACACTTTTCTGGGCCGTGATAGTTGTAAGCCCAGAAAGCTGCCGTCAAAGTTCAGTGAATGCTCAGTTTTGTTCTGAATCTTAAATCGGTTTAGTGTTACTTTGGAGTCACACCTAATATTACTGTGGCTCTTTAATTATGTGAAAATCTGAGAGAGTCTGTTTAATCTATGACAGCTAATCAAGCAGGAATATCACATGATTAAACCGGCCAGCATTCGCGAGTTTGGGCAGCCTTTGCTTAACTTTCATTTAGTGGCTTCCCATCATCCTCAATACATAACTTCCCACTCCACTTGTCCACTTTGACGGCTCATTTTGGAAGCAACCCACCACTGCCTATCCCGTCAACTACAGGTTGTACCCCTGTACTGTTAGGAGTACTAACTTGTACCTTTGCTTGTCACTGGGGCTGTACCCTCAAGGGTCTGCTAATTGTACCCTGTACCTGTATGTAATTGTACCTTTTAAGCTATAGAAATGGACTCTGAGGAACATCCCCAAGGTACAAACAGCATTAATGTACCCCCAATAATACAAATATGTTCATCATAGTCCATTTCTGGATCTTAAAAGGTACAAGCACCTACAGCTAAGGGTACAATTGGCAGAGCCTTGAAGGTACAGCCCCAGTGACAAGCAAAGGTACAAATGGGTACTTTTTTCTGAATGTACCGGCATTAATATTATTTGGCTATTTCAACTTCTTTCTGCCTCCCTTGGTCGCCACTTCATGAAATCGCAAAATCCTTGTGCCTGTTTAGGTCACTGGTTTCTACCTGGTAAAACCAAACCTTTGCCGGGGATTCCTTCTTCCCAGATCATTACCCAGTCCACTAGTGACGTCCAGGAGGGCGAAACCTGTTCATGTGGGACTCTTGCAGGGTGCCGTTGTCTCAATTCTGTTGACACAATTTGAAATAGCGCCTTGATTTCAACTCCTAATCGATGGGATGTTTAATGACATAACATTCCAGCGGAATGACGAAATACGATGACTGGATTCGTTACAACCTTGTCTGAACGTTAATTCAGAAGAAACTGAACACCACACATTGAACAGCTTAAGTGATTTTACTCCTAAAAGTATATATCTCATTGTAAGCTAGTTTGTTGCAGTATTCGAACAGCCTGGGACCAACCTCCCGGCTCAGTCAAACAAGGACATTGACCATGTATGGTGTAAGCACCATGATAGGCATATCAGTACTTTAAGTTGACCAGTAAGCATCAGACTACCTCTAATTTCTATAATTGATCACTCATCTTCCAAGAGCATCAACTTTGTGGGATATCAGAGCCAGTAGACAATCAAAACGACATGATGATTATGACAATAAATACACTATAGTATACAGCTCTCAAGCAATAATATAGTTTTCTTATCCCATGCGCCATCCTCCTTGCAGTTTTGTAGCTAGATTGTTTTCTGAACAATGGCAAACCATCTAAAAAAATAAATTAATTAAAAATGCACAGCGCATCTATGGAAGTGTTGAGCATCCTGGCACTTAGCTTTGCAAAAGGAAAGAGGGACGTGATCACAGTTTGTATTTCGAAAAGCACACACACTGTTTAACACTACTGCTTTAGCAGTAACATGGTATACCAGAAAGAACAGGCGGCAATACATTTTAAGGTTACATTTTTTTATCCAAGTTTGTGGTTTCACTCCTTTCGCTTGGATGCCAAAACTCAGTAATGTGTCAAAGTAACTCTCATTGTAGAATTAACTTGGTCTTCTTTAACAGTGTCCAGTTGCATTCAAAGCGGCTCTCCTGTTTTTAAGCATTGTCCCAGTCACATCTGTTTTTAACTGTTTATGTACTTCTTAGACCTTTCATTGTAGACTTGTTACTCATTCGCTTGGAGAAGTGAGCTTTGGTTTTGGTTTGGTGAGGCTTGATTTGGTGAAAGTAATTGGGTATAACCCCCCCCCCCTATTTCTTTTGTAATAAACCCAATTAGGGAAATTAATTATTAGCAAAATAAGATCTGTAAAATTGTGCATATAAAAATGTATTTCATAATTGCAGCCATGTAGATAGATATTTTTTTGAAAATTGTAAGGCTTTTTTAATTTATTCATTAGTAAGAGTATGAAAAAGCAATTTATTTTCTGCTTAACTTCAGGCGTTCATTTTCTAAGTACACCCTTCAATGTGCCTTTTCTTTTTTCTTCCTAAGTAATCACCGTGTTTTAGTTTCACTGCAGGGTGGGGGGATTTGCCAGCTGTTGAAAGCACTTCTGCTTGGCGCCCTGGTTCCCCCCACGCCTGACTGAGCTGTGATCACAGGTGCGTTGCGTCCCGATGTCAGGATGACGTGAGACTTCTTGCCTTTTTTTATTTTTTCATTTTATTATTTTTTTTTAAACTATACATGACTGAGCCAGTAAGAGGATAATACTGGGGGGACTGGGACAAATCCCAGTATACTTTATACTTTGGAAGTTATTAATCCTCAAAAGAGGAAAAAAAAGGCGAGTCGTTCTGTCAGTCACATTTCCCATCTCAGATTTTAACTTGACTACATTCCAATTTTTGCGGTACTGTACAGTGTATAAATGGTTCTAATTTTATTTAGCAATAATGGTTTTTAAATGTGTGTGTGTGTGTGTGTGTGTGTGTGTGTATATATATATATAAAACTAAATACTAGACTGAAATGATTTCTCCCTTGGCTGTGTGTTGCTGCTTCTGAGTCGGGCTTTAACACTGTGAAGTATGTATGAGGTTATGCGTGTGTCCTGTCACACCTCTGCCCACATCACTCTGCTATGCACTGATTTAGCATGTGTGTCTTTGTGTGATGTACATGCGTGTTTGCCCTGTTGTGTAAAAAGTGTACTTCTTGTGTTCATGAGCATTTAGGAGAGCCCTGTCTTGCAAACACGTAGGTGTACCGTCCTGCAAAAAAATAAACAATTAAATATTAAAAGATGAGACCTTAAGCACAAAGACACACGTTATGGGTTTGGCACCGTTTCAGGAGTATAGCACCGCAAGACCCCTCCCTTTGACCTGACTTTAGGGGTGCAGTTACCCCATAATGACCACTGGGGGCAGCACGCTTGATACATGAATAGAGTTTGCTTCCTATATGTATCAAACGTCCGTTACTTGTCGTAGGAGAGCGTATCCTCTCGCTAGAATTTTATGTTCTGCTTCAGGAGTCTTTCAATATTCGTTATGTTAGAATAACTGAATTGTACCACTTTCATATGTGATGCTCTTTTCATTGACTTTTCCTTTTAATATGTAATAAAAAGATCCGCCAGCCGATTACATGGTCCGTAGGTTACAAGAAAGTATTTTCCTAATAAAACTTTGGGCCTCTTATTAATGTGACTGTGAGTCAGATATATATTGTAGGTGTATATGAATCTAATATAGATTTTTATAGTTGCCAGGTTACACATTAAAAATATGTATAATCTAAGCGAAAAGGTTTCTTTGTGTGGAGAATTTTAGTAATTGTTTGCCAACATGTTCTTGTCCACGCTGTCTGCCGTAATTTTGCCAAGTTCTTTGCTTGTTCTCTCTCACTGGAAGCAGATACTTAAAAAGATAATGCAGGCGGAGAGCTGAGCCGCGACGTGTGAATGGCAACGTGCTGAGCCCAATACTCATTAGAAGGAGACTTGATAATCTGGAGATAGCTATTTAATAATCTGGAGATAGCTACCCGCATATCCCGCCTTCGCTTTATTGATTTTAGGGAGGCGAATAAAGAAGAGCTGTGAGGAGCTGGCCAGGCCGGGATGCCATGGCATTTCTGTTCAAAAATACCTCAAGCCCACCCTCATTATACCTTATGGGGAAATATGGAATAGCGTTGTTTTTAAAAATACCAACAAAATCCTATTCGACACAATCAAATGTTATGGGCAGTGTGACAGTTTGACCATTAGCTACCGCCATAGCTTTCTGCTGGCTGGTGAGGTGACGCCACAAAAATCTTGTCAATTGGGGGTAGGGGTTTCGGTGGTAAAACTTCTCTTGCCGCACGTTTCCGGGACATTGTGCGTCGTTTCCAGGTGTCGGGGATATCTGCTGTGGATTTGCGGGAGACTCCTGGAACTTCCAGTGGAGGTGGGATGTCTGGCTAGCTATTTAATCTGAGGCTTCCATGCTTGGTTCATAGGATAATGTACTCTGCCTGCGTTTTGCGAGCAATGGCTGTGATAGTACTGCGTTCACTTTATATGGCAAACGTACGGTGCGTTATGTCAAGGAAGTGATGTCGTCGAGATTGGGTCTTGTTTCATGACGAGTGCTATGTGATCTTTGTTTTTTTTTTTTTGTTTTTTTTTTTTTTCCTTTCACCTCCCTGATGTAAATGTAACTTTTCAGCCAGGACAACTCGGTGTTATATAAGAGGCTGCTCATAGAACTGCCCATATCGTGCGGTGGGGTGGGGGGACACTCATGTGTGAGATGTTTTGAATCCAGCCCCCCCGAGGCCTCTGCTGATAGGGGGTTTCTGCTTCTGAATGAATTTTGGGAAAGCCCGTATCACGCCAGATGTTTCCTGACTCCCATGAACCGCTGGTCTCTCTCATGGCTAAAAGCCTTTCCAAATGTTTTGTTTTTTTTTTTTTTGTTTCTTTTTTGCCTTTGAAATGGAGCCCGAACTCCTTTACTGGGAATCCGGTTTCTCTCTGTGTGTGTTCAGTGCGCACCTGTGTTCCCTAAATGGAGATGACATCAGCAGCGAACAATGAAGGAGGCCGGTGCTATATTGTTCGTTGAACGTCTTAGCATTCCAGTGTCGGAGCTTTGCGGCCGTAACGTGGGACACATGAGACGTCTCTGCCCCCGGATAAGGAAGCAACATTATCCTTTAAAAATTAGTTCCTACCACCGACTAACGACACCATTAGTGACCACCACTAACCATGACCTCATGACCATGACCTCGTCGCTGAACCATGAACGTGTGGTGTGGCGTTTAGCTTGTCGTCCTCCGTTTCCTTTGGTTTAATGGAAACCTACTGAAACGACAATAATAGACACTTGTACTGTTTTTCTGCATGTTTAAGTGCCACTTTGGCATATCTCGTGCCTTCTGTTGGTTATGCTTTTGGTCCAAATGAGAAAGCGTAAGAACAGCGTTGAGTATTTCTCTTTTTGGCTTAGAGCGGCAGTTCGTGTCCGCTCGTTTCTTCCGGAAGGTTCCGCCGTCGGTTCTGCTAGCAGTCCGAGGAAATATGCCAGTCAACTGAGTGCTCAGCTCTTCTGTAGGAATCCGTAATCCGTTCCCCTGGAGAGCCGCTGACTACGATGGCTGCCGTGGCGACCGTGGTGACGACAGCGCTCATCTGATGCTTGTGTCCATCTCTACCCCTCATCTACTGGGTACCACAGATGTCGACGGATACCTTGTCGCTGCCTCTGACTGAACATTTGTCATTCACACTGGCTGTGTGATTCACCTTTCAGTTGGGAAAATGTGGTGTGTGTGTGTGTGTGTGTGTGTGTGTGTGTGTGTGCGCGCGCGTTCCTCCCTTTGCTTATTCATCCATTTTTTTAAATAAAAAAAATATATATATGTAATACTGTCTGGACTGCTTTTGTCTTTTTTTTCTGTTTTTAGTCCTATATCCTGAGTACTAGATGATCTTCCTCTAGCTTCCAGACCCTTGCTCTTGTGTCTCTGCCTCAGAATACCTCCCTGTCTCGGTGCCTTTTAAAAATGTTTGATTTGTCATTCTGTTGGCGGAGACAGGGATTGTTCCCTGAAGAAGTCAAGGACAACCAGCAGCAGTGAATGGCTCAGTGGGTTAGAGCACTGTGCCTGTAACCGGAAGATTGCCGGTTTAAATCCCAGGGTTGGCATACTTACTGCACCGTTGGGCCCTTGAGCAAAACACCGCTCTGCTGAAAATATATCACACTATATAAAATGATCTGTTAACTGCAGGTAAAATTGGTCAGGTCGCCGCACCCGACGTCAAGATCGCGTCCTCCGACTCGCATCCCCGGATCTCTGCCGCTCCTCACCTAAGCGGCCACAGCTGCCTCCTCACGCCCCTCCCCATCTCCACCAGCCAACCCGTTGCCAGGCAACCCGCCTAAAAGGGATTTCAGGGAAATAAATAGCGTTGCATGTTTAACAAAAAAAAAGAATAAAAAAACTTGTTAAATATTGAAAAGCACCCTCTGCTAAATGCTGCCT
>JAODKE010000069.1:1848792-1868339 GCA_026779605.1 Mormyrus hasselquistii
CCCAGACGATCGGCATCAGCATTTTTCCGAGGGTCATCGATAATGTGACTTTTAAATACCTTTGAGGTCGTAGAGTTCAGCCTGTACTTCATGGGCTCCACAATGGAGTCTAAAGCAGCAACTTCAAAGCTTGCCTCTGAGCTCTTGTTATACTACAGCAGGACACAGAGTGATCTTGTTCATGTGGGAAATCAAGGTCCTTGAGGTCGCAGGGGGTTGGAAAAGTATCGAACAACAAAGCAGAACAGTCCGGAATGTTCAAAATCCAAATAATGCCCGGAGAGAGCGGATCAGTGGTGATATTTGACATCAGTGTAATAAATTAATGTCAGATGGCAGAAATTAAATGTGCAACATATGCACACACATCTCCAAGTCGCCGTAGGACATTCGCATGCATATTGCTACCGCAAATGCAAATCTATGTATGGCACCTATATAGCTGTGGTTCCTTTTTGCATCGAAGTGCAGATGCGTTCTAAGTTTCCTGTCAGCAGCAGGGACTGTGGTCTCTGTAACCCCCAGAGTAATCAAAATGACCATAGGCAAGAACTATCCCGTAAAATCAGCAATCCTGGGTGTGTGTGCGGCCGTAAGTGACACCTCTTCTGATGAATTCCAGCATGATTCTGTGGCTGCTGCAAAGGAAGTGGCCTTTTGACGCATTTTTTCAGCGTTTGCACCTCTAGGCAAACATCAAGAGTAGCAAATAGCGGTGACACAGAATATCATGGGTCCTGGTGCTGTCCAGAATGGCCGAGTCATCACGGGGGGCGTGATGGGGGCCTTTTACCCCTCTGGGCTGTGCAGGTTGAAAGAACAGTCTGCACAGATGTAGTGTCGCGTCGCTCCAGCATTTGTGAACTGGGCAGGTGCAGTTTAAGGGGTGGTCAGTAGATATCGGCTATAGACCTTTACTGCTGACAAGGCGTTAAATGTCATGTGTGTAGGAGCAGATTGTGACGGGAACCCCCCCCCATGAGAAACATGCAAAGAAAAGTACAAAATCACGTTTTTTTTATTTTATTTTAAAGACCAAGAAAAAAACAACTCGTATTGCCCTCCCTGTGCTTAATACGTACTGTGGGAAGTAGTAAAGGAATCCAGATTTAACTTTTCCTGACTCAGAAGCTACTACCCTAATCTGCATTTGCTTAGCATGTTGCTAACAGTGCGTCAAGCCTTCTGTGGACTGAACGCGATTCTCCAGGATCTCGGTTATAGTTGAAATAGCGGCATAAGAATAAACAGGCGTTGCCAAGAACAAGTGCGCAAGCGATGACCAGCGTTCATTTATAGCGTTTATGTCAGCGGTGCGTCGTAAAAGGGGCGTCTGAGGACTTTGTTTCTTGTCATAACAGTTGTCATGGCAATACCTCAGCTTGGCCTTTTTGTTCGAGTATGCGGCTCAGATTTCTAAATGAAGGATAAGACGGTTCACCTTAAAATCCCCCGGCTAAAGAATGAAGCCCTATATAGTGATTTTCTTTGAAGTTACGCGTTGTCTGCCAGCTTCCTATGAAAGAAAACAAATTCCCTCAAACTCACTAGATAGCTTTCCTTTTTAAGATTCCCGATCTGCTGGGAAATGATTCTCTGGCCTCAGCGTCGATTCGCACAGCCGACCTTGCAATCTCCTTCTCTGATTGCTTCGTTCCTCAAACGTTCATGAGGACTCCTGTGGTTTGGATGGCCATCAGAACCGCGTGGCAGGTAGACGTAGTGGGTGACGGGGTTTATTGGAAGTAATTACCTTTTCAGAGACAGATGGCAGTAGGCTTCGGGCCAACATCGTACTCGGTGAGTCAAGGGGTTTGGTTAATGGGGAAATAGGAACATGCGTAGGGCTTTTGTCGAAATGCCAGAGTATGAGGGGTCTTCAGTGTGTACAAAGACTGTATTGACTTCAGGTACATGACCGGCATGGAAAATGACACGGGCTCTTCTGGAATGTTCCCCCATTGAGAGAATGTTGCACTGACACTTGTTTGGCGTTAAAACAGAAGCAGAGGTCAGTGAGGGGTTTGGCCCCCCATTTACAGGATGTCCACCCCGGTATTGCAGCCCCCCGCGCAGCCAGTCCCAGCCCTGCTTCTTCTGTCTGATAACCCTGACAGGACAGAATGAAATCATCATGTTGTTAAGAATACCAGAGACAGTCATTTGTAAGTGTGAATTTGCAAGTATGAATTCAGTGCCATAAGTGAGTGCTGTAAATTCCCATACATATAGCACAGGGGGAGCTGCTATAGTGATTGTCATATGGACGTGGTTTCTCGAAAAATTTAAAACCCCCTCAAAAATTTGTGGAACTTTCTGAAACATATCACGGACCCCTAAATCTATACCTGCTACCTGGATTGGGGTGAGCTCAGCAGAACTGGTGCCACTGGAAAGGCTGTGGGCTGGTTTGAGGAGCACCAGGCTCTTCGTGCCAGGAATCTGATGTCCCACTGACTTCCAGATAGTCAGGCCCCAAACGAGTCGCATGTTTACGGGACTGTCTGGTGAGGTACCAAATCGCAGCAGTCCCAGTCACGACCACACCAGAACAGACCGGACGGAATCTTTCCAGGTGAGGCGATTCCAGCCCCCCCCCGTCGTTGGCCCATTCCATTCCTGGCATTTCCAAATGGCTACACAGCCATAGAGAACTGCAACTTGGAATGAAGTGTACATTCTGATTAAAGCATAAAAAGATGACAGGAAACGGACAAGAGGGACTACTGTTCATGTCCAAAGCAATGACACTAGAGATACAGGAGGTCTGTGTGCAAAGGGGTTAATTTCACTGCCTTATCAATCTAAAAATCTGCATTTTTCAAAAGGTCAACAGCAGCGACATGTTAAAAACTGCTAGCGGGAGCATGCAACTGCCTTTCAGTGCTGCTGCATTAGTGCTGCTGCGATACGGAGCGTACAGTGCTTCCATTGTGCCATCGCTCAGGCGGCGCGCTCTTTTGCGAGCGTGCTATGAATCATGCTCTACACACAAGTGGCAAATAAGTGTCATTTTTACGATGAATGCATAACGATCTTACTGTTCAGGGGCCGGACGTGGCTACGACGGGGCTCTGCACGCAGTCGCAGCGGATCCCCGCGCTGTGGAGTCACGAGGACGGCGTCAGCGATACGCAGCTGTAGCGCCAGATTTCAGCGCCACGGTGACGTCATTCTGACGTGAAACTGGAGACTGGGGCACTCTCTGGGTTTGAAGTTAAACTAGGTACTGGTGTGTAGGTCTGTTTATTAAAATCATAAGTAGTTGTAATGTTAACACGTGCATCAGTGGTCGGGTTGTGGTCTCATGGTCCAATACAGCTTCAGCTTTGTGTGAGTGCATATGTGTGTGTGTGTGTGTGTGTGTGTGTGAGGGGGGGGGGGGGTTTGGGGATAGGGTATGTGCATTTGACACAGTGGGGCCCAAATGTCCCCTCAATGTGATAACACACTGTTAGTTTGACGTTGTGTCGTGGGGGGTACTTGTCTAAATGTCCCAGGATGTGGTAAGAAATTGTTATTCTGATATTGTGGGGACAAGGGGAAACACAATTTTATACAAAAATATGTGTCTGCAATGAAGAAAGATAAAAAATATATGCAAAGTTCTTGTATTTTGTTTGGTTATTTGGTTAAGGTTAAGGTTAAGGTTAAGGTTAAGGTTGGGATTATGGTTTTTCCCAAAAGAAATTAATGGATGGTCCCCAGAAAGACACAAATACAATCTGTCTGTCTGTGTCTGGGTCACCTGAGCTTCCTGCAGTCTATGGCCCTAATTCGATACTAGATACTAAAAAGAAATAAAAAAATAAAATAAAATACGAGTGGTTTGACTTGGGTCACGTGGCTCACCCGTGTATATTCCGTACAATTAATGAATTTGGTCATCATTTTCGAAGGTCCAGACTGGCATTTAACAGAACGAAACACCAGTTAATTAAGGCTGCTATTATTATTATTATTATTATTATTATTATTATTATTATTATTGTTATTTCAATTATTTATGGAATCCGTCATCCTGGTTAGAGTAGGCTATACTTATAAATACAAATTATTTAAGCCTTAGAGATACAGGATTAACATAAGAATCTTATTCAGATCCTTTAAAGTATAAGTTAAGATTGTCTAACACTTTTCTTGTTCAATAAACACGGGGTCATAAATACTAAAACAAGCTTATGTCGCTTGAGTTTCCAGGCAGTATAAATGTCAAACTTTTCTCATACAGATAAAATATTAGCCCGGAAAATGACATTAAATTGCACTGAATTACCACTGGGAGGAAGGTGATAACGGACTGGGGGTAGTTTACCGGTGCCGTGGCATTGCAAATGGTTAAAAGGAGGGAGGAGCTACAGCACGGAGGGAGCTTCTGTTGAAACTCTTATGTATCATTTCGACGCACCACAGCACCAACTACACGTGATGGATATGCCCACTTTCCCAATGGAAAGGTAAAGCGACCGGATCGCGGAAAAGGTCTGGGAGCAAACAGGACATCTGATCGGCAAATACATCCCAATGCAGTTCAGGTACATAAAACGATCAGTGATCAGACGGTAAAAAAAAGCTTAATGACAGAAGACTCGGAGGCAAATGGTCGACCAGGATGCGTAATTGACTCCTTAACGACCCAGAGTAGAAGACGTGTGTTATTAAAGCAGACCTGGAGACTCTGGGACTTAATGTTCTGATGGTTTTGGATACTGAATACAGAAATTTAGAGATGCGTTTACCTCTATGCATGCTCATCTGTAGCCTACATTGTTCTTGAATGACGGTTATTTACATATCGACCATCAATAATATTTGCGCCGACTGATCATTTAATGTATATATGTTTTTGATCGCATGGGATCTCGTGAAACGTGTTGCTTGTCTGGATGTCCACATTACGTAAATGAAAGGTAGCGATCGGCAGATATAAGGAGAGATGTAAAATGTGATGGAAATGGTGCATGTTATCTACTTCTGAACCCAGACACGTAGTCCGTATGTCATCATTGAGAAATATGGCTTTACATGTCATTTGCTTGTTGTAGACTACTTGTTGACACGAGTGTGCAAGCGATCGCACAACAATTCACGTATCAATACCTAATTGATGCTGTTTGACGCGGTAACCAAGCAGTTACACGTAGCGTGAACAATTGACTTTTTATTATAATATATACCTTACGGGTGGAAGTGAACCAGGCAGAATGAGTGAGAAAGCAGTGTTTCGGAATATTTGGCCGTTTTTAAGTATTGTACGCTGATGGTCGCTCCCTTGAAAGTGGCATCGCAGATTGCTTGCAGGGTGGGCGGAAAGCACAGGTGTGATGCGCGCAGCACCGGCGGTGCCCTCGGGAAGGACCCGGGAGGCTGCAGAAAACAGCACGCAAATGCGATAATTTTCCGATATTAAAGGATCGAGAAAATGAAAAATCTTAAATCTTAGATCTGCGAACCATTTTGATTACGTTAAAACAACGTTACTGGCAGTTTGGTGTGTTTTCGTATATTTAAGGCGATATATGCTTCGCTGTGGTGTCAACGGTTAATGCAATAACGAAAACACAATTCTTCAGTCGTAAAGGCGAAGAGTGTTAAAATCTGTGGTTATACAGCACCTGTAGTTCACATTTAAACACCCTAAGCGTGTATTTTTTTTTCGGAATTTCTTAAAATCAGTGAAATACATTTATATAATAAGAACTAACATCCAAGTGATCATGTATTTTCTTCAAACTTTGCTTAAGCTCCTATTTTTTGTTAAAAATGTGAAAACAATGATTCTGTTTTGCTGGATATTTTGAAATTGTACCATCTTCCTTATTTGTTCCTCTGGGGCTTTGATTTAATTAGGGATTCGGCTCTCTGGACTTAAAACCACCAGATTCCAGGATCCTACAGTGGAACAGAGGGTGTTCCTGTGTAACCCAACCTCTATGTTCACCTGAAAGCATGTTTTGGGTGGACCTGCCACCCGAAAGCACCGGAGCAATATCATAACAACGCACCGCACACGGAAACTGTGGGATACAGCTGAGATTCCCTCTGAAGAATTTGGCCCTCCAGGATAACTCCAAGACAGGGGGCACCACTGACGAGACTCCCAGGATGAGGACGTCGGACTCCCGGGCAGGCGTGTGACGCCCCCCTGCAGGCCCGAGGAGGAAGTGCACCCCGCGGTCGGCAGCATGGTGATGTCACAGGGCACCTATACCTTCCTGGCATGCTTTGCCGGGTTCTGGCTGGTGTGGGCTCTCATCGTGGTGCTCTGCTGCTTCTGCGGTGTCCTGCAGCGGCGGCTGAAGCGGCGCCGTGAGGAGCGTCAGCGGGAGCGCTGCCTGCGCACGCTGGAGATGGAGCCCTTGGAGTGCCGTGCGGAGCCCCCCCAGTTTGGCCCTCCCCAGATCCTGCCAGTGCCCGTGCCGGTCCCCCACACCGTGGTACCTTGCACCTGGTCCAGCCCTCAAGGTACAGTTGGCCACCCCATTCTCTCTGTGACCACCTCCTGCGCCTCCTCCTCCACATCCGTCCTCGTAATGTGAAGGTTCCCATGACGACGGTCGTCTGTCCCATGATGTGACGCCAATCTTATTTACTCAGCCTCGGCCAAACTGTCCATCTCCTGGCTTCGTGGTTCAGGTGCAATGATGGTTTGAAAGCTGTTGGACTCTACAGGAAGCTTATGAGAACAGCTGGTCTGCTCTTTAGGATCCCAGCTAGAAGCACTGAGGAGGAAAGAGACAGCAGAAGGTCGGTAGCGTCAGGGTCCTAAAGCCAGCGGCACGGAGCCTGTCGGCACGGCTCAGACCTTTATCCAGCTGTGGGGACAAACTGTGCCACTATGTAAAAGTCAGTGAACAAAACAGGGTGTCAGTGCAGCATAAGGATAAACCACAGTAAAATGGGCTGTTAAGTTCGCGTTTAGTCGTTACGACTGCGGACGAGCATTTTCTGGGATATGCGATTTAAGGAGCTCACCGTCTGTTTGGCAGATTTGATCCAGATACGTGCAGTTTGTAAATATATCCCAGTGTAAAGGCGGGACCTTCTTCTCGTGACAGATACGGGAGCAGATGAGGTTAGAGCGCGCGGTTAAGCGCTAGCCACGATCGGTTAGCAGAGGGGCTGGCTGGTAACCGGGCAACGGGTCAGGAGGGTCACCCAGGGACTCCAGGGTGACACCGGGGACAGCAGCTAGTGCGCAGCGCAGCTCACTGAGCCATGTGGGGAGGGGGAGCGTCAGCTTTGGCTGCCCCAAGACGGAGCGAATCCCTCAATGAGAAAACGTAACGTAAAACGCATATGTAACATATAACGAAGAAATGTTCAGTGGCGAACATCAGAGTCAGGTTCTGATCTAAGGTGTTGCTCTTCAAGTGTCGGTGTGTTCATATACCGGTGGCGATTATTCATGATTATACAAGCTATGATAAATGTCAAAATGTGTATTATTAATGTATTCTTTATTTTAGCTTTGTATTATAAGGTACTTCCCAGTACTTTTCCTTTTAGAACAGTTTTCTGGACACCATCCATCACCTCACAGCTGTTACCACACTGTCAGGGGTGTCCTTGGATAGCGTATGTGGTTCTAGATGTAATCCTCTTTCTGGGGGCACGTCGAGGACACTGCCTGCGCTGACCCATCGCTCCTGGTGGTGCCTGTGCCACCCGTAATGTCAAAGTAAACACCAGCCCCTTGTACCGTTCAGCGGGACGTCACACGGGCGACGTCCCGGTGGGCCAGCTGGGAACCGGAGGGCCGTGCCGGACAGTTTGAGGTCGATTTCACGTCGATTTCACGTCAACAGCTGGCTGAGGAGCTCTGTATTCTTTTTGCTTTTTTGTTTTGAGCGGGGTGGTGTTTGGTTACCTGTCACCTGCTCTCAAGTGGGTAGGGAATAGCCTGAAGTGGGTTATTCTCCCTCAGGCGGGGCTGGACGCTGACACACCCAGACTGAGATCATGCGTGCTTTGCAGCCAGCTCTGGGCTGCGTCGTGTTCCTGCGGCGCTCATTTCCTACCTGCTAATCCCCTCCACATGCCAGAGCAGAAACAGCTGCTGGCTTCCTTCGGACAGATTTCGTCCCAGATTTTGTCAGTTTATACCCCGAAATGTTTTGAACGCCGAAGGCCAAAGAATCGGAAGCCGTAACTGACGTTTAATATTCACTATTCCTGTCTTTCTTTACGTCAGTTTCATTACACAAATTAAAAAACTCAAGCTATTAAGTGCTACTTTTAATTATGTTTAAGATCATACCCACATAAATGTTAGGCAACCAAAAGCATCAATGATCAGAAAGAGTCATTGTAAAAGGCTTTTATGAAATGAAGGTGTAGATTTATGCTTAATTGTATTATAAGAAAAATTATTTGGGTTCGCTTGATGGAAGAGGCTATCAGTGCACTGCTTTAACTTATTATTATATATTTAACATTAACGTAAAATATTAACATATTTGAGCACCAGGGGCCTATACTTGCATTTTTAAATACATGTTGTTGTTTTTATAGCTGAGCTTAAGTAGTTAACCCAGCCACCCACTTAAACACTTTTATTATCATTTTAGTGTTATGTAAAGACATGATTATCGTTTTCACAAAGCGACATCTCTTAAATATAGCTGCTCAGTAACTATTGAGGCTTGCCCTTTTTACTCTCTGTTTTTATCTCATGTAATTACTCCAGTCAGTGCCCCAGAAGGTTCTAGAATTTGCTTAGCAGGCCGTCCAACAAAGTAACATTCCTTCATTCTTATTTTACCGTGCTTTCGCACCGATAATGAGCTTGCAGCATGCAGAGCTGCGACGGGCCCAGTAGGGGGATGGAATTCTATTTAGGAATAATGTGGGAATTCTCCACTCCCCGCCGCAGGGTGGGTCAGGTGGGCGCCTGGGCCCCCACTCAGGTGAAGATTGATGATTGGTGCGCTCCTTTGCCATAAGGGTCACGTGATCCATGTGGAGCTGGGAAGCGAGATCAACGCGGCGGCGTGACACTCAAACCCATCTGCCCACACGTCTTGCAAGAAAACGCAGATAAAGACTGTTACATCACCCTGCCCCGAGGAGAAGCTAATCGAGTTTGTCATGCATGTGTGTAAATAATGCACTGACCAAATCACCGCGACGAGGCAATGTTTACAATCTGCTGTATCCTGTTTAAGGGATCAGCATATGTTTACATTTTATCAGGTTATTACTAAAGTAATTACTGTGAGCTCTTTTTAAATATGCCTATTTAAATATTATTTTTTAAGCATAGTCACTGTTTATTTTAGGTCAGTCTTTATATTCAGTTCTTCCTCCTTGTGGTCTGGGTGCTTTCTTTACTTTGTTGTTTAGCCGTTGATATTTTGGTCTTATTTGTCAGAGGTAAATAAAAAATGATTTGTGACCCGGTATCATCATAATTATACACAGGACTCATCCACACGATCTCTCCTGCGCCTGCCCTGCGAGGGATGGATTGCACAGAGGTTTTGAAAGGCACCAAAAAATGGTGTTTGGTGATTAACTATCGATGAATCATCCTCTCTGAGCAGGATGATTTGATTCTGATGTGGGCGAGATTGAGATGCATTCAGTCACATGAATACAGGGATCAGAAATTCAGCTGGGAGAATTAAATGCTAGAAAGTAATTTACAGGGCACTAACTTCTGGTACTGCTCAGCATGACGTGAGGGATTGGGGGGTGGAAAATTTTTTTAAGATTAGGATTTACAGAACTGTGGGTTCCTTCTAGGAGTTTATATGGGGGCGGGGCCACAGGGAGATTGACCCCAGCTGAAAGCTGATTGGCTGCTGGAGTATCCCTCCTATGTCACTCGCCGATTTAAAACATATCATTGGTTAATGATAACGTTGGCCCCTTTGCATAAATTATGGCCCCTGTTATGTGCACCACCTTAAGAAAAATCCTAGATTTGCTCTTGGGGACTCCTGAAGCTACCGTTACTGTTGTTATGCGAGCTCCACGCTGTTTCCGTCTGTTCTCAGACGCAGATGTTTTTGGGAAGCCGCCGTGTTACGAGGAGGCCGTCCAGATGGAGGACCCCCCTCCCCCATACAGCGAGGTCCTGGCCGACGGCCGGGGAGGGACATACACCAAACCGCCGTCCGCCACGTCCCGGAAGCCCCAGGACTCGGAGACAAGCAAGGCGGCACCGGACGTGGCATTCCCCGAGCGCGGCTACTCCACCCTCATCCACCTGCCGGCTCATGTGCACGAGCGCTGGGACTCCCTGGGCCGCATGCTGTCCACCATGGACCTGAACTGCAGTAACCAGGCCTCCGAGGCCCAAGCCTCAGCCTACACCACCTTACCCCGGGGAGGGAGGACCAACGTGGAGCTGGGGCTTCACCGACCCCGGCTGGACGACACCCGTGCCCTGCCCACCGCCTTCCCCGTGTTTGGCAGGAGCACTGCTGTTTAAGTCACCTCCCCCCCATCAGGACTGCCGCTTGCTGTGCATTTTCAGCTCCGGCTTTCTGAAGGTGTGAGAACATCTCACCGTTCTCCTGGAAACATGCCTCAACATGGCGAGAAAGGGGCGGGAGGGGAGCCGCTGGAAGCGAACTCATCGCCGGTGCGTCGTCCCGACGACAAGCATCCGTTATGGCCTGCTTCTGTTGCCATGGCACCGAACGGCACCACTTAGTTTAACGACTAACTATTTGAAAACTGGCACCTAGAAGCACTGACCTCATAGGGCCTGCAGGTTAGCTGCAGATTTTTTCTGTGAATTTCAGTAGCTAACTGTCTTCTCTGGGCTGTTTAGTATCTTCAAGGGCCTGATTTGTTTTTATTTTCCCCAGAGGACATCGGACTCGAGTGACTGTGGTGTGTCAGTCAGCATATTGCTCGCTGTGAGAAGTGAAGCCCTGGTTTCGCCACATTCCTTCCAGTAATCAAGCTGATCTTTATTTATTTATTCATTTTTTGGAAAAGAAGTAGCTGACGGCGAGTGCTTTTTACATTCTTTTTTTTTCATCCATGTCTATAATACCTCTGAAGATTTTGTCTGGTGACTGCATGGATTATAATTAATGGAGTTAACCCATGCCGAGTTTCTTCTTGTTGCTCATGACTATCAAGGTTTTTTTTTTTGTCCTAAAAAAGATCCATAGCAAGGGGACCTCACTATTTTTAACCTGCTTCTAATATTGCTGTTCAGGAAACAGATTTACCTTTATTTTTTGTATTTGTGGTGGAGATCTCAGCCTTACATTGCTGCGGGATTGAAGGACCAGTCGACCTGTTTGGGAATTTTTCCGGATTTTGCCAGTCCTGCCTGGTGTGGGTTTTTATATTGAAGGAGAGGGTTCAAATGGGATCCCTCACTCCTGTTGGAATCGATCCGCTCACACTGCTGACTCATTTCCTAGGATCTTGTCCCCCCAATGTACTGATCGAAGGCTGATTTAGAACCTGTAAAGTCTGTCTTTCAGTAGTGATTTCTCCAAATAATTTCTGTGTGTCATTTTATTTTCGTATTCATTCCCGTGTTAAGAACGAAGAGCCTCAACTATATTCCAGAAATCCACTGTGGTCATCTAAAGCAACATTTTTACCAAAATGGGCTATTATGAATGAATTATATTAACGTATTTTTTTAAAGAGCGACTATCACGCGGCTTTAAGTGCTCTGACAGCTTCCCACTATCAGATTTTTGTATTGCACTCATCTGTGGTTCTGCATGTGCAATTTGAAATAGAGTATTTATTCTATTTGTTGTTTTTAATGAATGGTTTTAGCCAGTGAGTGCGTGGCAAGCTTCGCCTCGCTTAACGCAGCGCCGTGTGCCGGTTTAGAGAAGTTTTCAAATCGGCGGATAGGGCAAATCGATATTATTTGTTTTACCAATTCGCGTGCCACAGCTTTACATGAAGACAATCGCTTTTAGCCCGTTTGCCGTTTCGTTATACAGCTTTTATCTTCTTTTTTACGCATATATTTTTATAGAAATGGCTGCAGCTTTTGATTTGGCCTGGGCACGCAACGCGTCTCCCCTTCCGATTTCAGCGCAGCGGAAGGGCTTCTCGCGCCGTAAGGGACGGACTCTATCGGCGTCACGCTCGCGGTCTATCTCGTCACAGATGTTGCCAGGCAGTGCGACCCGCCGGCTTCAATGGGAGCAGTGAGGACGCTCTTTCGGCGGCGATGAGTAGGGCAGTAGTAGGGCAGTAGGGCAGGTTTTACTGTGCCAAACTGTTTACTAGGAACACCGGTGGTACTGCTTTTCCATTTGGACTTTCTCTAACGTAGAGGTGCGAAAAAAATGCATTTTTATATTTGTATATAAGCAGCGAATTTTAAACTGTGTTCAAACGTAACAGGTGACCCAGAAGGGCGAAGTGACGTTACAGCCGAAACGTCATGACTTTTACTGTCTCATAATCCATCACCGCGTCGAATCACACGAACCGTGAAGCCGATGCGTGTTTTACAGGTGCTCTGTGCGTGATCTGTGACACATCGTGTGGTCAGTTGTAGGTTCCATAGCCATGAATAACGTACTATATTGACAAGAAACCTCCTTGGTCCAGGCCTGTAAAGTGCATACTCTGTGCCAGAGTCTCTCATAATAAAAGGCTATATAAATAAAATGGAGAATAGGTGCTTCATTGCTGCTGATGATCTTCATCCCATATTTATTGGCAATGTACTGTATGGTCATATTTTTCTCTGCTTTTTAACCATGATGAGCTGTTCGGTGGGTGTAGACCTGCAGAAGGTTTTGAAGACACTGAAGATGTACCACAAGGCTGGGGATGGAGATGTATTATGTAATCTTGTGGTTCACTGGTTATAACGGGTGCCTGACCATTTTTGTTTTGTGTGAAGAGTGAAGACTCTGAAATTCGTATGAAGGTTTTTAACATTCTTTAATAACATACATGAAGATGGAGCAATTAACAAAAATAAAATAAAGTCTTGTGCTTGTTTCGAAAAGGAGAAGGCGGCGAGCAGAATAAAACAAGCAGAGAGCCATAGAAGAAAATATGGAAAAAGAAAGACAAGAAATCGCAAAAGCAGAGCCGGGGGGTGGGGGGGGGGGGCTTAGGATTGCTAGCAGCATGACAGGGGAAGAGCGTAAACTTTAAAAGATGTTTAAAAGGTTTGGACAGACACTGAAAACATGTCAGGAGATCCGTGGTTATTGTTAAAGATGCTGGTTGGTTCAAAATCAGATTTTCTGGGGAACACGCAAGCCAGTCAATCACTAACGGCAAAATATTATCACTGAATTATTGAATCGCGAGTCCAACAGTGTCGATCGGGTTGACTCAATCTAGTTCACGATTATAAATAATGTCGCCACCGTTAATTGGTGTTGATTAGAAGTCCTAAAATCATGGTTATTTACACATCTATACTACACACAGATCACGTAGGTCAGTCTTATTGCTTGTTCGGCTACAGGGCCTCTCCATTGACCCTCTTTTTGGTGGGGGGAGTTCAGTGTTGAGGCCTCAGATAAGTCAGTAGGTTTCCTTGGGCTGGACAGAAAATGGAAGACAAGAAACCTTTACAGAGTATCTGCCATTAGAGTAATGTTCGAGGATTTATCTGTTTTTTGTGTAGTTTTTTGTGAAGTTGTCGAGTCTTTGAGATGTAACAGTTCTTGCCAGGTAACATTCAGCTTTATGTTGCGATGTTGTATTTATGAAGTCACACCATTGCAGGTGGAACATTCCTATATGAATGAAGAGTCACCTTGAAAAATAGCAGTATTTATAAAAAGTCTTTTTTTCTGTCAGAAAAGAGTCTAAAATAAAGCAGTCTAATGGGTCGGTTGTAGTCTGGCGATGCCGGTGGGGTCACAATGCAGGTCGCTGTTGTCCGCAGGAGGACCCAGTAAAACCTCCCGAAGTCATTGAACGTTTAGAGAGTAGACAGGAACACAACCACCACTAAGTAAAACTTCTCTAAATCTACTGATTAATACACACATTTAGTAGGTAGAGTCTGAATCCATAAACTTTGGTCTTTGAAATAGGGAAACTTGAATAAGGAAAACTTTATAAATTAACTAGCAAAGCAGTATATTGCTGTATGTATGTTTGTCTATTATCACTTAACCGGGCATTTTTTTTGGGGGGGGGGGGGGGGTGAGAAAGGTTTCCATTCAATAACCTTCACTAAGGGCTGGTTTTCCTGAATCCACAGATTCCCTAATCTGAGGAAAACTAGTTATTACCCCTTTGGTGGAAACCTGCATCTAAGGCAGAATTAAAGTAGACAAAATCAGTTGTTTCAGTCATGTACATTTGGGATATTTGGAACCATTAGGCAAAATCTGGACCTGTGTGAGGTAAAAGGTATGAAAGAGGCCACAGATTAGAACAGGACCGCTCCAGGTTTGACCCAGCGAAAGCCAGCTGAATGAGGACCGGTTTACACCTGCATGGTACAGCGAGTCTGTCTGCAGCCCGACAAGAAGCAGCACGACCTGTGAGATGGTGAAAATCACATCTGGGCCGTCCTCATCATGCCCAAAGCAAAGGGGAATAATTATGAGGAGGCCAAGTAAAAAAAAAAACTAATTTGCATCTTTAACAATAACCCCAAATCCCTTCACTGCTTTTTAAGTTCCTTTTTGAAACTTAATTTTTTTTTTTTTTTACTTTTTTTTATTTTAATGCAAGACTAATTAATTGTTACACGGTTAAGTTTCTTGAAGGCGAGTCTCTTCTACCTCCCTCTTCCAGTCTGGCACCATGTTAGTCGTCATCTTCCACCACGGGGTCTGTGTCCCAGCAAGTTATGTCAATCTCTGAGAGAAACCGTTATAGAGGGAGGCTGTTAACATCCATATTTTCTGCTAGAAGGTCCTCCATTTCTGTATTTCACAACTTAACTTACTGAGGAAATGTTTCTTACACAACGTCAGAATTGCTGCCTTAAGGTACAAGATTGCACTTCCACTTAAAAATATGTAATATAAGCACAGGGCAGTTTCACTACCTCCAGGACATCCTGCCGCTCTCTGAAAACCTCAGGGCCAAGCTAATCCGATCAAGATGGGGATAAATTTGAATTTGCAAAGCAAGATTTTTTCTTTTAAAGCCCTTACCTGGCGGTTTATTATAAAACACTGGCATGGGAGTGGCTTTGGCAGAGCAGTCTTCTGATTGGGCGAACTCCTCCTCCTGTGATTGGCTGAAGTAACCCTCACTCGCCTGTAAAAACAGCAACAAAAATCCAGTTCCTTCAAATGTACAGGATGTGCAGCCAAAACAGAGAACACACTGCTTTATTGGGTCAGCTATTTTGTATTATACTGCCTTTGTCTCGATTTTTGGAGGAACTTCCTTTCAATTCCAATAATCAAGCACTGTATGTTTTGCATTTATTAATGGTCCTTGAAAAATTGCTGCCATCTAGTGGCGAATTTAAAGAACGCATCACATTAGCAGAAATCCAGGTAGAGTTGAACCTGGAGGGTATACATGGCGATTATGAGCTGTTAATTTAAAAGCTTTGTGTTTCTTCTGTGACTGGATGGAGTATTATCTGCCTCATTTATACAACAAAAAGGTGCCCGTAAAATAAATAAATGTAAAAAAGAAAGACAATAAAAAATCATCCGTGTGTATTTGCCGGCGTATGATAAATGTATGAACCTGCAAAGATGACGAGCACAGACACATGATCAGTAAGTGCAGTTAGCTCTGCTTGCTAATATTAGACGCTAAATTATTATTCTGTAACCTTGCAGTGAAAGGCACTGTATAGAATGTGGGATGGCAATTTAAAATGTCTACAAATAGTACCCTCATTATATAGACGATGACTAGCTAAAGACAGTGTTAGCGGAGCTGTCGCTTTATGAGGGTGCTGACCTGGGTGCTCTCTTTGAGCATTGTGTCCCCGTTGGTCATGAGCAGTTGACCATCATCCAGCTCTTGGCTGTCAGAGCCCCCAGCCTGAATCAGCGTGTGCTGGTAGCTGAGGCCCATCTCGTGTGGGCCCCCCAGGTCCACCTGGTGAGCCGAGTCATCCTCCCCATCCGGACCCTGGCAGAAGGAGGCGGGGGGCTCAGGCAGGTCGTCAAAGTCGAGGAGCGGCTGAGGGAGTCCGGCACTGACATCGGCCGGTGCCGCCTCCGCCACGTCCCCCATCAGGTCCATTAGGTGGGCTGCCTGGGAGGGGGCCACAGCAGGGGTGGGACCTGCCGATTCCCATAGGTCCAGAAGGCTGTCTGTCTCCTGCTGGGGCGGGGCGTCAGGCGGCACCCCGAAGTCTGAGTGGCTGTCAGGTGTCTCTCTGGCCAATGGGGCCACACTCTGAACAGGTTTGGCGGGAGCCGACTCTTGCACGGGGGTGCGCTGCTCGGGCTCAGGGTCTGGTGTGGAGTAGAGAGGGCAACCGAGAAACAACCAGAAATATGGCTGACTTCAGTATTGTTATGCTATCATTTGTGAATTCAATCAATTTGTCAATTGTACTTTGGTGTGCTTCCATTCCATTCGATTTACAAGGAATCCGATATTAGCCGATATTAGGATTTTGCCGATGATTGATATCTGCGTTTTATTTTACCGATAACCAACATTATTACAAAGCGTGGCTCCGCTACCGTCTGTTCCGCTACCGTCTGTTCCGCTGTGCCTGAGGAGCCGCGCTGCTTCATTTAAAGTCCCGCCCATAACAATCTCTGATTGGCTGGATGACATATGACTAATAGCCAATCAACACTGAAGCCTTGCTGTCACTCATACACGTCACTCAAGCACAGCTTTGGAGAAGAGGAGAGCAGCTGAGCGTGAGACCTTACTGAGGACTGAAGGTAAAGCGGCTCGTGTTTCCCATGTGAAAACAATACAATCCTCCACACTGAAAACACCGCGTAGCTCTTGTGAGCTGTTTCCATCATGAAAAGCCTTCCCGGTTTCCCGGTTATAGCGCCGAAATGTCGGAATAACGAACCTTCTTGCAGTGATACTGTGAGCATGCAGTGGGATGTGCATGCATTGTTAGTGCCTGTAATAACCAAGTGTTAACAGTAGAATCACCAGGGTTTATGAAAATTTTCAAAATACTTCTCCACCACTACTTTCACCAACACGCAAATACACACGAAACACCTTGAAACAGGCACGTTCAAAGATGAAGAGGTCCATAGCGGAATATAAACAACCCTCATGAGTACAAAAAGTGTCAGCAAATTATATCATGATGAAGCTGGAAGCAGCTAATCCCGTGCAGTGCGTACATTACTCCTCCTTATGAGGAGGTGCTACAACTAACGTCGATATAAATGACTAGACAAATGAAATATCTGCACGTTTCAGAATTTGAAGGACTGTTTACCTATCAAAATTTACTCTATTATGTAGTTAAGCAAAATGAATTAATGGTTATTCATAAAAAATTTTAATTTGATTTGTCCAGTTCATACTTATAGTTTTTATTAGATTCTTTATTTAAAGCAACTCTGTTATGAATACTTAAGAATCTAAAAAGTATACACTTTTTGTTTGTATAATGAATAATTTAGCCATTAATTTAACATTTACAAGTCAATTTAACATTCACTTTAAATAGAGCAGCCTTACTGTAATTAATTTATTGTTATTACTTTTCATTGCAGATGGATGCAAAGAAAACACCAAAAAGTGCTGTTTGGAACCATTTCACTCGTTCCACACCAGCAGGGAAGGCTATCTGCAAAACATGCAGTGCAAGCATAAGCATGGGAGGAACTGTGGCAAAAACCATAAATACGTCCAGCCTGTGGTCCCATCTGAGGACTCATCATCAAGAGTCGTATGAAATCACACAGAGAATAAATAATAAAGGCAATATTTTGTGTTGGAGTTTTCAGAGATTTTCATTTTTACTTTACTTATCGGTTCCAGATATCGGTTATCGGAAATCATTAACTAGCAATAATCAGTATCGGCCCTGAAAAACCAATATCGGTCTATTCCTAATATTTACAATTTATTTATTTAGCAAATCCTTTCATCCAAAGCGACATACTTTTTTTTTGTTGAGAAATAAGGGTCTGGAGTAACTGGGGTCTTGCTCAAGGACCCAACCGTGAATTGTGCCAACCATGGGAATTGAACCTGCAACCTTCTGATTATAGATATAACATTCCTCCCTCAGAGACCCTATTCACAATGAAAAGCGGTGATTGGGGAGGACAGAATGGCCCGGTGACCTCACCCCAATCATTTTGGTACGCATCCTCCTCCTGGATGGGCGTGGTGACGATGGTGGGGATGGATGCAGGCGAGAGGCCCTCCATGGCACGCTCTGAGGACGCTCCTGCTGAGTTTTCTGGTGGAGCGGGTCAGGGAGGAGGAGAGGTCTTCACTATAAGGCACATGGAAGGGCACCTCCACAGCAACTGTACAAAACTGCTCCCAGACACGGCGGCGCGGTCACATGACAGCTGTGTGGCTCGCCTCCCCTTGTGCATCCAGGTTGGCTCTCCTTGTCCCAGACTGTCCCCGCCCACTTGTCATAGGGACGGTCAGACTGTCCCCGCCCACTTGTCATAGGGGCGGTCAGACTGTCCCCGCCCACTTGTCATAGGGGCGGTCCAGGATGGCCCACAGGTCACAGACACCATCTTGCAGCGGGTTCGCCTTCCCGAGCATGACCCCAAACACATCCCGTGCGTCTGATTTCCACGTCTAATCGAATCAGTGGTGTCGCCCCCTCCAGGCAGAGGACAGCGACACACTCACAGGTCATCCAGATGCGAGGGGGTAAGTGTCCGTGGAGATACATGAACGTATAAAGGCAGAGGGGTCGTAGGTGGAGCGACGGCTGACCTTAGGACTACTGGCTGCAATGAGTACAGTCTTTTACTCTTTAGACCACACCTTCCCAGCAATGAAGCAAAATTAAATATAAATTAAAAAGCAGTGAGTCGAATTTGACACGACGACAGACATGGACAAGGTTTCGTATCAGGCGAGCGTCAGACACACACTGAGCGGGAGCACGAGAGCCACACGCTAAAGGAGCATTAGCGACCCCTCTGAGCCGTGGACCAGCAACCCGGTGACATCACAGATGCCTTGTTTTCTGCAGGGTCTGCAAGCCTGTTGAGTCAGAGTGAATCCAGTTACCCTACTGACCTATTGAGACCTAGTACTACAGTCTGGGGACGGGGTAACAGGGGGTTTTCAGCAGAGAAGCAAGATCCTGGTTGGGGGGGGGAGGGGTTCAGTAGGCTGGTCTGGGCACTATCTCCCTGCAGTGTGCCCTCCGGCATCTGGGGAGGGGGACCTCAGTACCTACCAGGTGGACCTGGCTGCAACCGGGTGTGAGGTGGGGCGTGCGATGCCGCCCGGGGGGGCAGACCCGGCTCACTGTGCTGGAGCTTCAAGAATGGGCTGTCCAAGCGGCCTGGTAAACAGGAGACAGGGCCCGGGGGAGGGCGGGACACAACACGCACACACCGACAGATGGGTATCCGAGGAATGGAGGCACACGGGGAGGGGGGGTTGAGGGTCGGGGGAGGGCAAGAAGACAAGATGGAGTGGTGCAGGGGGGGGAGGGGCAGGGCGGGGAGGGA
>JAODKE010000069.1:1887360-1901077 GCA_026779605.1 Mormyrus hasselquistii
CCGCCCCCTCACCGTCTCGCCCCCCCCCCCCACACTGCAGCACCAGGGCACTCATGCTAATGCCGATTCAGCCAGCTCCTGCAAGCACGCTTCCCAGAAACAGACACATCAAACATGGCCATATTAATCTCTGTTACTGTGTGTACTGGTGTACTGGGTACTGTGTGTCTGTATGTGTGTGTCTGTATGCGTGTGTGTCTGTATGTGTTTGTAAATGTGTGTGTGTGTGTGTGTGTGTGTGTGTGTGTGTGTGTGACCAAAAGTGGGGGACAAACAGGTTCTTCCTACTCCCTCCGCATATTCTCAGGCAAACTGTGGGGGGTGGGGGGGGGGGGGGGGGATTAAGCGCCCCCCCCCCCCCCCCCACTGTGCTTTGTGTGATGGATACACAAGCCGGTTCTGGCCGGTTCTGCAGTTTCCCGGCAATAATAATCCCACTGCTGGTGCCACTTGTACCAGTGGGCTGGGACGGTACCATCAAAGGGCTGTGGACACGGCAGAAACCTAGAGATTAAACCGTGGGGGGGCAGGGGCACCCTGACAGCTTAGAGGAAGAGGAGAGAGATGGGGACTGATACGTTACTTCAACGTTTACTGTGGGTCCATGGAAATAGGAGAATAACCTATCAGGATGTGAGATGCCATGTTGCCATAGCGACCACCACATACAACGTGACAGATGGCTGGCGGTGTCCAATCACAAACCATCAAAGAGGAGGCGGGATCTGTGTGTGACGCTGACCAGCGAAGGAAATCTTCAGACTTGATGCCAAAGTGGCATAATGGAATTTTCTAGCAGCGCTAAGGTTATTTTTACCTCAAGACAAAAAAATGCTTTATGATATGCATGTGAAGATGCTGTTTGCATGGGTGTGGGGGGGAACTGCTTTTATGAACATCATAAATTCCCCCCTCCCAAGCCACTTAACATCTCCTGCATGACTCCTCAATTTGAAGCTTCACCATTACATCTCCGCATGTGCCGTTTGATACTACAGTGAAAAATTCAGGAAGGTCATGAAGAAACCACTGGATGAAGCTCTTGTCATTTGCCTGTGCACTAAAATATTACAGTGCATCAATCATTCTTTAGACATTAATGTGTCTTAGATGAGATAAAAATTATCCCTTAGTCAGATATACCCCAATGACTCTCAGTCAGGTCTGTGCTGTCATTTTCTCCTCCAAAAATAATACAATTTCGTTTGTCAAGCATATTAGAATACACAGCAGCGAGTCTATGATTTGTATTTTAGAGGGGTGCATAACAGGAGCCATGATTCATATGGAAGAGCAAACCTTCTCATTAGCCAATGGTATTTTTTGAATCGGTGAGTGACAGGGGCAGGGCTTTCTGAGGGCCAATCAGATTTCAGCTGCCCCTGTAGCTCCACCCCTGTATAAACTCCGGAGAAAATAATATTTTTCCTTCTGCTAATATCAATTACTTGAGCTAAATTAAGGTTTTTGGTACTAAACAGAAGCATTGAAAGAAACTGGTCCTCTTAAGTCAGTGAGTGTCAGTGAGTTTCAGTGTGTGTCAGGGTGTGTCAATGTGTGTCATTGAGTGTCAGTGTGTGTCAGTGAGTGTCAGTGAGCTTCAGGATGTGTCAGTGAATGTCATTGTGTGTCAGTAAGTTTCAGTGAGTGTCAGGGTGCGTCAATGAGTGCCAGTGTGTTAGTGAGTGTCAGTGAGTGTCAAGGAGTGTCAGTGAGTGCCAGTGTGTTAGTGAGTGTCAGTGTGTCTCAGAGTGTGTCAGTGAGTATCAGTGCTCGACACAGCTCCTGCAGAACAGGAACCGTGAGACTAAGCCGTCAGTTCTATGTAAATATATGCACTACAGTGTAGCCTGGATGGAGAGGGTGAGTACAGTAAGTAAATCAGCCCTGCACAGAATAAGAAAGTGGAATTGTGCTTGTTCTTCTGCTAAATATATTTAATCCAGTTTGGAAAAGAGAGAGGGACTGAGAAGAGATACATTACCAGACCCTTTATCCACACTGCAACGATAGCTGACTATTAAGTGTAATTAAATACGGTGATTTTCCTCCAGATACGTCACAATACCAAGAGCATGCATTCCGAGAAGACTCATGTTGCTCTTGTCAGAAGCTCCAGGGTCTGGAGCTGGCTGCCATCTTAATGCGTTTCCCACACTGCTCTGCTGCCCTGTGCCTTATTTCCTTAGCAGATGCTGTCCGCGGGCCGATGGATCATTCTTGGTGTACCTGTCATACGTGGTGGGTCACGTGACCCTGTAACACGGCTGTTCCCGGAGGAAACACCTGGCTGATGTGAAGCTCGGCGCGCTCTGGGGACAGAACCACCGCCTCTAAGAAAGTAACACCCGCGTTATGGACAGGACGGGGATGCGTACTCCCCCCCAGTGGATTATGGGTAAAATGGACATTTGGGGCCAAAGACACCGTCAACAGCTTCTGGGTTAATTTTAAACCAGATAGGAGGATAAAACTTTTGTGCACACGCACACTAACATTTTGTTTTGATTAGATTAATGATTAGTAACCATAGTAACCATTATCCACAAAAAGAATAACAAAGGTTTAGCACTTGAAAATGTTTCATGTGAGTTGTTCAGAAGTTAATGTGGGACCAGCTTGACATCACAAAGATAGCAATTCCTGTACATGCGCACACACACACACACACACACTCACAGACACACACATGCTCACACACACACACTCACAGACACACACACATACTCACACACACTCACACACACACTCACAGACACACACACACTCACACACACACTCACAGACACACACATACTCACACACACACACATACTCACACACATGCGCACACACACACACACACACACACATGCGCACACACACACACACTCTCACACACGCACACTCACACACACACTCACACGCGCACTCACACACACATACTCACACACATGCGCACACACAGACACATACTAACACACATGGGCACACACACACACACACACACACACACACTCACACACATGCGCACAAACACTCACACACACACACAACTGCCAGAAGAGAAGAGTGGATAGTCAGCAGTTTCCTGCTCCCACTCCATCCTGCCACACATCTCTCTTTCACTGTTTGAAGGGGGCGGGACCAGACCTGTCAATCACACTACATGGACGAATGGGGTGATGTCTTCCAGGCCAGCTCAGCGAATCACAAATATCTCATCACATTTGGTGAAATCGCTGATGATTATCTGTAAATTTGTTTACCATTCAATATCTTTATATAGTTTTCATGTTATGAATAGTAATTATTGCCTTAATTTAATTTTACGTCAGATGTGACAGGTAATATAAAATATAACTATAATTTCACTGTTTCTAATATCTAATGATAATCAAATGAGCCTCAACAGTAATTTCACAGGTAGACCTCAGCCACCTCTTCCCAGTTTCCAAACTGGTAGTGACATAATACTGGGCGACTACTTTACCAAGAAAAAAAAACATTCTGTGATTAAACGTGAGTAATGTAATAACCGAGTTTCCCGACTGACTGACACTGCACATGTGTAGCTTTTGATTTTCTACATCAAGTGAGCATTTTATCCATCAGCAGCTTCTGCCCCCACCCACAGGATGAAGCATTTATGATAAGAACGTAATACAATACTCGCATAAACAGAGATAAAAAAAAGACATCTGCCATTTGGCGGCATTTTCTGCCCGAGGAAACTTCTGGTAGCTCGCTGAGAGCTGCGTGACCATCGCCCCGCCCTTCCACACTACACAGCGCTCTCCTATTTTAAAATAAGCAAAAGTCAACAGAGTCAAACACACAACGTGGCTCACTGCGTCACAGAAAACAAACATCCGAATCGACTCTGTCTGCGTCCCGTCTAGAGCGCCCTGTCCTTCCTGAGGACCAGGAGACAGACAGGCGCCATCTGCCTTGCTTATTTATCTATCCCTCTGAGCCACAGTTTACACAGTGCGATTGGCAGCTAAGGAGAGCTGAAACCTGAAGGTTGTTCGATTTCTGCGGGGACCCCTGCTGTTGGGAGGTAATTACTGCAGTAAAATACCCAGCTGTTAAAGGAATCGCAAATAGCCTTTTTCTAAGAGGGGGTCAAATGCACGTTTTAAAAAAGCAGGACCGCGGCAGTGATGCTAATCCTTGCAGCAGGACGGCGTTTTTGTTCATCAGAGCCTGACAGGACGGATGAAGGTGGTGTGCACACTGCTGCGGCGGCCCAAGGGACGGATCTCTATGTACGCATCAGCTTACCCAGCATGCTTCTGTGGACTGTCATAACCCCAGCCCCCCCCCCACCCACCCACCCAGCCAGCCCTCCCGGCCCATCCTGGCTCTGATGTCGCAGTACGCTTACCTCAGCAAATTGTGGCCTGGCTTACAGCATCCCTCTGCCTCTCTGCACACATACACACACACACACACGCGCGCGTGCGCACACTCGCCAAGCACAGCTAATCTCGTGGAGCCGCAGTGTCAAATTGAACAGCCGGCCCCCTTGCGCTGCTGTTCCATCCCAGAATCCCCTTCCAGCCCCTGTGCATGCCCCCATAACTGGGCACACCCCCAGTCCACCGCCACACTGGGTCAACCCACACCAGGCACAGTGCCCACAGGATCCCTCCTACTCTTCTTGCCTTCCCAGTACCCCCCCCCCCCCACATAATTACAAAACCAGCTAGAAAATCATCCATAAATAAGCCACAGTCTCAATCCAAAGCCCAAGTCCCTAAGCTTCAGGTACAGCCTTCTGCTAAGGGCGCGGATTTTAAAATAAAATGCCACCTCCTGTGATTCAGCCGTGGTCGTGCTCAGCTTTGATGTATAAAGCGACCCAGGCGTACGTGAAGATTCTGCTTTTCGAAGGGCGCGGTGACTCACATCCCGAAGCCAGCCCTCGCCGGGCCCCGGGACCTCGTCAAAGCCGCTCGCAGGGCCCCCGATAAGCATCCCTGACACCGCGCCCACGGACTCCCGTCCCGCTCAGCCCGCGTGAGAGTCACTGTTGCCCGTCGCCAGCGAGACCTTTCCAGCCATTCCTGTTTTGATGCAGTCGAGGTGTTTAAGTGCCTGGATCTGTACGTCTGTCTGTTAGGGGCTGGAAGATGGCGAGTCGTCTGAAAACACTGCATACAATGATTCAGACAGTGTATCGTTACGGAAGAAAGATACGAGCTGCTGTCAGCCTGCGTCTGCACCTGCATCGCCCTCTGTTTTGCAGTTTGGGTCCTGTGAAAACCCTCCCCTATCATTTGCTGTCTGTATGTTGCGCTGAGGTCCGGGTCGGGTGGTGGGGATTCGCCATTTCACGACACTGAATACCCGTATATGGATGTTATCACGATAATGTCCACTTACAGGGTAACCGAAAGGAGAAAATGTTGAAGGAATAACAGCAACAGGTTATGTTGGTGGCAGGATAATTTGGGGCGACTCAGGACAGAAATAGTCCCGTGTAGATTTAACAATTACAGAGAAACCTCTTAAGAGAGCGAGCATTCGTCAATATTTACCTTTAACTGATGCCATAATGTGACCCCTAAGTGTCCTCAGCTGGTCACTAATAAAAACTCCTTTCTAAGCCCAGAAGATTGTTTCCAGTTAAGGTGCAGACATCCATGCATAGATGACACTGATGCCCTTCATAACGGGACTGCCTGCGGGAAGGCCATCTGACCCACTGCTCTCTAGTGCCGCCCTGCTGGGGAAACTGAGGAACAGCCACAAGCTGGCACCACACAGACAGGCAACCTGCGCTCTGGCAGTGGGACGCATGTATCAGGACTGAGGCTCCCGACGCTCGTCCTCCTTGGATCCTGGCATCTCTATCCCATCGGCATGACAACCTTGCAGTGTGACAATGATGTCAGCGGTGAAACACTGATGTAATCTACACCGTGTCTCCTCCTCATTGGATGTGCCACAGACAGGAGGCATTACAATCATCCAGTCAAACACTGCTCCTACAGCACCGGCGTACTCTGAATGAATGATGTCATTCCTTAATCCCTGATGTCAGCTGACAACAAGCTCCTCCACCCCACAGGAAGGAGGGTTAATATCAGAGGGAGTCAGAGCTCTGCTCAGGGAGTGGAGAGCAGTTTCGGGGGGGAGGGGCCTGCGGACTCTATCAACTAAAAAAACCAAATCAAAATGTCTGCCAGTGACAACAGCTAGTGGTATCTGCTCTGTTGTTATCTTCAGGATTATAACGGGGGGGTCAGTGGACCTGCCTGAAGCTGCTGGATCAATTATCCTGCCTGCATGAGCTCACCATTATCGGGGGCTGGGGGCGAGGGGTACAGAGAAGCGAGAGAGTGGATTGTCGGCACGTATTTGGTTCTTAACACAGGGACTATTTAAGATTGCTCCCTTAAAAGGCATAAATTTGCATTGCTCACCTGCCAGTCAGCTTCTGCGGGGGGCAGGGGTGGGGGGTTTAAAGATACCAGAAGGTAGCGAGTGACCTGGCAGTGGGCAGGAATTCATCACTCCCGCACGCAGGATGCAGAGGCCTGTGTCAGACCCATTCCTGCAAAACAGGTTCTGTTTGGTTCCAATTAACCCACCCACGCTCCAAGCTCCTCCCCTTCCATCACCCACCCACCAATCACGACACTCCTGCCATAAATCACTGAGCATTTACCCAATAACATACGAGAAGCAGATGTCAGCAAGCCATGTACAGGGAGATATAAATATTCTCTTTTTTCCCTCAGCTTAAAAGATTGGAACACACTTTTCCACAAGGGTTTCATTTACCAACACAGCAGCAGGGGGGCCGAATCTTCAACAAAGCCCCCGTCTGGAAAGTATTCTGGCTACAGAGAGGAGGCCGTAGTCGTCACATAATCAGAAATGAAACCACACAGAGTGTGTATAGTCGCCCTCCCTCTGCCCTTGCTCACTCGTTAATTACATCCTTCAAGGGAGACATTTTTGAAACGTCTGGCTGGGGGGGTCCAGACAAATGCGCCGATACAAAGGCCAGAGATCCCATTTCCATGTCTCTGGCCAAGTCGGCTATAATGCAGCCTTAATACAAACCGTGTCGAGCTGCACGTTTCTCCACGTAGGACGAATGAAGACCACAACACAGAGTAAACGACACAAATAGAGTTTTCACTGGCGTACTGAATATTGGTAAATGAATATAGATGTGCAGAGTCTCAACACAGTGAACTAATTAAAATCTAAAAGGTAAAATCTGATTTGTTTTTCTTTCTGGGTTTTTTGTTCTTAATTCCTTAAACCAGGGCAATTTATCAAGTCTGAGTTAATTATTTTACCAAAACAACGTTGAAAGGGAATCTATGTAACCACGCTCTATGCAGGAACAAAGAGTTATTAGAGTCCGAAAGGAGATAGAGTAGAGAATAGAGAATAATTATCTCTGCTGTGGCACAAAACAGGAATTATGTGAAGACGTACGGCCGTAGCGGCTGGGCGGGATTTTATAGACGCGCCTCAGAAAAGAGTCACAGGTGAGGAAATGGTGGCATGTTTATGTTTAGAGATCGTTTGTTCGAGCTGGACGCACAAATAAACAAGCTTTATCATCCGGGAGATCAATACCGAGAATGAAGAAATATCATGTGGCCAGTGAGAAATGATGAGGTCATAAACGCAGCGATGTTTACTCAAACTGTTATACGCCGGAATCGTCTCCGGGAGGGAAAAACGGCCGATACCAGTCAATGAGACGCAGCTGGATGTTCTGATCCTGTCACTAGCAGGGAGGAAAGGGATGCTTAATAATTAAACACTGATCATCCCCTGCAAATCGCCACTAGTTATTTCTTGTCTCGTTCACGTTTAAAAGCGACTCAGCCCCTGTCCCCGTAATTATAGGAGCTCCCCGAATTGGGTGCAGACACAGAGGGCCCCGACTGGCCCATTCGATGGGGGGGGGGGGGGCATTGATTTCCCACGGCAAACAACTGCAGCAGGAGATTAAGGTACAATGCTGACAAACACAAAGAACGGGCGTGTCCTTGATGTCCAAAAACGGCACCAGAGCGGGATCAAAATGAGAGTCGCTCTGGATAAGCGAGTCAGTCACGCGGCAGAGTCTCCGAGAATAACAAGGACAGGTACGTTTAATCAGGAAAAGCGTCTGTCAAACATTTCAGACATCAGGACTGTCAGAGGGAAAGATGAAAGACAGCGGAACGTTCCCTGGCAGCCGCAGAGCCCGGAATCCATAAACGTCATTGTTTAATGTCAGCTGTTCCCTGCTACTTCTTTCCGGGGGGGGGGGGGTGCACAATTCCGGAAAGTACAGAAAATGCCTTCTCTCACTCTGAGAAGGCCGTGTTTGCGAAGCACGGATGTAAGACACAGAGATCTGTGATTCGGGTGAAGACCAGAAACCGGGCATTTCTGGGGAAGAAGGATGACTTGTTTTGGAAGAGGGGTTTCCTGAGAGGAAGTCCCTCACAGGAGCGGAAGAATGTGGAATTCACCTGAAATTCAGTGCAAAAACCTAGAAAAGGCAGCGTCTCAATACTGAGGAAACACAGCCAATCTCAGTAACGTGCTCAAGTATATAAGATACTAACATGCATCTCTACCAGGACACATAACTTGAGAAACATTAACTGCACCCAAAAAGAGATGGATTTAAAAAAGCATATAAGAGACTTCATAGAAAGGAGTAGAATTGTTAGTTGTTACTGTGCAGCTCTTGCAGCAAAGGTGTTTAATGGAAGCACACAAGCATTTGCTCCGGGGATTTGGGCTGATAATGACTCCCCAAGACCCAGTGAGACGAGACCCCTGTTCAAACTAACAAAAAAAAGAAACCGCAAACTGAGCGTTGCAGGATGAATCTGGAAGGTTCCGGATGTTTCCAGACTGTTCCGCCAGCGCTGTGGCTGCGCTAGCTTATCCCGACCATCAGAACATCGTCACCCGCGGTTTGCCCCCATGTTACCGCCGTTACTCATGTGATCGATCGGCAAACATTTAAACGTTTAAAAACCATATGATCTGCTCAGTGACCTGCAGACCCCATTGACCAAAAAAAAAAATCAAAATGTTTGCTAATGATGTCTTAAGTCTTCCAAGGACTCTAAATGGGGGGAGGCTCCACAAACAATGAATCCCCTCCCTTCATGGGCCTCTGCATCACAACTGACTGGTCTGAAAGAAGCGCCAGGAGCCACAGGCGATGAACTCTGGCCCACGGACGTCAACGAAGAGCCTGGAAACAGCTGAACCCAGCTCACCAATCAGCTGTCATCGGGCTGGCAGAAGGTTTGTTTTCATGAGTGGGCTGATGAGAATCAGCGGGGTGCCGCGGGAGACCGTCCCGGTGAGAACGAACTCGACGGCACGCCCACGTAGCGGCAGCTAACGCGGCCAAGCAGGGGGGGACCCAATCAGAAGCATTACTTTCCATTGGCGCCAGCGGGGGGTGGGGCGGGGGGGGGGGCAGACATGTTTGCATGTTTGGCGTCAAGTGCAAATCATGGTGGGGGCATTAAATTATTACCGTCTGAGTCGCTTGCCCGATGATGCAATTGGAAGTCACCCGTGGCATTTACACTGCCCGTGACCCCACCCTGACATCTGAGGACACGGAATACGATAAATGCGACTCGGAATGCAATTCTCACTCAACCCCAACGCAGTTCTCGCTCTCTCAGGGGCGCGAGAGCCAAAGCGCATGGATGTTTGTCACATGACCCCGTCATAGCCGCGTTCCTCTTCTCTACTGGGCCTTCGGTCTTCTCTAAATCGGACTCACGCCATCCGGCCTGAGATGAGGCGTTCCCGTCCCTCGGAGAATCCTGCTCATGAACAATCGCGCCAGTGTTTCTGCTAACGGGAGGGAATGCGTGGAATTAACGCCGAGATCGGACAAGACGAATCGGAACCAGCAGGGGGCGCCGTTAAGGGTCTAGCGGGCACACGTTCCTGACCATAACCCGACCAAAACTGCGTCATCCTGTCAGCTGGACATCATGACTCTAACTGATCTCCATTACCCCATAAGAGCCTATTTTCACTCCACCTGAACTTGCTGTTTCCATAGCAACATAATTATACGGACGGCAGTGTGGACAATCTGACCATAAAGTAAATGCCCTCTGAAACCAGCAGGGTCGCGGTACCCTGGGGCCGGACCGACCCAGGACTGTCCAACTGGGACAGATTTATACTGAGTTCGATCCACTCAGCCCGTATGATTATTCGTGAAGAAGAATCATTTTGTTTTCTTATGTGAGGGATAACCTACATATGTCGATGCCACAAGCAGTTTCACTGTTCGTTTTCATGATTTCTAGTGATTTTGGGGAGAAGGGCTATAAATAGCTCAGATTATGAAGGTCTAATTGGACCAATTAAGGGTGGAATGAGCACTGACACTGAGGGTGAAATGTGAAAGATGGGCTTAGCCTGAGGCTTTAGGGTAGCTTTAGACAAAACCCGTCTGGACACTGTCGTCAGCTGCTCGCTGACCCTTAACCAGTAAGCCTTGGGAAGGGGGGGGGAGTGGGGGGGCTGCTAGAGTAGGCTCTATCCAACTATCAACCGTCTGCTCAGTCAACAATGAAAAATCACCAGCTCCCTCCACAATCTGAAGGACACGGTCGCTTAACCATGTCCCCCAGAGGTCACATCCAGGTCTGCTGCTGTCCCCGAGTGACCCCCACCCAACCCCTCTTGACAGATTTAATGTTCCGCCCCTTGAGACAAGATCCCATCAATGCCTACTCATACCTCACCTTTTTCCAACAACTCATATAGGATTTGGACGACAATCCCATGATGGAAACCTGGAGTAAAGGCAGAGGTATCTGCTCATTCTGCAAGCCAATGATGAGATGGTTGGTCATCAGTGCCACCTAGGTAGTATTAGCTAGAGGTCCATATGACCTGCCGCTCCTCTTCCTCTTCCCAAAGACCTCTCCTGCACCTGTTTCCCCCCCATTCTTGACATCTCTTTCCCTCAGGAGCACATAGCCGACACTCCCCATTTTCTGATGGAAATTCCCAAGGTCCCGACCCCACCCTCGCCCCCACCCGAGTCTAAGAATGCACTGACATACTCTTGCTGCACATATGGCGGGCCGGCTACACCCTGCTCCTCCGAATGAAGCAGCGTGGGCGGACTTCATGGGACCAAAAACACCCAAAAGAACAAGGACAGATCAGCCGGCGAAAGGAGACAGGATGCATCAGACTCATTCGAAAACTGTTAAACCACTGAATGGCTGCACAGTATCAGGAACGGATTGTTCTGCAAGGACCTGCTATGTAAACAGATGATCTCAACCACTGTAGCCTGGGAGTATCAGTAACTAATTCCTCAGAGGCTGGACGTTATAGAGGGAAGCACAAACTGTCACAAACTGAAGAGTGTGGGCGTGGCCTGGACCGGCGAGACGTAAACACGAGGTGTCGCGTTTTTGCAATGGTGTCGAGTCCACATGGGAAATGACAGGAGAATCTGCCCTCATCCGAGGGGCGTTAATGAGGGCGACGCATCTCAAAATGGCCCCACAGCAAACGCCGTAACTACGCTAATGCTAATAGTTTTATTAGATTTTTGCTTTCTTTGGATAATGCTGTGTAGCTCTTGTTCCATTCACTGGAAGCTCAGCCTAGCTGCACTTACGCCTAGTCGGCTCGTCGACAGCCGTGTGTTTGTAATGCGCTTTTTGTTTAACTTGTACGGCCCTTGATCCCCAGCTGCATGGACGCCGCATGTTGGCTGTAACCCCCTAGCGATGGGGGGCAAGATGGCCGACGTGAAGGGAAGGAAGCATTCCGGTGTACCTGTACTTGTTCTTGTGCAAATAGCAAATAAAGGATTTATCATTAAATGTCAGTCCTCGTGGACAGCTTGCTCTACAAAGAGCAAGTTGAGGGAGGCGTAAAAAAAATTTCCCCACGGGGACAATAAAGGGTTCAATAATCCAGTACTGGGATAATAGTCTTGTGGAAAGTCGGGTGCGGCCTGGGTTGGCACCGGGTATCCTGATGATGGACCCTGGCAAGGATTCGAGTGACATGACAGACTGTAGCCTGTCTCTCCTGACCCCTACGAGAGGAGTCTAAGGACGGAGCTCAAGCAGGGAGCGAGGGAGGAGGTCCATCCACATGCGATTCCTCTTCCGTTTCCAAACCTGAACCTAGCTGGTGGTGACAGACTAGGGTGGAGGACAGACCTCTCTTAGGATCTCGTAAAGGTAAAATCCTGCATATGGATACTGGGTACTGCCCTGACTACATAAAACACCCAGCTGTAATGTGACCATTTATGGGATTGTCTGTACAAAAAGCCTCACATCTGAAGTACAGCTCACGTTCATGTGCTCTGTGGCTAGAAAAATAGCGTCCAAACTTCAGGCTGATAGGAGTAAGCAGAACGGCCCGACATCTGATGGGTAAATACTTTCCACAAGGATTGTTTTGACAGTGGCATTTTCGGCTACTTAATTAACCATCGTCATGAGCAAAATAATGCCAGAATCTTTATGTGTCAGACATGTGAGCAGACAAAAACAAGATTCATCATCGTCTGCTTTTGATCTGCTTGCCTCCGCTATGGAAGTGCCTCTTACAGCCTCTCTGCTGCCTTCTTATAAAACCACTGGATTACTTGTCCAGCCTGGAATGCCCAGTCATACTAATACTATGCATGAATGTCCAAAGCCTCGCATCCGATTGGTTGACGCACCAACCCAGAAATGAACCAATCAGATTCCTTTGATCCCACAATATGATCTGAACCAGATCGGTAAGAAGCAATGTTGCTTCTCATCTCCAGGATCGGGGGTGTGAATCCCACCTTATCATTGTATCAGCCAGTTCTTGGAGCAACTAGGGGTTAAAGGGGCCCAATGATAAAATCACCCAGGCAAATACAGGATTTGAACAAGGAACCACATGACATCAGGAACAGCATCCTAATGCACTATGCCACCCAACACAAGCTAACATTTGCTAACAAGAATCATACATAAATGCTTAAATACTGTCTGTTATATGCCAGGGAAGGAAAATCCAGCAGAGTGGCTCGTCCCAGCATTTTTAGGGGTCATTTTATCGTGCTGGTGACCGCTGTGTTGGACGCCAGACCTCATGACAGATCAGGTGACTGTTGTGGGGGGGGGGGGGGGTACAATAACTGGAATAGATTGCGATGGAGATATTAACAGAAAAAGGATTCTGTTTTGCGGAAGCATCTTTGCCTAGGCTGAACGGAAGGTCAAAACGTTTCTGAAGGCCATGCTCCTGAAGGACTGGATGACAAACAGGACAGGGGCATGGGACGACCCCTGGGGGTCTCACCAGGTGGCGGTGGGGGGGGGGCTTTTGACGGCTGGTCTGCATCTGTCATTACAGCCCATCCTGACAGATGCCTGTTCCTGGGAGCACAGAAATTACATGCTGCTAATCGCCACCGTCGCTGTCAACGGCAGAAAAGCCCCCTTTCTGTGGGAAACCCCCCCTCCCTCCGTCCAACCCCCCCCCCCCGCCTTTGAGGTATGTCGCTGTTTTCCTCTGGGTTGCATCACATCTGGGAATCAGGTTGCTTGGCGATGGACGAAGATTAGAGGCTGGGAAGACGTCAGGAGATATGGCTTCTTACAATAAGAGTGCTTGGGGGGGTCCTAAATAATGGTTTCCTAACCATATTGGGCCCAGAACTGTCAGAAACACACATTTTAATGGCTGTAAATGCCATAGT
>JAODKE010000069.1:1917628-1930631 GCA_026779605.1 Mormyrus hasselquistii
AAATATTATATATATATATATATATATATATATATATATATATATATATATATATATATACACACACACACACACACCTGTATAATACACACACACACACACTCTACTACTCAAAAGTTTTTCACACGATTTCAAATGAAAATATAACAAGCTTCCATTACAGCACAAAGACAGTGCATATTTAAGTATTCAATTTCTCTAGTAGAAAGAATTTTGCAAATATGCTCTGCTGTTAGAGGACGTTACTTGGATGAAAGATGACATTTTCTGATGAAGGTACTTACATGATGAACAGACTGTACTTGTTAGCAAATAATTATAAACTACTGACCTCCCCATGCTCCCCCATGCGCCCTTTTGGTGTGTCTTCAGGTAGAAAGTAGAGCCTTGAACTGGCCAGCTGGTGGCGCTGCTCCCGGTCCTCCCAAAGCAAAGTGAGCTCAGCAATGCACGCGGGTTCCTGGGGCGCACAGCGTACAAAGTAGAACTCCCCGAGTCTCCACATCGCCGCCCGGCGGCCATCCTGGGCACTGCAGGTGAAGGACTTGTAGAACGCGAAGGAGCCGCGCAGGCAGCAGGGGGCGCCCAACCACTGGGCAGCGAGAAACATAGTGCTAAGTTAAGGGGTGATTCAAATGCAAAAATACCCCGTATCACAGGATATGACACTAAACTGTAATTATAACGATAATGTATGTTTATTATTATTAATAAAAATGTATAGCATTCCTACAAGAATGGCCTGAAAATCCCATAAAAGTTAATATTAAACTATTTATTAAACGCCAATGGGGTATCATTTTACGCAACTTTTTAAAGAAGCGTTCCATACGTTTCATTTTAACCACTGTTGCATACCTAAACGCAACTTAAGTTGCTGAACAGTCATTTGTTCTGTCGCCATCTTTCCATTTATTACGGATTTATACGGAGCACACTGTTCGCAAGCTCTTTCAAACTAAAAGAACGAGGGGAAACTAAGTGAAAATAATCGGGACATTTCTTTTTAATTTAATCATCGGTCAAGCCCTGCCTATCTAAACAATACACGTTTTTGTTCCGGGAATATAATATAGTGAACAAAGTATAAATTGTCAAAAGCAGAATTTGATTGAGGAGCAATGAGACAACTTTCAGGTCGCACATTCACAGATCTCTCTACACACTTCCCATGACGCAAGTTAACACTTAAAACATTTATACTCACAAACGGCGATTTAAACCATACGTTTCTGAAATATACCGTATTCGTCACAGTTTGTCAACAATGACAGGAACATGCGGCCATCTTTAGATCGCTCCACACTATGCAAATACCTCCCCTCCCTGCCATCCATGCATTTTCCCCAATTCAGCCATTGCATGCATTTTATCTGCATTGAAACGGCAGAAAATGGACAGAAAAGAAACGTTGCGCCCTTGCAGAATTTCCACGTTACAGAAACATATTCCAATATATTAAACTGCATAATACAGCGAAAATCTATTTTTGCCACATAAGACTAACAGTAATATGAGTAATAATATTTTTGAAATAGTTTTTTAAAAGTATATTTTTATAATTATATATGTATTCATAGTTCCAATATTAATATATAATTTACGCATGTCCCTAGTTTTATTAAAGCTGTTTGCCAAAATCAGCGATGGCTTCACATATAAGCGAGTTTCACTTTTTCTTCTTTTCATTTATAAAATCTTCCACAAAATATGGCAGAGAAACCTTCAGATCCATGTAGAAAAGTAGGGCCCACTAGCGGCGAGGCGAGGCAAAGCCAGTGTTTAATAAAACTACTAAATATTCGTTTTGTAATATTCGTAAACATGGGCGTTTTTAACAACTTAAGTTCTCTTCACAATGCTTTGGTGGTCGTGGCATACATCAAATACAAATAAACTAATGTAGTCATAAATTAATGCTTAACATGTGATTATGTATTTCATTTTAAATATCGTTATATAATATCATCAAAAATGCACAAAGAATTTTTGAAATCGTAATGTACTATTTAGAAGATATTTGGCTTAAAGAAAAACAATATGATACAACTTAATAATCATATATTACTTTTTAAATTGTTCTTTATCACGTAATCAATTCTCTTTAACAAATTATCAGTATAAGGAAACCTAAACGTGAAACTGAAAATAGTGTTTAAAGGAATCTGTCAGTCCTGTAATCGTAAATTCAAGTACAAAGTACAGTGTTTCCCTCCTCGGCATTCCTTTTGACTTCAAATATACAAAGGACAGAGATTTTTTTTTTTTTTTTACAAAACCTCAGGGGAAAAAACGACCATTGGTAGTATACTTAGTCAATTACTCCACCTACCAACCGCATTTAATTTTTAAAATATGGAATTGTAAATTACTTCGCCATGTAGACGTTTTTCACAATATCAAATAATCTAAAAGGGCGCGTCTAGTTGGAAAAACAGCAATAGGAATATGTAAAAGTTCAAGTCGCACTAAAAATGTATTTAGTATTATGTGATATGTGGGGGTGGGGGCAGAATGAGGACCGAAGTTGTCGACACGACACACAAAGAAATTAATCATTAACAGAAATATATGTATTGAAATATCGGTATCGGATTAAAAAGTACCGGGTACTTCGTTATTTTTATTAGTGTCATTCCATATAAGCCGGTTCAGAAAAAAATGATATTACGGTTTTTTTCCCCCAAAAAATTCAACTCATTGTGTACAATTTACAGTTTCACTAAGTAGTCGGCTTATATATTGAATTACAAATTCGACATATGTTACTTAATAACTTTTCTCCATTATTGGGTAAATAATTATTGAAGAAGTTACCGAACATTAAAAATAATAATAACAATGACGGCGACGTAAAGTTTCTCGTAAACCTTTGACAGCGGGGCAAAGCGAGCGCGGCCTTGTTAAACCCGAAAAGCGGCATAAAGTCAGCTTTTGCTTTACCTGGATTGCATTCTGCTCCATTGCAGTCCGACATTCCCTTACCCCAATCCAGGGGCTCCTATCAAGTTACACAGCCGGGTACTCACCGGCACGCAAACAAATGCAGCAGAAGAAAAGCCTTCTCTTTCTCCCCCACTGTCTCTCCCTCTCTCTCTCTCTCTCTTTTTGGAAAAAAAAATAGGACAGGATCTAGGTGTGGCCAAATTCAGTTTGCAAAAGTACAGCTTATTGATAACGAGAAGGCTGCTATTATTTTATTTATATATATAAAAAACATGTTTCCCCCGCAGCACCCTCCAATCACCAGAGACATTTTAAGGACGGTTTACACACATTTAATAAGCTGCTATGCAATGCAGGCAAGTTGCGCGTCTTTATTTTCTTAAAAGGCTGGTATTGAAGTGCTGCGCCGAATATTGCGGCTGTAAGTGCACCGAGCATGCGTCAGGCGGCTGCATGGCGACCCGCACAAGTTTTTATTCCGCAGATCTGCCGTGACTCCCCCCCCCCCCCCTCCGCTCATCACAAAAGAAGCGAGCTTCCTCGTGAGTACGTGCTGCGTGGTGACGGTGCTCCATTAAGACTTTATCCTCTAATTCTCCATTAACTCAGCAGTACAATGTGCCGTGTGTAAAAAAAATGAAGTATAATCGTCCGTACCAGCCTTTTGGGCGTTTGCATTATTAATATTGTAAAGCTTACTGTTATATGCAGGATGTTTTTGATGTATCTGCAATGCTGGGACGTTTTGATCGTTTCCCCCTCCCCAAGGACTACATGCAAAGATACTGATCCGTCGCCGGTGCCGACATATGGTGCAAGTATGGACTGACAGACATTTTCCGAGCTATTCCTGTACATATAGGATAGCAATTTGTCCATTTTTGTTTCAGTGCATGTTTCACGTCTAAGCCTCTGGTTTAGTACTGTTTTAGTAATGCCACTTGTTTTTTTTTTTTTGTATCGAGTAATTAAGTTATGGAAATTACTGCAAACCGGGTGGATGTTTTTAATGCATTTTGGGCGAAATCCCGTGCAGCTAAGAGCACCGGCGCGGTCCGGAGGGCGAGGCAACGGTGCAACAGTAGCGGGAAATCAGCGCTCCGGTCAGGGTGACTAATGCTGATCAACAGGTGGCTTCAAGGATCACACGGGCCGGGCTACTGTCTCCGCGGCCTCCAGGTCTTTGCGTTGCTGCCCCGCTTTCGCAGCTCTTTTCATTATGTAACTTTCTCTCGTTTTGTTTTCGCAAAAAAAGACCCAGGCACATTTTTTATGAGCTATACGGTATGGACTGACTAGATTATATAATTCTTTAAAACTTTGCTAATGCCATAAAAATGCAGTTTTAATACTGGATTCTCATAAATATCCTTATAAAATGCTGATATGGTTTATTTGAATGAATGATCACAAACTGCATGCTATACTATAGCAGATTGAATTTCTAAGTGAGATTTGTACAGAAATCGTGCCAGTGTTCAAGTGAAAGCAGTGACCGTGCAACCGATATTCAGAGTTTAAGCTACTGGATTGTGACAGTTATTTATTTATTTTCAAAGAAATTACCAAAATATCACTCAGTGACACAGAATGCCTTGTATCGTGTATTGTTTTGCATCATCCAGTGTCTTAAGGTTTGTACCTTAATACAGCTTCTCGCCTTGTCAGGTAGCATTAGCCGTTTGCCATGGTGGCAGCGACGAGGGGACACGTGAGGGGTCCCCTGTGCTTGATGGTGACACTGCCATTAAGTGACAAACGGCTCAGTGAGGTTGGATGCGATGCCGTGAAAACTGCGAGCGCTGATGCCAGGCGATGAGACATGGGTGTATAAATGGCCGATCTTCAGTGCAAACCGTAATAAAACACTTGTTGTCATGCTTGGCTGGTTGTCACTGAGTCTGTCTGTTTATCGCACAAATATTTGTTGTGTTGGTGACAACTCGGAGGCAGAAATATCCTGTAAATAACATCTCGACTATATACTAGCCAGCACACCTTCTCGATGATCTTCTGTCTCTCGTCTAATACTAAAAAAATACTCCTTTGCTTGTCAATATGCTGTGGCGTTCAGCTACTTTACAGTGTTGTTACTGAATTCAAATATATCTGGGGTAAGAGAGCCTTTAGAGATCTGGCCATACTGGCGATTCAATCCAGCTTAACCAGAATGAGTCCGGATTTAAATGCAGGTTAAGAGTTATCTCAAGATTTGCAGTGATGGTACAAAACTTAAAAAAGAAACTTATAGTCGGAGCCAAATTAACATGATCAGAGGCCTAGAAAATGTGATTAAATGAGATAGAAGGGACCTTATGAGCTTTACCCCGCGTGCGCCTGTGCGTCAAAGCACGTCTGGCCGTAGCAAAAAACAGCATATTAACATTAAAATGCAAAATTGGCTAAATAAAAATCGTCTTCAGTGTTCTCCGCTTTACTCGGGCATGTCGCGTCGTCCCGTGTGCCCTGCTGGCCTTGGCGATCTTGCGGCGTAGGCAGCCCAGAGAGGTTGCCACAGCACCCTCCCTGGCTACTCTCCCACCCACCAAAACTGGCCTTATGACAGCAGGAGGGGGTGGGCCCCTCCGGAGGAATGTGGCAGGTAGGTCCTACTTGGGTCCCGAGACCCTTAGCTTATAGTGAGTCACTTCTTAAATCAAAAGGTTGTTTCTTAGATTACAGAAAAATATATTACCAGTCAAAAGTTTTTGCACATGTTATTCACTTAACATTTACTGAAATATACTCAATATTCATTGCTAACAAATAAATTTACAGTGTATACTCCATTTGAGAAGCTTTATTAGCAAGAAAATGTTGTATCGTAGTTTAATCAAGGTAACCTGTATAACAGCACAAAACATTCAAAGCATTCTTTCTACAAGAGACATTAAATACTGCTCTGATTCATGGGATGAAACGGTTAACTAGTGCACTTAAAGAACACCCAAGAATCTGACTCTGCCATCACCACACAACCAGTTAACAGGATGTCAAACATGCACCGTTGCACACTCATTCCATGTTATAAAGGAAACTTGTTTTATTTGTTGATATTTTCATTTATAGCTGTTCACTCAACTTTCCAGTGCTTAAGTAGAATAAAAAATCTGCAGTTTATGACATAAATGCAAAAGTGGCAATTTCCTGTGGTGTGAAAATGCTTTTGACTGGTGCTGTGTATATACTAAACAGTGACGGGAATAAAGGAGGCCTTACATCTGTTTTGCCATTGTGCTGATTGTGTGACCTTGAATGAAAATGAACTGGTGACCATTTGAGATGTGATCACAGAAATACAGAGTTTCCCTGTTGTAAAGGATGGTGCTTTGTAATTAGCATAGTTGAGGTAATAGACTTTGGGTTCATTCTGGATAATACTTCATAATGCTTGGAGTATTTTTTAAAACCAAAATAACCAAACGGGTAGGATTGGTTATGCTTCTCTTCTGTCTAATATTAAAGCATTTATTTCTGCTGCTGTTCTGCAGTGATTACACACTGATGATCAAGAGCGTTACATCATCAGTCAATCACAAATGATCTTGTCCTCTGTAGCACAGCAGTGTGTATAACATGGGGCTCTATGGTGCCTTATCTGTATGGAGACAACTAATCCCAAAGCCATACGATGGAATTTCTGGCTAACACCAAATTAGCATTTAGTGCTAATCGCTTTTCAGCAGTTCATTACTCTAATTGCTTTTAATAGCATGAACATTACGGTACAGTTTGGGAACTGTTCTCTAAAGCAGCACGAAGCCCTGCAGAGGGTGATCAGGGCGGCCGAGCGTCGTGTCAGATCTCCTCTGCCCTCCCTGCTGGACCTACAAAAAACACTGCAGGTCCAGAGGTACTAAGACAATTAAGGACTCCTTACACCCCACAGACTGTCTGTTCAGACGGTTCCGTTGCCTGATGTCCAGGACAGAGACACTCAGGAAGAGTTTTTTCCCCCAGGCCATAAGGCTTCTCAATTCAAACTGATTCTGCTCCTTCTGTACATTACATATGTTTGTACTGGAATTCACATATACTGCACATGTTCACTTTACTGCACAAATAACTTAGATTGATAGTATTTATATATTGTAATTTTCTTTTTTACTCTTACATCTTCTATGTTTGCACAGCCAAATAGGGTGACTCAGAGATACATTTCACTGCATGTTGTACTGTATGTGACAGATAAACCTCTTGAATCTTTTGGGAACATTACATTATATTTATCATACTGTTTTATCCAAAGCAATGTACAGTTGAGAAAACAATGTCAGCCAGTCTCTGGGGATACGGGCCTCGCTCATGGGTCCAAGGACAAAATCGTGTGTTGATTATGGGATATTAACTGGTGACCTTCTGATCACAGGCATAATCTAGTTCCCTGACCAGGAATTGAACCCTGAGCTGTGCCGTTATGAGTGCCAAATTCTAGCTGCTAGCCCATCAGGGGTGAGTGGCTCAACAGGCTTGGCCTCTGTGCCTCGCATCAGAAGGTTACTGGTCCAAGCCCTGACCAGCAGCTTAGTCACACATCTGTGGGCCCTCGAGTAAGACCCTTAACCCCCAGCTCCAGGGGCACTGCGAGCTGACTGACCATGCACTGTGATTCCCCAAACTTGCTCTCACCTGTCCTGCTTGTGGAGAGCATGATAGGATTGGGATAGGTTTACCGCTCATCCAGGCTGTTTACGTGTAAAAGGGAGTGTCCCCCCTTCCTCTGCTTGTGACGTGTAAAGGGGGGTGTCCCCCCTTCCTCTGGTTGTGACGTGTAAAGGGGGTGTCCCCCCTTCCTATGCTTGTGATGTGTAAAAGGGAGTGTCCTCCCTTCCTCTGCTTGTGGCTTGTAAAGGGGGGTGTCCCCCTTCCTCTGGTTGTGACGTGTAAAGGGGGTGTCCCCCCTTCCTCTGGCTGTAATGTGTAAAGGGGGTGTCCCACTTCCTCTGCTTGTGATGTGTAAAGGGGAGTGTCCCCCCTTCCTCTGCTTGTGACGTGTAAAGGGGGGTGTCCCCCTTCCTCTGGTTGTGATGTGTAAAGGGGAGTGTCCCCCCTTCCTCTGCTTATGATGTGTAAAGGGGAGTGTCCCTCTTCCTCTGGTTGTGACGTGTAAAGGGGAGTGCCCCCCTTCCACTGCTTGTGATGTGTAAAGGGGGGTGCCCCCCCCTTCCACTGCTTGTGATGTGTAAAGGGGGGTGTCCCCCCCTTCCACTGCTTGTGATGTGTAAAGGGGGGTGCCCCCCCTTCCTCTGCTTGTGACGTGTAAAGGGGGGTGTCCCCCCTTCCTCTGCTTGTGATTCATGTGACTATAAATGGTTATGCCTGGGTTCTCCAAAAAGACACCTGTGTTGCAGCTCAGTAATTAATAATAATAATCCATCCATCCATTTTTCAAACCGCTTAATCTTCTGGGTCGCAGTGGGTCCGGAGCCTATCCTGGAAGCTACAGTACAGGCACGAGGCGGGGAACAACCCAGGATGGGGGGGGGCAGCCCATCACAGGGCACACTCACACACCATTAACTCACACTAATAATAAAAATAATAATAATAATTATTATAATAATGAAGAGCAACTAAAGCTACATCAGACAATTAAGCTCAAAGTGCATTTCTGACTGATCTGGGGCCTGTATTACGAAGCGGGGTTACTGGTTTATCGGGGTAACTTGTCGGATTTAAGGTAGTCTGGGCAAAATGTAAGTGAACGGATATGAAGTCCATTTAAACTGTTGTACCTTAAACCCGACAAGTTACCCCGATAAGCCATTAACCACGCTTCGTAGTACAGAGTGCTGCTCTATTGACGTCATAAATATATTTTAAGGTGTTTATATATACACACGCACACAACATATAATTAGGCAAATGTATTTCTACTGTTGAAATATAGTCTATGATTACTCCGTTATTTCTGAAAAAAAAACTTATGTAAGTTTTTATTCATGAAGGGAGCATGCAATTGATTGCACAGTAGGCTAATAATAATAATAATAATAATAAATGTCAGCGAACAAACATTAAGTCAATTTAAACTAGGGATACTTGGACAAGTTACCTGGCTAACTAAGCAATCCTGCTTTCTGAAAAGGGCCTCGGTGAAACTGCACCAGACACAAGCTGAAAATGTTTTCTCTGGCTGCTCTGTTCTCTTGTTGACGTCAGCTTAATTTAATGTGTTTACAGATTTACACTTGGCATATCAATATAAGTTGACATAAACATATTATTATTCATAATATTAATTATTCATAAAATATAAACCATGTCTACTCCTACATTACTCTCATACAAACTTCCAGAAATTTCCATTTAGGCGGAGAACTGAGAAATGATTTCAGAATGACCAGATTCGCACAGTCGCCGAATGTCTGTGTGTTCACACCAGAATCATGACCGGGAACCTGTTCTACAGCTGTGTCTCCCGACTAAGATAGGTGGAAAAACTAGGGGGAAAAACTACACACGCACACACACACAATTAAAGACAGACTGGTCAGAGTTACAGTTAGATGAGGAAGCTGTGTTTTTGGGAGGAACCCGGAAAATATGATTGCTTAAAATACAAACCATGTCAAGAATCTGGTTTCGCGAGGTGTCCTGTTCTCTGACTTTAGATGGACTTGTGTTGTAATTCACAGCTCAGTGCCAATGCGTGTAAAAATAAACATTTTACTGTCTATTCTTTGTAAAAAAAAAAAAAAAAAAAAAAAAAAAAAAACGACACTAGAGAAAGAATTAAGAAATCACCGTGCAGTAGTTGGGAGCTAGACTGTAGCATAGATACAGCTCCGTAAACGGGAAGTCTGAAAGCTATGCAAGTCATTTTGGGCAAAAATATTTGCTTAGAACATAAGCCACAGCTAATAAAGCAGGAATTGCTGTTTCTGCATGTGAAGACTCGTTTCAAGTTTTGGGCACAGAGGTTTGCAGTAAATTCGTGGCATTAAATCTCAGTGGAACTTAACTGATTCCACTTTTCATTTCAACTCATAATTAAGCATAATTTTGCTCTCCGTTTGGTAAGACAGTCAGTCGCCGAGCAAATACCGCTGACGTTGGATATTAGAGCATAGAGTAATAATACACATTTTTACGCCACGCGGTGGCGCTGCTGCTCAAGCTTTTTAATTTAAAACGAGTCGTTCGTAAACAGTATTTAGCAGTAAATCGTCGTTTTGCTGAATACTTAGGGTTTCATCCTGCTGTGCTGGCAAAAAAACCGTCATAAATTATAATGGGTTTAATACGCCGTGGCATTACGGTCTGCTTGATAATTTGTTCCTAAAACATTCATACGCCAGGTTGTAAATGGAAAATATTGTTGTGCGGGCTGTTAGGCTGCTTTATTTGTCATCTATCCTTGATAGTTATAGAATAAAAGATGCGCTGATGGCCCTAACACCATCTCTTGGGACCCGCCCAGAGTTCTCCCTGTCAGCAATGTGACACATTGGTGACAATTTAATCCCCATGGTGGTCATACGTAGTAACACAAAGAGCTGATTATACAAGGTTATGAACTGAAGGGCGCCAGTGGTCGCAGGAAAGTCAGGTGACCTGGATTATGAACCTTGTTCCCCCCCCCCTCCCCCGTGCCCTTTAATACTACGTCAAGTTGGAAGTTTTCTGGAAAATGCATGAAATGAAAAACTCGTGATTATAACCATAAGGTGAATCAGAAAATTCTGTCTCACATAAACGCATGCACGCACCTAAATTTCACTTTTGGTGAGCAAGAACGAATTGATTCTACGAATATATTTTATGTCATCACGGAACCAGCTACTACATTTCATTGTACTAGTGTCATTCAAGTCTTTTTAAGGAATGCCTGCAGTCAGTGTGGTCCTTGCAATATTAACAGTAGATGGGGGTGTTTCTTTTACGTGAAAATGAAAGAAAATTTCAAATGCACTCTTTGAAATTATCGTGCTGCCAATGACTGCCTAGGTTAACTCGCCTCCCACAGGGTATTTTATAACTTCATAGCTTGCTTTGGTTGCTCATTAGATTATACCAAGCGATGATCAACAGCAAGCAATATTATAGCAATTGGTGGCTCATTATCGATGAGGTGTGTATGTGGGGAACATGCTTACGCTGAACAGGTGAGACCTGTTAGGACAGGTAAGGTTTTAGTCTAACACTATGTCTTCGTAAAATAAGAACAGCAGACAAGGCCAACGCTTCAACAGAGTTTATAAACACTTCAACAAACGTGGTGAAATATAAAAATTAGTATATTTTTGAGGAACAAGTGACATTTTGCGAAAGGCTGTTACTTAAACTTCTTCCTCCGTCCTCTTTGGCCCGAACCGTGTGAGTACTGGTGCTTGAAGTCGACAAGGCAGTCTGTGGCTTCTGAAATGGGGGTGAAGGATCGGATAGGGGAGCCGCTGACCAGGAGTCCGGGGTCTGACGGATACCCCGGCTCGTCGTCGTCCCGCGGTCTGGCGGAGCTGCAGGATACGACAGCCACCAGCTCCCGTTAAATCGGCCATCTCCACGAAGGCCGTCCCGTTAAAGAGACCAACCGTCACCGCATTAAGGATTATGGATCGGGTGCAGATTGTGGGAATATGACTAAAAGCCATCAACATAACACAAGCCAGTAGACTAGCAAGTAAGATCAAATGTCAGAAGAAAAACCTACTCATCAGTTTAGAGAAGTCTCTTTGGACTTCTGTGAAAAAAACAATGTTCTGTGAAAGCACTGAGCCAGGTTACCTGTAACTTTTTTTTCTTGAGTCCGATGATCCAGCTTCTGCTAATTCAAAACCAATATATATATATTCTTGATTAAGCATTGCATACACCTGCGATCATATGCAGAAAACTAAACAGCAGAAATATTACTGAACAGAGGACCATTTAGCAATTTACTAAACGCCTACTGATGACATGAGAAACGGGTGTTTAGAAGTTGTTCAATATTTCAAACAATTCGCCTAGGCTTGACTAGTCTTGGCCTGTAACTTTATGAACAGGTAAAAAGCAACCCAATTTGTGAACTGATCTATCCAAAGTGATTACAGTAGAAGCAGAAGTTGCTATTTCTGCGTGCTCGCTGGGATTTGAACCCACAACCTTTTGGGTTGTTAGCACAATGCTCTACTTGTTGAGGTACATGAGCAAAGCAACTCTACCACAGGTCCAAAAACGAACATGGAAGGGTGTGGAACTGTGCACTTTCATAGTTGGGGAAATCGGTGCAGACACACTTCATCTAGAACCCGTCCGTACCACAGTCCATGTTCTGCTCCGTCTGGTCCAAGGCCACCAGCAGGTTTTTGGAGCCCTGTGAAATAAGCAGAATTCCCTCAAGTGGCATCACACCTTGGAAGGACTTATTTATGTCCAGAAGAATGTGGACACCGGGGTGCCATGTCGGGTTGCGGTACCTGGTGTTTGGGCCTGTGCTGGATGCAGTTCTCCACGTGCCTGTGGTAATCCTTTAGCCTGAACATTCCCTGACACAAGTAGCATTTCTCCCTCAGCTGGGATCTACAGAGGTGGGGGGGGGGGGGGTTGTTACACAACTGGTGTTTGATGCATGAAAGCACATTGTGACATCATAGGCCTGGGCAGCCGGGACACCCCCCCACCACCACTAGCATAAACCACCACACTGACTGACCTGCCATTGAATGAGGAGCTTGGCTGGTTCTCCCCAGCGACGTCGTTCCTGCTGCGTCTCTTTCGACCTGCCACTGAAAACGGAAGAGAGGTCTCTGATTTCCCGGGATTTAACTAGATCCCATTATGGTGATTTCCCGGGATTTAACTAGATCCCATTATGGTGATTTCCCGGGATTTAAGTAGATCCCATTATGGTGACGTGGGTGACTTACGGGAGAGAGGTCTCTGATTTCCCGGGATTTAACTAGATCCCATTATGGTGATGTGGGTGACTTGCGGGAGAGAGGTCTCTGATTTCCCGGGATTTAACTAGATCCCATTATGGTGATGTGGGTGACTTACGGGAGAGAGGTCTCTGATTTCCCGGGATTTAACTAGATCCCATTATGGTGATGTGGGTGACTTACGGGAGAGAGGT
>JAODKE010000069.1:1944780-1956255 GCA_026779605.1 Mormyrus hasselquistii
ACATTGCCCTATTTTTTTTTTTGCTTGTTGGGGACCAATAAGGGCGGGGAGGGGGGGGGTGGGGGGGGGGGGGGGGGGGTGGGGGGGGGGGCAGGAACGGGATCGAGAAGCGCTGCTATAACCTAACCCCGAGAAGCGTCTTTTAAACAGAATTGGCCACTTAACTCTCTCCTGTTACATTGTTACCGTGTCCCATGGCGCTGTAGCCCCTATTGAATGAGATGTTTATCCAGCCCCTGAGTTATCATCATTATTTAATTATGATTTTAACTTCATTAAAAAAAAATAACTATTTTAACTTGCCATTTACAGGTTGGGGGCGGGATGCTGTTTCAGTTTATAATATTATACGATAGCCCTCAGTAGGTGTTTTAACCTGAAGATGAGCACTAACTTAGACGATCGTAGGGCAGAATCGCGTGTAATGCTTGTGTCTGTTTAGATAGAAAAGGACAGGTCTACTTTGGTCTAAAGTGGGGGGGGGGGGGGGCCTCAGACTTGTTAAGTGGGCATTTTCTTTGAGCTGTTTTTGTACCCTTAAATTGATGGTTTTTGGTTCAGTCCTGGGAGATGTCTGTCATAAATCCCAGATATTGTGCACATGATGATAAAGCACATGATGAAACTTAATAGCTGCTGCACTGTCCAAAGAAGAGAGTGACACTTTGTACCCTTGCTTACCACTGGGGCTGTACCCTCAATGGTCTGCCACATGTACCCGATAGCAGTTAATGGTGTTTGTACCTTACGGATGTTCCTTAGAGTCCATTTCTGTACCTTAAAAGATAGTTACCTACAGCTATAGTGTACAGTTGATCTTGTGAGAGTTTTACTTACACAGAAATGTTCTTAGGGCAGAACAAAAAATGATTGGTTCAGAGAGAGAACCAATTACACTGTAGAGCATGCAGGACCAACCAATCAATGTCTTGGTCCCACCTCCTCTTGTTGCTTAGACCCACCTCTACAATCTGATTGGTTCAGCGAGATACACAAAAAATTATTGGTTAATATTTTTGTTTAAGCAAAACAGCCATGAGCTACAATTACAAGACCTTTGAGGGTACATCCCCAGCAAAGGTACAAGTTGGCACTCTTTTCTGACAGTGTGCCATGGTACCGTATGTGTTTCGGCTGCCGATTGGCACTGCGATCGCGTGGCTCTTTGGCGCAGGTGACATGGCCAAAACACCCTGGCAGTCGTCAAGGCTATGAGGATTCCCCGGAATGTGATCATAAGTGTCTTTTTTTTTTTGTCTGTTTGTTTTTTGGTCACCATAGCTGTCCATCTGGTGAGTGACATATTTAGACAATTAATGCAACTGAGCTTCTGGTAGAGTGATATTAATGTCACCTGTCATTTTTCAGAACAGGCTTAATGCATCTATGTAAATAAGAAGCTGAACACTGGAAAAAGGCGTTCAGTTTTCAAGCCTCCAATCTAATGTTCACGCTGTTGTGTTGTTCTTGCCCAGATTTATTTGAAATATGGAAAATATCCGGGTAGACGAATATTATAGGAAGTGTAAATTGAATAAACAAAAAGTTTTACGAAGGCTTTGCTTGTTTTTCCCCACACACTCATTCTCACGCTACCTTGTTTTTTTTTTTTTTTTTTTTTTATTAAGGCAGCTTAATAGTTCAGTCTTGTTGCATTCAATGTGTACTGTCGTTTTTCTCCCAGTAGATGGCAGGCTTGACCTTCAGCCAAGTTGTACGCCGTTTAATGAAATATCAGTTTAGTTTTGTGATTTTTACCACGACTAATATATACAATATGAACATTTAAATGCACGCATTAAAAGTAGCCAATTAGTGATTCTCGTGGGTTTTTTTGAACAAACACAACTTGCATATAGTATATGTTTTTTTAATAAAATTACATAAAATGTACTTATTGGAATTAAAATTACTTAATAGGTGGCATAGATCCAATATTTTACTAATGCGGGTGGATAAAATAGTTTAGGATTTTAATTATCTAAATAAGCATAATGGAGATAAAGGGGGGAGGGAAAGCGTGTCCTTGTTTGTCCTTGTTTAATTGCCTCACGTGAACTTTGATGGCCACAGATCCGTCTAAATAGGGCAGCATGGGCAGGGAACGTAAGGTCAAGGCTGCTATACAACAGGAAGGTACAAGTTCCATTCATAAAATGCTGTGATTGCTACTGGCATCTGTTTACTCGGAAGGGGGCAGAGCCTTATTCCTTTTTTGGACTTTGCAATGCCAGAAGGATCCTCAAGAGGCGTCAAGGAGCACAATCTCACCAGCACTGCGTATTTGAATAGGCAAATGCGTGCACAAGGTTGAAGCGCTGGTGGGGGAGTTTAGTTTGCATTGTGCTTATCTGAGTTATGTCATAGCTTTATTACATGATGTGTTTTTCCCCAGAATACACCTGTAAATGTGACGTCTCGGATTCATTTTTTTATGCTTTAATTGCTCTCCTTACTTCAACTTGGTCTCTGTTTTACTACTTTAGCTGAAGAAGTAGAACATCACGCGAATAGCCCAAAGTCACCGGCTCAAATTCCCGCGAGCACATGCAAATCGTAATTCATCTCGCTAACTGTCCCTTTGGATAAAAGCGTCAGGTAACTGAGTTAATAATGAGTACAGGTTTTCCGCAAAATGGCAAAACGCTGCCATCTTCAGGTTATGACGTGATACTGCAGATATTTATGCGTAATCTGCATTTTCTATGGCGTTATCTCTGGTTACTTCTCCTAATAAACAGTATGTTTTTTTTATTATTTTTAATTTTATAAAAAAAAGGTGTCTCACCCACCCCCACCAAAGCTAATGCAGGTTGTATCCCCTTTTTTTTGCTTAGGGCCTGTTTGTTTGTTTTACTGTCACCCCCCCACCCCACCCCCCCCACAATGTTATTTTCTCTGAAAACAGTTGCATCTGGACACCTGTTGCTTGTTACTTATGAGTAAATGGAAAGTATACAAACCGAAAGGTCATTGATTCCCCCCTACATGCATTAAAACATGCGTTTCTTTGTTTCTGTTTTCCTATTGAGTGCGTGCTGTTTTTTTTTTTACATTTCGTTATACAGCAGGTCTTTACATCTTTTTATCGTTATTACTCTCAGCTGAGGATGAAAATTAAGGTGCCTGTAGCCAGACTGCTCCATGTTACAAAATGCAAGGCGGGTGGGGGGGGTTGCTGGCATTGTTCTGGAAGATTCATATTCCGTCACCCGTTACAGGTTACAGTGAGGATTCTCTGGCATCTCACAATGCAGAGAGTCAAACGCAGTCAGATTTGCATTGCAATCAGGGGGTGAACTTCTATTCCAGTTAAAGCACATTATTTAAAATAAAATATTAAAAATAATTTAAAAAAATTGCCTCCGCAACACTTTTCTGTGAATGGGGCAGCTGTTTACTTTGAAGAAGATTTGCAAAGTTTCTGTTCGGTTAGTTTCTGTAAATAGACGTCTGTTTCCAGTAAAACTCTAAGGTCTAATGTTGAATGAATTTAGCTGATACAGCGCGTTTATGGCATATAGTATCAGTGAAGGATAATTGCATGTCTTCCTTCGGGTTTCATGTAGAACTAAAATTAATGCGCGTAAACATATATTTTGCCCTTGAAAATCCAGTCCTTTGGTTTTGTGGATTTATTTTTGGTGGCAGGGACCCACCGTAGTCACTCCCCCCTTGCTTGGCCACTCACTTTGATTAGTAATTATACATAGAAATGTTAAAAGGGAATTTATTTGTTCAGGCCTTCTTTCCCACAGAGTAATGCCTACGTTTTGGAGCGCGCTCTGTTGTGTTTGACTTGGCAGGGGCTTCCCTTCCCTGTCTCTCCCCACATTTCGCTTCCAATCTAGATGGATAGGGCAGCAAATGTTCTGCTTTTCATGTCGCCGTTAGCACATTTATCCATTAAGTGCCAGCTTTAGATGTACATAATGAAGCCCTTGAACTTCCTGAGTCATTTTGTAATAAAAGGTAGTGTCCTGGGGGGGTGTTCCACGAAACAGGATTTCTTGCTTAGCTGGATAGCTTGTGGGATTTAAGGTAGTCTGAGCCACATGTATGTGGACGAAGATGAAGCCAGTTTAGCCCAGTCTACCTTAAATCCATCAAGTTATCTGGCTAAACAAGAAATCCTGCTTTGTGGAACACCTCCTGGTAATTAATACTGTTTATAATGTTTATTATTGCTACTGGCCGAATTAATATGAATTTTGTATACTCTAATATTTTTCAATGACGCTATAGCAGACTTCTCCTGGCACAATCCAGCTCTCTAACTGCCAGTGCCCAGCTTCCCATTGGTCAGTTCTCTGAGGTTCCATTTTCTGATGCCAAGGTCCGGTCACATGAAAACTGGGAACTGAACTCGTAACAAAACAAAATTTGTAAGTTCATATCCGATGTCTGGCTTATCAAATTAATAATATACTTTATTGTGACAGGTTGTTGTTTTTCTTTGTGAGAGGTGTAAATTCTATATCTCAAAATAAGAGAGTATTTTGTATAAAAGTGGAATCGACCCGTTTGACCTGGAAGGCAAAGACGCGATTTACGGTGGGTGTTTTTTTGTTTATTTTTATAGATTCTTTTAAGATGAAATGTTCATTTTCTCACTTTCCCCATTTATAGATCTATACAGACATGATAGTTTACTGAGCTGACTGGTACCCAGTCAATTCATTAACCAGTATGTCACTGACTTGCCGAAGCTCTGCTCCTCTCATCAGCTTCTTCAGCTCTCAGCCATGAAATTAGTTTAAGAATGTGAGTGTAAATTGATGAGGAGGAAATGCAGCCAGAGCAAAAGGTGTGAGGGACATTGGGGGGGGGGGGGGTTAGACGGACGGCCGATGCCATCTCTGCACAGAATCTTACAGGGTGGGTTCCCCTAGAAGTTCTTGCACAGCTAGGAGCACCTGGACTTGTAGTTTCTGTCGAGGGTGGGTTTGCACTGGGGAGGGTGGGGGAGGGTGTTAATCAAAAAATAATATCATGGAAAACAAGGAAGGAAGATGACTTTCAAACGGAGCTCTCTCTCACCTCATCAGTCAACCATGGACAGGACTGCAAAATTCAGGCAAGAGGCCCCCTATGTTTACTCTGTGTGTTTATACAGGCAGGATGTAGGGAGAGGTGGGGGGGGCTGAGCAGACCTATGTCGCTCTTGAAATGTGCATGATTGGAGAAAGGAGAGAGAGAAAGAAAGAGAGAGAGCGCGTGCATATGAGTGGGGTGAGGAAAAGCGGGTGTACGGGTGGGTAGCGGAGTAGGCGTGACTGTGTGTAGCTTTCCATTCACATTTCTGTCTGGGGGGGCTTATTGTGTGGGATGCAGGCATCTGGAGGTCAATGCCTTGTCTTTGAGCGTGAAACAAACACCCCCCCCCCCCCAGAGCACTGTGTGCCAAATGGGAAAGACAGGTGACAAGAGTGGAGAAGCATCGGGACTGACCCCCTCCGCCTACACACTCACCCAAATTTCAGTACCATTGCACCATGGGGAGTCAGCCCAAGACGGTCTGGATGGGGCATCAAGCTTACTGTGCAGTGGAAAAGTCAGTGTACAGAATCCAGTGAAAATGGAGTTTCCAGCAAATGAGAGCACTGTAAACTGCATAACAACTTTATAAAATTCATACACTCAGTGGTGGCTACAGTGTGAAGATGATCCAGCATTGGTAGGTAGTCAGTGATTCGGGGGGGTTCGTGACACAATGGCGCATCTTCAGCTGGGTTTTGCGGCTCATCATGGACCGGGCCACGCGTTGGAGCTGTGGCTGTACTCATGAGAAGCGGAGGAGGTTGGTTGTGGGGGGTGCTGTAGTTTGCCACATGTGCTTCCTTCTCCTGCTGATTTTTTTCTGGCCGTTTACAAGCAGAATCTGGGAGGGATGTATCGCGGGGACATCTGCAGGATCCTGCTTGTGTGTCCTACAGCCAGCAGACAAGTGAGCCACATGCTTTGGTCCACAGACTTCTTCCTCTCTATAGTTTCAGCAATTTGTCCTGCAGTGACACAGTCTCTTACTCCTTAGTGTCGTCCTCTTACTGAATCGTGTTGGTTTTTCATTAATTATTAGCTTGGCAAACATGAATTCTGACTTGCATCGCTTGCAGATTTTCACCTGGATATTTACTGAATCGATCACTGTTCACATGTAGCTCAAAAGTGCAACATCCAATCGTCTCCCAGCCTCCTCCACGCAGTCACCTCTACCCTGCTTCTCCACTTCTTCCACAAGTTCCAGAATGCATCTGTCTATTTTTGAGCTCTAAGTAAATAAGTCAGGCTTGTTGTTTGCCGTCTGGCTGGGGCACACTGCACTGTGAATGAACGCTGTGTTTTTTCGGGGGGGCGTGTACTTGTGAATGATTTTCAACACTGCTGTTGTTTGGGTGGGGGGAGTTTGAGGGATGGGGGTTGGTTGGGATGCAGCGAGGAGTGAGCAGAGGGGCTGTTTTACCCAGGAATAATGTACCACGCTATTCCGGTTCAGCTTCCACTCCCTGACTGGCATGCTGCCACTGGGAGGAGGGCACGGCCATGGGCACGTCATCACTTCCAATTTCGCGCTCGAGCCACTCGCGTTGTGCCGTCTCTCACGTGGCGCACGAATCTCTCAGCCTGCCGACTTCTCAGATCTACCGAGTGGTCTGGGTGTGAGAAATGTTGCACACTTGCTTTGCAGTACATAATACAGATGTCGTACTTGACGGTCAATGAAAACCTTTGGTTGCAAAGCACTGTGGGCCTTTCAAGGAGACCACACCTCGGGTCTTGTAGGAAATGGGCAGTGCTGGCATGGTTAGGGACTTGCACTTGTAACTGAAAGATTGCAGGTTTGAATCCCCAAACAACAAGGCACCACTGAGGTACCCTGAGTGAGGTACCGCCCCCAAACGCTGCTCCCCGGGCGCTGAATTAGCTGCCCCATGCTATGTCACACTGGTACATACGGGTTAAATGCTGAAAACACATTTCATTGTTCTGCCCTGTGTGCTGTGGTGCATCAAAACTGATCATTAAATTATAAGAAATGCCTGACCAATGCCCCATTTCTTCGACTGATAGTGATATCTTCGGGTGTTTTAAATGTGGACACTGAAATGGAAATTAGTTTATTGTTGTGTGCTTGAGAGAAAGGACAGTAGATTTAGTTTCCTGCATTGCGGGACCAGTGCAGGTGGCTTCGGGGTTCGAGTTACAAGTGAAAGTCGCCCCCCACCAACCCCCCGTTACCCCTTCCCACTCGACCCCCTTCCCCCCAACCCGATGTGATTTGCAAATTCCTCTGGATAACTCCTAATTCTTTTGACAGATGGACACACTTTATCTGGCCAGGAATAAGCATTACAACCTCTGCTAAGGCAATTTAAGGAGCACCTGTTCGAGCCTCTGTCACATGACAGGAATGGTGAGTGCATGCTGGCACATTCAGACGATTCCCTGGTTCCCATTCTATAGTCTGAGCCAGGTTGACAATTAGTGCGACTACCCTTTAGAAATGTGGTCCACGGCTAGATGTGGCTTCATGTGTCCATATATGTTAACCGGCCGAGTATCCGAGCTTGGCTTGGGTGGGTGCCTATGCCATTTTTCAGCATTGCCAGGGCTGGTCCCAATAACTGCCATTGGGAATTGCCTTGTTAGTTTGTTTTGGTTCCTTTTTAACCCAGAGCCCAGCTTTGATCCTCAAACACGGTGTAGGTCGCTGCTGCGACAGGTTAAACCGGACCAATCATGGCTGCATTTGGCTCTAGGGGTTAGGCTGCACGGACCACAGGCAGGGCACTTTTTCCGATCAGAGAGGACGCCGCCTTCTGAACACCTGCAGCTTTCACTAAAGTTGTTTTTTAACCATGTTATTTAATTAGAATGTGGTGTGCCTCAGTGCTCAGTACTCAGTCCAATATTTTTCCATCTCTGTTCATCATTTAAGTCTCGATTTCAGTTCTGCGACCATGAAAGCTCCCATCTTGTGTGACTCAGGGTTTGCAGAGCTTATTTTACATTAGGAATTGAAAGTCTTTGCCGTGCATTTTTTTCTTTCTGCCTTGCTGTGCTTAAGTGGACCCTTTATGTTTTAAATGAGGTGACATGACAGCCCCCGCTAAGGCTTCTTAGTTGTCCCTGGAGGAAGGAAGAACTTTTTCCTGTTGTGCCTGTAATCAGCAGCCTCTCCTCTTACCCCCACACAATGGTAGCTCTGTCAGCCCTTTGAAGAAGGAGCCCAGTGTGAGGACCATTTCCGCAACTGGCCGGCAGTTAAGGGCCGCGCAGGCACAGTTACCCTAGGCTGCCACCTCGCAGGCTGTCGCAGTGACTAAGAGGCTTACGTTCTATATGTGGTGGGGGCCTAGGAAGCCCAAACTGAATAGATGAAAGAGGGAAAGAAGAAGGACAAGGCCCTGCTCAGACTGTTTTCCTGCAGATCACAAGAGCCCCGGGAACATATGGCCATATTTTTTAAAAAGTGAATTAGCAAAATGCAATATTCATTTGAGTCATTCATCACGGCTTTCGGTTAACCAGCCAGGATGGAAGGTTGTGGTAAATGTCATTATTCAACAAATACTAGTCACATCAAGTTGGTGAGAGACCCAGATTAGAACTGCATTCTGCTTTCAAGGCCATGATTTGCAAAGCTACGACTTTGTGGGGAAATGGCAATACCTGATATAATTTGCATCTGCCTCGATTGGCGTAATTTACTGCTGTGTCCATGACTGTTTCCTCAGTTTGTACAGCTGGATGTCTACTTAAACGATCCCTGCTTAAAGACATTATGGTTTTTCAGCATCGATTTGAAAACTCTGGTCATAGATGCAGGTTTTTGAGGGGAAAAACTAAGGTGAGAGGCGAGCTTCATCAGTAAAGATGCAGATCCTCGCTGAGAGATCCCGCTGTCATTGGCCTTAGATCTCACTGCATTTCACAGGGCCGGTCAGTTAGAAAAAGCTTTGGACAGCAGACCATAGAACCAATGTGGGCACAGACATGCAGAGAAACTAACACAAGGGCATTTTGCTAGAAGGACGCCCCTTTAAAATGGGTGATTAATCTGCGCAGTGCTTGGCATTGTTCTCAGAGTCATCGCGAACAATTCCCTTACCCCTACGATGGATGGACAAGAGCCTTCTGACTGGCACAAAGTCAACTTGCCTCTTAACAAGCCCTCAACGGCTTTCTTTCAGGCACCAAGAGAGAAGCCCGCGGGCCACATTTCCGAGCATCGTCGGGCCATGTTTGATCTCTGGCCGCCTCCTCCCAATCCTGTCCATCCCCTGGGGTTTTTTTTTTATTTCAGTGAGCACCAGTCCACAGCCTATGTGTCCTTATCAGATCTTCATCGAGATCTGCCCTCCCCTAGATCTTGACGTTGGGGGACGCCCGCCAGTGCCCCATACCCGTTTTTTGAAAAGTTTGCATTTTATTGTTTGCTGTGTGACTCGGTGTAACTTTTTTTTTTTTTGTGTGCCGTAAGCCAGGAAATCCTGCTTGGCGCGCTGGGCTCGGTCCCGGGCCTTTGTCCTCCTACTGGCTTCAGCGGATCCATTGATGTTCTCCATCCAGCTGTAAAATTGAGTAGAGAGGAGACCCCGTGTAAAGGGTAAAAAAAAAAAAGTTACCCCTCCGTTTGCCCAGCACTGGATGAACCCTGAGGCTACGTGAGTGAGTTTACGGGGTGGACATTGTCATGTGATGTTTGTTTCCTGTGACTTCCTGTCTGGGGCTATTCAGTTTCATGGTGCATTTCCCTGTTCACCACAGACGCTCTACAGCGTTAAACAAACCCGGATCAGCATGCCCAGCTCTTCCCACAAACCATCGCGTTGTTTGCATTTCCTGAGGAAGCTGGAGTTTCTTTTACCAAAAAAACAAGAGCCTGTCTCTCGCACGACTGGAGAGGGGCGGTAAACAAAGAAAAGTGAAAAATGTTTTCTGACACTCGTGTTTGAAACAGAGACACGCACCGAGCATTACAGGGTAACATGACTGATGTTGAAGCAGAATGTACCCAAATAGGAGATCTTATTTCTGTGCTAGTTGTATGAGTTCAAATATAAAGTCTGAGCTGTTCAGATGGCTGCAGCTGTACTGTTCTCTGGCTGGGCCTCTGTTATTGGCTGGTAGTGATTTGTTAAATTCCTGTCATTCCGGAATGTTCCAGTCCGGGTGTTTTATCAGATATGTTGAGCAGGTGTAGCCAATGGCGAACGTCAGTCGTGGAGAAATCAGTGGGATGGAAAAGCCTAAACGCGCCAAGCACAGTGGTTTTAGTGCTAAAAGCTAAGCATTTAAGGGAATAAATGGTGGGATGCACGGATTGTTACCGAAACACAGGTACCACGTTGTTTTGATAAGGAAGTGATGTTGCGTGATTCTGGGTGTTTCAGACCATCAGGGATTATGGGATTTTTATGTAAAATCCAAAGTCGAAAGTAACTTGCGTCATCAAAGTGATTCTTAGCTGAGCTTAGGCCCCTATTCTTGGTGCCTGTGAAGCAGAACATTTCAGGGTTTGTTTTTTTTTAGAGGTCTTGGTGAGCCGGCTTGCTGTAGCGCACCGTGAGAGGAACTGACAACTGCTCCGGTGGAGAGATTGATGTGTCCTGCTCCCCTTCTGGATGCTGCCCCTTCCGGGGAAGAGGCTCCCCGCCGCACCTGCTGGGAAAGATCCTCTTCTTGCTCCAAGTCTCTGGGCAGGACCTCCAGAGTGGGGCTGTGTGGTTCACTATGGCACTGCGGCCACGCGGCCAGACTAACCCGGCCGAAGCTTCCCGTGACCAAAAGGAAACTGCTGCCTTGATTAACTCGAAGTGAATCGCTTCAGCAGAGGCACCCAGCTGTACGGAGGAGTCAGATTTTCAGCTGCGTAAATCAGCCTGGTTGAAAGGACCTTGTCGACATGCACACATTAGCTTGCCTGTGCGTTTCTCTTGTGGTAAGAGGAGGTACCGTCCGTTCGCCACATGAATTTAGGAGTCATCCCAATCCAAAGCCGCTTTCATGGGAAGCCTTGGGTTGCCGCATCAATCCTTTGTCATTGAATTGGGTTTTAAGCTGGTGACGCGGCGTGATGCATCCTGCTCTTGTTGGGGTGGGGGGCATTCTTATCCTCGTGTGTCATGGTGAACCGGGGGCCATGTGTACATCGTTCGGAAGTTTCCGGCTTCCTGAATGGGTTGCTGATGGGGGGGGGGTGGTAGTTGAGTGCCTCAGTGATCAATGCAGCCTATTGCAAGAGGCCAGAAGAGTAGGGGTCAGGGGTCGAGCTGGGGCACAGAACTCACAGGGTCCACCGGAGGGTCACGAGGCCGACCGGAAGAGCATCTCTCTCGTGGAAATGCGTTACTGATTCACGTGTGGCGTGACCTAAAGTGGGTGGGGGGGGGGGGGTGTGTGTGACAGAATTAGCCAGCCCTGAATTGTGGAAAAAGGGGGGAGAGCAGTAGGCGTTTTCCCAGGGGGAAT
>JAODKE010000069.1:1962029-1975397 GCA_026779605.1 Mormyrus hasselquistii
AAGGCGGGGGGCCCGCGCCACGCTGTCCGCCCCCCCCCCCCCCGGGTCTTTTGCGGGGGGGGTTGTTTGGCTCCCTGCCTCTTTTTTGTCCCCCCCCCCCCCCCCCCCCCAGAAAAAACTTATCTGTTCTTCAGGCCATTACCGTAATCTTCGGTGCCCAAGGTCCACCTACAGGCCTGTTCTGAGCGTTATGGGAAATGTAGACTGTACAAGACAGCTGGGGTCTCATGTAGTCATTGATTCCACACCCCCCCCCCCCCCCCGCCCTCCCGTGCGGCTCGGTATGAGGTGCGCGTGTAATGCGGGCGCACGGGCTGTTGGGGGCGTTTAGGGTAGTGAAGACTGAAAGAGACGGGGGGGGTTCTTTTTTGTCTTTCTTTCCCCCCCCCCCCCCCCCCCCCCGGTACGTGTGTCTGTAGCTGTTGGGGGAGCTTCAAAAATGAGCTGAGGCAGTTTTAATCGGAATGCCTTGCATAGCTGGCATGACAGTACCATACCACATCTCCCTCAGCTTTTCCTCTGAAGTGCAATGTCCCATAACTTAGTGACTGCACAGGGGGTCACATGATTTAAATTATATGAATTATCCTTCATTTGGGTCCAACATGAGCCCACTATAAAGATCAGTGGGTCTTTTTCAAGTGTTTTTGGCTGGCAAACAAGAAAAAAATTAAAAAAAAGAGATGGATCATGTCGCCTGAGTAAGAATGACTTCAGCCGGGAACCAAGTCAGCACATGGAGGGCACTAAGTCAACAGGCCCATTTCCAGCTCACTGGCCTGGCGGATTGGGCCCCGCCAGTCGGGCCCCGAAACGCCTGAATGTTTTCAAGCCACCCTGTGGTAACACACCCCCCCCCCCCCCAGCCTTCCTGTCTACTGTTCCAGTCTGACCCTGGGAAAGGTCCCTCGCAGATGGTCTCCTTGGGCCAGGCAGTGAAAGGTGACTCCACTTTGGTAGCTTATAACAAAAATGCAGGTAGAGCTTCCTAAATAATGGCTTCATGAATCTGTCGTATGAGTCAAAGCATCTTTTTTGTCAACGTCATTGGTTGGGTCATATATCATCCTTGGAGGTCAGTGTAAATGAATAGAAAAGAGTAGAATATAAATTATGAGATATCCATCCATTTTCTGACACCGGTTATCTTCTTCAGGGTCATGGGGGAGGGCCCGAGCCAATCCCAGAGGCTCTGCGTGAAAGGTAGGGAACAACCTGGGATGGGGCTCCAATCAGAGACGGAAAGTTCAGGTTCACGTTTTATTTTAACCAATCAGCTGAGTGTGAAGGGTCACAGTCACAGAGTACTTAGCTGGTCGGGCGAAACAAATTTTTTTGTCTGGATTAGTATTTTCTGGACCTGAACTTTCCACCCCTGGCTCTGGCCCATTGCAGGGCACAATCACACACACTGGCAATTTGGTAACTCCAATTAGCCTAAATGTGTTTTTGGACTGTGGGAGGAAACTGGAGAACCCAGAGGAAAGTGTGAGAACGTGGGGAGAACGTGCAAACTCCACACACGAAGTCATGGCAGAGACTCAAACCCTGGTCCCAGAGGTAACAGGGCTAACCACTGTACCACTGTGCCCCGCCCCTGTACATGCCCCCACCCCTGTACCCGCCCCTGTCCCCACCCCCACCCCTGTCCCCACCCCTGCCCCCACCCCTGTCCCTGCCCCCAAGACATCTATTTAGATTTGGACATTAAGAAATACAAGAAATTTGGATGAACACCTGATTAGTGGGGAAAGATTGCGCAACTTCACCATCTCATTACCCATTGACTGTTTGAATCTTCTCCTCCCTCCCCCTGAAGCTGACGCCTCAGTCACTGTGGAAGTGTCCGACTGCCTCGCATTCAGTGCTGGGCATTTCAGGTCCAGAAGCTACAAATCCAGACCAAGATTTTGGTTCTATCAACTAGCTGACTTTTTTGTGACTGTGATTCTTTATACTCAACTGGTTGGTAGAAACAAAATCCTGGTCTGGATTTGAAGCCTCTAGACCTGAAATGCCAAACCCTGCTTGCATGCCCGCGAGAAAAGGCTATAAACAGCAGTGTCTGCCAGCCAGCTCGCTCCACGGTCACCGACGGCCAGAGCATGCCAAAGGCGGCCATCTCTAGCACAGTGGGGATGGATAACAGAGGCCTTTATTGAGGTTGCTTTTGGCCATCTCAGGGCTTGTTTGAAAGGTCTCTGTGTTATTGGTGTAGGAGATAAAAAGAACAGGTTTACTAGCTTTAACTAAACAGCATGTCGATAGTGTTTGGAGATCCAAGAGGGAGAGATTAAGCTTGCTTACTCTTATCTCCAGTGCCCCCTCGCCTCAAGTCCTCCAGACCTCCTTATTCCAGTCCAGGGCGACCGCCAGGCCGTGACACCCCTGCTTATCAGCCGTCTTTCATGCCCTCGTGCTGGCAGCAGCTGGGAACGTGCGTTTGATAAGCGGCGGACAGGAGCACAGCATGTCCGAAGGGGTCACCCTCCTGCCCCTGGGGGAACCGGTGACCCCGCCCACCTTCCAGCTGTTTCCAGTCACACAGGAGATTAAACCTGATAGGCCAGCCCACAAATGAATCCTGAGGCTTTATCTCTCAGGACTGCATATGCGCCTGAAATGCAACAGACACTAGCCAGGTAGCACTTGGCTATATCATTAACTTTATCTTTTGTCCAAGGCTCAGCACGACTCACATCTGTTTGAATAGCTTACATCGCGATGGTGGGTGGGTAAGGGAGGGGTCTTTCACAGAGACACACCGGGACAAGGAGTATTTAAATTATACTTTTATTTCATACAAAACAAAAACAATAAACAAATAAATTAGATATTTCTAGAATAATTCTCTTTAAGGCTCTGAATAAAAGGACATCGGGATTGTTGCAGTGGTACAAGGGAAATGGAATGTAAGATAAACATTTTGTTAAGAAAACATGATGGTAGATCATCTAAAACCTTTAGCTGTCGTTTTGAAGGCTGCGGCAGGCCTTTCCAGGATAAAAACGTAACTGTGACAGACATAAGACAATAGAAATACACTCACTGTACTGTATGTCATGTACAATACACTCATTAGAAATTGCCACTTTAAAGTGATATGAATTATTTGGTATGTATAGTTTCACATCATACATATGCTCGAAACTACATAATTTAAAGTGGCAATAACTGATATATATATATAAATACATTTCCTTGCATTTTGTACAATACTTAGATGTTTGAAGCGGTTTGTCGAAAAACGTCCGTCTCTGAAACGGCATTTAAGCTTGATTTGCCTCTGACGATGTACAAGATTGATATCACAGTCCACAAAAAAGACCCCCCCAACCCAAGTCATTTCACTTTCAGCTTCTTTGATTAACATCAACCCCCCCCCCCCCCCCACTGAAAACACCCTATAGATATAAATTGACACAGCTTATAGGGATGCGAAGCAGTTCTAAATTTGGGGGGGGGGGTGAATCAGGCCGTTATCTTCTCTGGGGGGGTGAACTCCAGCGTCCCCTTAAGATAACGACCGGAGCTTGTCCCTGGAGGGACAAGATTAGCATTTGTATATTAAAAGACACGGGAATAATGGCAAAGCCCTGGGCCTATTTGCATTATAAGGCGTCCTCATTTGCACATAGGCACAGGAGGTCACCTGGCCTCACAGCCACACCCACGGCGGCTCATTCTTGGTCCCCCAGCTTCCGTTCTAGTCCTCCCGCATGCAAGGGACCCGCGCTGGTTTAAAGATTTATAGCAGACAAAAAGCAATTCTCGCTCTAAATCAATCAAGTCCAGTCCCCCACGCCTCAGATTTCACGGTGCTCTTCCCATCGGGGACGACATTTTCCACTGGGCCTCTATGCCGGTGATGAAATTTTTCTCTTCCAGGTACAGATTTCAGAGTCCAGAGTCTTTGTGAGTCACAGTCAGTCCCACAAGCCCTTTAATTGTGAAATCCACGGAATATCACCCACGGACCATGGAAGATTCCAATGAATGACACTCCTTTGCTCAAATGCATAGACAGCTACATCGTTTCCAGTAAAAAATAATATACGGCCAAAGTTATTTACTTTCACCTTCATCTCATATTATTTTAAAATAACTTATAAAACGTAACTGTCTTTTCTCCCCCCTCTTTGTGATACATACATAAATTATTTTAATATTTAATATATTCATAGGAGATCAGAAATTTAGGCACTTTACTGTCTGCACAGCAACTTTACACAAGATATCCTGAGATTTAAGACAATTTTTAAATACCAGGTTGTAAAATAATATTATATATATATATATATATATATATATATATATATATATATATTTTTTTTTTATTGTACAATGATATCACCTTCTGTTTTATACGAAAATATATTTCTCTTTTTTTTAACGCTCTATACTGGTTCTCAGTGGGATTTAGTTCTCGAACTGCCCTGGATATTGAGTGTGTATATTAGCTTCTGTTATTCTGTTATCGTGTCTGTAATTTCTCCCACAGCACTAATTAAAGAGCCTATTTTAAAATGTCCTGCTTCATGAAGGAGAACCTGAAAATGCAAACGCAAAGCAGACTTTCTCACAGTGCTAATGAGATAATGTTCCACGGCACAGCGCCAAAAACCCGCTGCCTTTCCACCACTTTTCGCATTTTTGTTTTTAAAGCAAACATCTCGAAGGTAACTTCCACAAGCTGCTCCCCCACCCCCCCCCACCACGCCGGCCGCCTGCTGACGGGGGTGACCCTTTTCAGGTCTTTATCCTGGAGTGCACGTCGTGGTAGCCAAGAAGGCAGGGGTCTGTGGACAGAGCGTCGTGGGTAAAGACTGAGTCATTGTCCGAGGAACAGGAGCTGGAGGTGTCCTCACAAGATGGGGAGTACTGCTCAAACGGCGTTGAGAGGTCCAGGTACTACAAAGGAAGCAGATACAATCATTAGTTTCAATTTCAAATCAGAGGATCCTGATTGGCCCATGCGATTGTGTACATTGGTAGTGCAGCGCTACCATTAGCGGTTAGCTTACCTCATCCGAGACAGACAGGAGTACTCGGTCCAGCTCCTCCACCAGCTGTTTGAAGGTGGGCCTCTGGGAGGGAACTGCGTGCCAGCATTCCCTCATCATCATGTAGCTATAAACAGGAGACACGGACCACCATCAGTTCTTTAGCTTATGGTCATTGCTAGTGCTACTGTATCCAGCTATGTGCAAAAGCTTATCCTAGTTTTAAAATTTGTTTGCTAGCTTACATACCATGGTCTGCTAGTGTTCCTAGGCATAGCATGTTTACTGAAGGCAACATCACGTCCCAAAAACGTCTGATGAAGCACCCATGCCATAATAGCTTAGCCTGATATTGTTCTCGTGCTTAGCGCTACAGCTACATGCTATTGCATATTGAGTTTTGCCATTTAGACATACCAGATATTCATGTTGCTTATGTACTTACAGTTCATGTGTGCAATTGGAGGGCTTGTCCATGCGATGGCCCTCCTTCAGCAGCTTGAAGAGCTCTTCCACGGGAATGCCTGGGTAAGGCGACCCCCCCAGGGTGAAGATCTCCCACATCAAGACGCCGAATGACCACCTGGAAGAAAAACAGGAACCGAAATCTATGATCGGTGCATTTTTTGAGCCAGTAAAAAGCCACCAAAGTGCAAAGGGGGAGGGTGTGACCTGGAGCTACTGGTTAACAAGACGAGCTCTGCTAGCCATCACAGCCTGAGGCCTTTCACATGAAGGGGAAAACGATACTGCACCAGTGCTTGGCCCAAGACTGGCAGGAATATCCCTAATTTGTTGGACAAAGGCGCACATTCCAGTGCCTCGGGGGTCACATGACCGACTGCTTGGCAGGGCCGGGCCGATTATCTGGACTTACACGTCGCTCTGGTGTGTGTAGACTCTGTCAAACAAGGCCTCTGGTGCCATCCATTTCACTGGCAGGCGGCCCTGAAATCAGAACAGCGCAGCACTACGTCAACAGTTGCCCGGCCGACGGGCGCCTCCCTTTGATCCTCTGACCCACCCTTTCAGCTGACCCTCTCCCAACCCCGGCCGTCTCAATTATCTCCCATTAGGCCACCTGTCAGTCAGAGTGGTAACGTCACACATCTGTCCCTGAACACATCGAAGTCACAATGTACAAGGGGGTTGTATGGAAAAAGAGGTGGGGGGGTGATTCCCGGGACACCTGACTCACGTTGGTGGTTTTCTTATAGTAATCGATTTGGTGCACGCCTCTCGCCAGGCCGAAATCCGCGATCTTCATGACGTTGTCGTCAGTGACCAGAACGTTCCTCGCCGCCAGGTCTCTGTGGATGCACTAGGCAGAGAAAAAACCCAGTCCATAACACGTCCGCTGATTTCCTTCAATTTCATCGCATTTAACACAGGAGGGTCATAAGCATTTGCAGCACGCTCCTTCACTCATGCTCAGTGCGCTCTTTATGCATATCCTGCTATTCTACGCCACATCCATGGCAGACGGAGGACAGTGGGAGGCCAGATGACTAGATAAAATGACATTGCCTAGATTTTCTAAATAGAGGAGGCTGCCTGAGTCAACACAAGGTCCATCCATTTTTCAAGTTCTGAAATTAAATACACTTTATATAGGTTTTTGGGGGTTTGAAGAAAAACAACAGAATCTGTTTGCCAGATCGGGATGGATGTCATTAAGTTCATTTTGGTTTCCATCTTAAATAGAAGTGGTATTTGGAGGTATAGAAATCAAACCCCTCGGCCTGCGGTGCGTAATGGAGGGGTTTCTGCCCGTTCGCATTCTTAGCAGGCCACAGAGAGCCCAATAATAAGGGCTGTCTGTAGCTCGGGCCTCTGAGGCTGTTTGCTGATGGATTTATGGTGGGGCTTAGAGGGACAAAGCAAGAGGCCAAGTGGAGGCAGTGGTAAAGGGCACGGAGCCCCATGCGTAGGTGGAATTCCTGGCGCAGGCACTCGTGAAAAGAATGAGTCGATAAGGGAGATTATGTGGGAAAGACTTAACTAAGTTAAAACGAGTCCTGCCCGGTTAAAGACACGACGGCTGAGTTTAAGGGACAGTTTAAGGACCCGGACGTACCCTCTTGGAGGCTAGGTACTCCATGCCTCGTGCCACTTGGTAGGCACAAGAGATCAGGTCCTTGAAGGTGAGCTGCTCCTCTGGAACTTTAGTGACGTCAAAGGTGTAGTCCATGCCAGGGGGGCGGCGTGCCCGCAGGTACTCGCGCAAGCTGCCCTTGGAGGCGTACTCAACCAGGACATAAAGTGGGCCTGGGGGACAGTGTCACATGAGTGAGTGTCACATGACAGAGAATCATTCTGAGAACAAACACAGCTGACAACAAATCGCAGCTGACAAGCTCTTTGGAGAGTAGAGTAGGGGGGTCTTACCATCCTGTGTGCACACGCCCAGGAGGTTAATGATGTTCTTGTGCTTGTCCATTACTTTCATCAGCTCCATCTCTGAGATCAAATCTGCCAGGTCTTTGTCTGTGGCGTCATCTGAGGAAGGATGAAAGAAACAATGGACATCGTTCAATCAGACAGCTGCTTGGAGAATTCGGAGATCCAATCTACCGGTTATTCCCACTGTCCAACTACCTTTCAACATCTTGACCGCCACAGTAGACGTCTGATCCGAATTCTCCTTGTTGATTCCGTAGGCCTCCGCCCTCACCACCTGGCCGAAGCAACCCTCTCCAAGAGGCTTTCCCAAAGTCAGACTAGAACGGGAGACAGGAAGCACGAGGGGGTTAGAGATGGGGGCCTGGTATGGCCAGTCTGCGCAACGGATACCTCAAAGTGCACATACTTCTCCCTGGGGAACTCCCAGTCGGGGTCAAAGGGCAGCTCAAACTCCATGACCCCAGCCAGCATGGGGGAACAGCTCGAGGACAGGCGTGCTACCCGCATCAAAGAAGCACTGGACTTTCCAGACGAGTTGGACTCCACAGAGTACTAAAGCAATAACATCACATGGTCAAGGATTCGGGTTCAGCATCGCCCACATCTGTTAATGCTAAAAATTTTCCCAGCATGCAATTTGACTTTCTAGGACTTCAGTTACAGATATCCATCAAATGGCCATTACCTGTCTGCGTAAGGGGAACTTAGAGAGCTTCTGGACAGGAAGGACATCGAACGGTTCTCTGCTGGCAGTGGCCTGCATCCGGCACAGCACCACAATGACGATAGCCATGAGCAGGGCCAGGAAGCCGGAGGCATAGATGATGATGTCTGTGTACTTAGTCTCCATTGTGTCCACTTCCTCAGCTGCTTCCTCCTCTACAAAATGACAGGAGATCGTTAAAATAAAAGACAGTCTACAACTTTCTTGACCACCAATGCAGGGTGACTAAATGTACCTGAGAGGACAGTGAGCCAAGCCGACTGATACGAGTAGCCAATGGAATTCCCGGCCAGGCAGGTGTACTCTCCTGCATCTTCCATGGTGACGTTGGTCAGATAGAGAGCCTCCACCTCTGATGTATTCAGACTGCCCGTCTGCCACAAGAAGGTGTCAGGTCAACAATTAGCACTACATAAACCTCAAATTGACGGGTGTACGACGAGAAAAACATGCTGTGTTGAGTAGGCTTGGTGGATTAGGAAAATTATCCTTCTCACTTTCAAGATCTGCACGTAGGGGAAGCCATCAGGACCATAGCGGCTGCCGTTCTTCTCGATATGCTTCAGCCACTGGATGTGTGGCTGGGCATCACTGTAGACCTTGCAGAGGAACTGCACGTCGCTACCCACCACCACGGTGGTGTTGGCTGGCAGTCCAGCCTGGAGGATGGGCCGGTGGGGGGAGCGCTCTGCAAAGAGGGGGTGGGATCTATAAGATACCAGTGCTAGGTGGAGCTCCTAGTCCTGAAAAACCATCCACAGACTGGGCAGAGTGCCTATGGGCAAACTGGATCACTAAAAGTGAACCACAAAGAATTTTCACTGCGTTCATAGAAATAAACAAATGTAAATTCCTCCAGAAATGAAAATAGCTGTCACTTCTTATTCCCCCATAACAAGCTGGCAAGCTCCTGGCTGCACAGATTCATTCTTTAAAACAATCTCTACAAAAAGTATAAAAAGAAACGTTAATTACGGGCACTAATCTGATGAGATAGCTGAAGGAAAGGGAGATAAACAGCACTTGCAGAGCCAGCCAGACGGCCGTTAATTAGTTCCATTAGGGGAGTTCGTAGCCAGGGCCGTGCAGTGCATGCTTTGAAGTCACTGGACCTTTTCTGTGGCCGCTCTATTTCCCCTCTCACGCTCAGAGATGGCAGTCAACCCCAAGCCAGACTCTTAACAAACACGTCTGCCTTAGCTCAGGGACAGAGTGGGCCCAGGTCACCCAGGCTGGTTCCGACGCTAGCTCCATCGCGTCATTTGGTCAAAGACGGCCTCTGAGGCTTATGCTACATTCCGGTGCCATTTGGAGGCCCTCGGACATTTCTGTGATATTCAATTTCTTTCTCTTTTGAAACATTGATGGAACCGCATGCGTGTATTGATGGAGTATGGCTGGACGTTAATTTTTGTTCTCATCCACCGTGTCGCCTACAGGGGGGTATACAGGTATGGGCCCTATGGCGCTAGCACCAGCTGAAAGCTGATCGGCCCCTGGAGTGCCCCTCCCTTGTCACTCACCGATTCAAAAAATACAATTGGCTAATAATAAGATCGGCCCATCTGTATGAATTATGGCCCCGCTTATGCCTCCCACCTTGAATCACCCATGGTATCCTGCACTGACCAAGAACCCCCCCTAGCCCAAGGGTTGTGGATGGCTTTAGTTGAGGCCCTTACCCAGAACATCCAGGAGGTAGCTGTGGGAGATGGAACCGTACTTGTTTTCTACCACACACGTGTAGTTGCCCCGGTCTGACGGAACCACGCTCTCCATCACCAGGCTCCAGTGCTGGTGTCGCAGCTGAAGTATATGATGTGTAAAGAGGAAAGACAGCTTCAGCTAAGAAGGAGATCCTAGGAATGTTGTGGTCATGATGTCAACCTGAAGCTGGGATCTTCACCTTGATGCCCCCAATGCGATGCTCCCCCCTGAACTCCCTCCCGTTCTTCAGCCACCGGATCGTGGGCACAGGGCTCCCTGTGGCTGGGCAGCGGAACTTGACCGTGTTGCCGGCAGGGACAGCATGCAGTTTCTTCTCCATACGCTGTGTGTGGATCCAATATGGGCCTGAGAAAGCAGAGATGGGGCCTTGATGTCATCATATTGGTATAAGCACTGAGCTCTAAAGCCATGCTCATGTGATGCAGATCTCATCATTTGTCGTGGAATTTGATTACCTCTCTTGAAGAAGAGCTGCTCGTTCTCAGTCTCAGTCGACGCGTCTTCAAAACCATTGTCTTCATCATCGTCACCGGATCCTATAGAGTCTGGGGAGGAGCATCAAAAGCAGTTATATCTACATACATCCATGGTCACATGTGGACAGATGTCTGTCCATCCCATCCTGCCACATCTCTATAGGAATAGCCGGCGTTTGCCTTACCGGTGACGATGATGGTGAAGTTGCGTAGGGTCTCGCCACTGCCTCTCAGCACACAAACATACAGGCCCGAGTCGTCATAGGTGACGTCGGTGAGCTCCATGACGCCGGGGCGGATGTGGATGCGGCCGTTGTTCAAGACCCGCTCATCGCCCTTGTACCAGTGGACTCCTCCAGGCCGTTTGGTGTCACAGCGCAGCTTTAGCACGTCTCCTGGCTCCAGGAGGAGGTGCTCTGTCATCTCTTCAGTATCATCTTCTGTGTTGACTGATGGGGGGTGGGGGTTGGGGGGGCAGACCAAGATGTCACATGAGGTTTCTATGAATTCATCAACTTGCTGTACAACTGGGGAAAGGGAGACCTGACCTTTCAACTTTTGCCCCCATTCTTTTCTCTCTCTGACACACAAAAACAGGTTTCTATGGAAATGGAAGCGGTGCCTCCCCCACCCCATCTGTGGGGAGTACACAGGGACCCAGGACAGGGGGGGGGGGGGCTACAGACCAAGCCTGACAAGCTGACAAAAGACCCAGATAAACATATCACAGGGAGACAGGAGACACAGGACCGAAACAAATTCAAGGGATCGCCATTCCTTAGAAGCCTTCACTGCACCAAGGGATAACCTTCCTGGAGATACCAGCTACCAAACCCCCCATCCCTGCCACCCCCCTCCCCACAAGCAGGTAGACTGTCCTGGCCCACCTGGTGGAGTTTTACTTTCCGGTGTTGGCTCACACGGAGGTTCTGGTTCTGCAAAAAACAAGGACCACACAGAATCAGACACCTTAAACTTGTGCTGGATTCTCTTGAAGCAAGCAATTTTCATCAGAGGAGGCATGAAGTGGCGCATTAGGAGTGGTATACGTACCAGGTAAGACTTCCACCCAGGCAGACTGGGAGAGCTGTCCTACAGGGTTCATTGCCTGGCAGATGTACTCGCCCGCATCCTCTGAGGTGACATTATCCAATGTCAGAACATTGACCCTGGAGCGGCTGCTTTGCAGGGGCTGTATGAGGCAAACCGAAAATTGGTATGATCAACAAGCCTGATTCTCGTTAAGTGGAAGGTGCCCAATCTTGAGTTCTCATTGTTTACAACAACAAGGAAAAAATCATCCCCAGTGCTGGAATTCTGCTCCATAAATTAATGCAATTTTGCCTGTAAGTTCACGGAAAAGGGGAATGTCGAGTCCTGGCTGGGAATGACCTTGCACTTGTAGCCACGAGACAAGGAGTGACCAACATCGCTTACCGTCAGAGCCTTAAGTTGCGGCAGGCCGCTGGGGTCCGGAACCCTCCGGAGCCACTGGAAGCGTGTGGTTGCTGACCTGTACACTTTACACTCCAGCTTCACCTGCCCCCCCCTGGTGACCGTAGCATTTTCTGGGTGTCCTGGCTGGAGCAGCGGACGCAGGAACCGAGGTCCTAGAGGGATAAGAGACAATTGGGGGGGCTTAGCTGCAGCAACGGTTCACATTCCTGCTAGCTTTCATTTTCGCGTAAATTGCCGATCGACTGTCACGATAGAGCAGGGTCAGTGCGGGTCCAATCTGTGCAGTGTGGCGGAGGCGTGTGCGTGAGAAAACACATCATCCCAGGCTAATCTCCTTCCTAATTGCTTCCTGGTAAGTCTTCCACCGATCTTCTCCCTTGGCGGAAAAAAGACCGCTGACTCTATAACTGGCTTGTATCTGATCTACAGAGTTTATTTTAAGGTAGGACAATGAACAGGACAGACATGCGCACAGCCTGATCATGTTTAGCTAAAGAAGAACCACAAGGCTGCTGTAAGGAGTGCAGCGGATCTTACGCTGGGATCTACTGAAAGAGGAGTCTTTTTTTTCCAGGGGACAGGGAATTCTGTCTTACCTGTCCCCAATAGCCCACTACCCCTCTTCCAAGTCTCGCAACCTGCACCACAGGTCAGGCTGCCTAAATTGCCCCCCACCCCACTAACAAACCTGTCACCCATGCAACCAGGTCATGGTGTGAATTCTCAGTGTTAATGCTTGGTGTTAATGCTAATGAACAAAAAACAAAACAAGACCGGGATATAAATGTGACAGATTCTCTCTGTCACTCTTATGGAAAGCATGTATTTTTTGTTAGTTTCTCACAAGACATTAATGACTGTGAAGAATAAATTATTTAAATAATAATAATAATATATCAGTGAGTAAATCTAAGTAGGGTTGTTATGACGACCTTTATGCTTGTTTCCACGTCATTCTGGGACGGCAATTATCTGTGAAAAACAGCAGCGACTACAGATACTGTACTAATCACAGTGATTAAAGCTCATAGAGACCGGATGTCTCTGTGACAACAATTGTGACATGAATCAATAATTAACTAATTAAACCTTCAGTAAATAATCCTTCCATCCAATAACTATGTGGGTTTCTGAGGAAGGCGCAGTTGTGAGTGTGTGTGTGTTTGAGGGTGGGGGGCTGTTTATATACCCCTGAGGGGCAAGGCTACTCTTCAGACTTTAGAGCAGACCGCCATGTGTCCTGTGTGCGCCGCTAACTTTACTCCGCGCTAACATCTCTAAAACTCCATTCCGGAATTCCAAAAGTCCTCATAGGTTATGGGGGAGGTTTAATTTGTCCTGGGGGGGCTATTCCTGAACCTCTCCCTCAAGCCTCATCCGTCAGCATCCAGAGTGTCCCCACTACTGAAAAGTCACCAAGACGAGTATGAGGTACGAGCTCTAACGGCCTATTGGTAGCCTTCAGCCCCGGCAGGTTACAGGATCGGCACTCGTGCATGAAAGCTGTCCCAATAAATTGAACGGAACATTACTGTTGCCCGTGACCCCCTCTTCATTCCATCGTAATCGAATGGCG
>JAODKE010000069.1:2023770-2039236 GCA_026779605.1 Mormyrus hasselquistii
CTTTTACTGGCGGCAAGAAACTGCATCTTTCGCAAATACAGCAAGCTTAGTACTCCCGTGCATTGAGCGGCGGTACTGGGCTTTGTGGCCGTTTATGTCCGTTTACGGAAAGTCAGCGAAGAAGGAGTTGATGCGGGTACCTCACACAGGCCTCTCCGGGTTACGTTATTAGACACAAAATGGCTGAAGAGGAGCCAGTGCAAACCACGGGGATTTTGCAGGAGATCTACACGTCGCCGCTGAATTTGAGCCTGCTTTTCCTTTGCTTATTCCTGCTTTATAAAATATTTCGCGGCGACAAGCCTGCAGAAATGGGGGAGGTAGAAGCGCCTTTGCCAAAACTTAAGAAGAGGGATTTTACTCTTTCTGAACTACAGGATTACAACGGAGCGACGAATCCCAGGATTCTCATGGCAGTCAATGGCAAAGTTTTTGATGTGACCAGAGGGAAGAAATTCTATGGTCCAGGTGAAGTTTCATATGATTAATATAATTTTCTCGTCTTGCGTTCTAAAGGTGTTTTCAGTTTTCCCACGATGCACCAACATAGTTATTCGTAAAGTTCCTGTCTTGCAAAACTTAATGCACGTTTTTTTAAAGGGTGTGGTTTAAAGTTTATGAGTCTTTTTTTCCTATATGACTCACCAAAATGTAATCTCCGAGTTTTGTGGAATTTGGGCATTTTGGTATTTTACCCATCGCCACACCCCCCATCGCGCTGTGTACTGGTGGTCAGAGTTCAGTGAGACATTTATCTACATTGTTACCAGACCGTATTACCTCTCACCTATTCAGCTTATAACTGTTACACAACCCCTGTCATACGGCTCTGTGCACCCAACTGGGCCGACGTGGGGGGAAATCAGGCTGGATCTTTTATTTGCCTCGACTAGATTTTTGCCTTGTGCGGCAGGTACTGTTCGTGGTGTTTCTGAAACGGATTCTGAAATTAAGTTGTTGTTTCATAACTGTTAGCTAATTTTTTAATGCACAGATGTAATATTTTATACGGGTTCGAATTGATTTAGCAACTGGAGCATAGCATGGGAACGAGGGGACTTGTAACCCCCAATGTTTAATTTGGCTTCATTCGTCCATTTAAGAAATAGAGGTTGCATTTTAATTATTAACTCCCCCTGATATCAAACTCGATCACTGCTATGACGTAGGTCCCAAAACATCTTTATGAACCGAACATCTGAAGTGCATCGGCGCAGGCCAGTTCCGTGCCTTATAATTCAGTGCATACCTTTGGATAAAACTGTCCAATCAGCCCTCTCTCTTTATCTTGTTGATTTGGGGTATCCTTGGCCGTTATCAGACCTTGTAAACATTCGCTTTTGTGTCTCTACGTACAAGGCTTTAGACGAACATTAGAAATATGAAACTTCCATTTCTCGTTATTTCCATATGTTTTTTTAAAAAAAACAACAGTCTGACAATACTGTTATTAATGTTATATTATGTAATATTCTTGCGTAACTTGCGAAGTGTCTTTTCAGAGGGTCCGTATGGGGTGTTTGCTGGTCGGGACGCCTCCCGGGGACTTGCCACGTTCTGCCTGGATAAGGAAGCCTTAAAGGACACCCATGATGACCTGTCGGACCTCAACGCCATGCAGCAGGAGAGTCTTGGCGAATGGGAGACTCAGTTTACCCGTAAGCACACCTCTTTACCCTTTCTGTCTCACGAAGGCACATGCAGGTTACCTGCCAAAAAATGTCTACATATTTGTGGTTTGCTGTAGAACTATCTATTACAGTTTGCTTTTTTTAAACAGCAAATATGTAACTGCAGGTGTTAAATTTTAAGAATCTGCATTCAAGAATAATCTTTACAGTCTTGTCGAGGTGTCTGTCTCTTATTGGTGTCCCAAGATGACAGCCTATCTTTGGGTGAGTCATTGATGCCTGTCGTCCTGTCCCAATCTCTCGCAGAGAAGTACGACTACGTGGGCAAGCTGCTGAGGCCAGGAGAGGAGCCCACCGAGTACACGGATGACGAGGACATCAAGGACAAAAAGGAATGAAACGACAGGCGCATTTAGAGAGGACATCCCCAATCTACATGCCTTAATTCTCTGCAGATAGAAGAAATTGCATCGCCTTGCATTACTGGTATTGCACAAGATACTAATAGTCACTGTTCTTTATCCTGCCTGATCCTTCTGAATTGATCTTTATGAAATTAGTCTGCATCATTTGAATTGTACGGTGCAGCATTTGGGCTTCGCTGCAGGATCCCAGCTCGTGCCTGGATTATGCGATGGTATTATGATTTATACGGGAACATTATTCGTGGGATGCTTTCTGTTTCCATCATTTATGCATTTATATTAAGGAGACCAGTCTTGTATTTTTGACCAAGATTTCTTTTTCTTGATGCAGGGTAATACCAATCTGGGTTTGTTCATTTTTTTTAACTATAGTGAATGACCAGGGAATATAATTTCATTCCAATTAAATCATTTTTTTTTAAACCACACAAGAATTTCGACATCCAAGCAGTAATAGTCTGTCTAGCTGCAGTAAGAGCTTTCCATTAAAATACTGGACTTCCTGTGTGCAGAATTGTACATTTTCCTCTTTTGAGGAAAAAAATGATAATGTTCCAGTCATGTTGGGTACCCCAGGGAAACAGCAGACCTGCTGTATGGGAGTTAAAAAACAAGTCATAGTCACATGCTTTGGACTATATTTGCAGTCTGTCTGCATATTCTAATGAATTTGGTCTAAGCCCATTGACTGAAAAGTGCTATTTTTATGGATTTCATATAGGAACAAGCTTCTTTATTATAAACAATTGCTGTACTCTTAGTGTATAGAAAAGCTTGTATTTTTTGAACCTGGGTGGCATCTTGTTCAAGGGAATATTTACCGAATATGTGTAAAGAGTGCAGGGAAGTATGACCTTTTTGGTCTATGGAGTTGTATGTTCAAGGGATACAACTCAAGGGGTCCATTGCTGTCAGTGATGACGTTTTTCTGTATGTGCTCACCATTGGACTGCTTTCTGAAGTTAATTTAGAATTTCATTGGCATCCTGTCCAATAAAAACATTAAGAAACTAAATGGGCCATTTGGTTTGTTGTCTCTGTTTGTTCAAACATACAGTTTCATGCTTGACATGTGATTTAGGGGAAAAATGTTACAATACTTTACAATTCTGAATATCCTTACTTGCGGATCTGACCGTGTACTACACAGGAAACATGCAGGCACCAAATACGTTACAGGCATAAAAAGTGACAGAAAATTTTTACTTTGAACCTTAAGAAAACAAACGTGATGGATAAGTAATTTGCACAATAATGATGGGAAGTTAGATTCAATGTACACATCGATTCTATCGAACTGTTCATCTAAATAATCGAAGGTTCGATTCAAGGAGTCAGTGCGGGGGGTACATGCTGCTGCACTTTGTTCAGTTATAATATTGGATTTTGGAATACCAAATATTACCTTTACAAAGAAAAAACATTTTATTTAATTAAAAGATTAAAACCAATAACAAAGCCACAACATTCAAACAATAAACGCTAATCGCAAACGCACATTTACTAAACCGTTTAGATTTCAAAATCGGTGGGACCGATTCATTACAAAGATCCGGTTCAAAATAACAATTCGTTCACCTCTACTGGGCAACGCTATTATAAACGCCGTAATCTATACCATCGATCGGCTTTTGGAACAGGTCACGCAGGCGAACGGTTTAAGGACGTGTAATCCTTGTCAGTTAGTTTAAAAGAATTAGTTCCCCGATAACACGTAAAATAATTTATTGTTTACCTGTATTACGACGATGGAATTATGTACATATAGACGCTTTTCACTATCACAAGTGACTTAATTCTTAAACCTGGTTTTATATTTTAAACATTTCCTGCAACTTTGAGCAGTATACGCAAGTATATGGCAAGCGCAGCAAAGCACGCTGCGTGGAATGAATAAATAAGTAAACATAAAAAGAAGTGCATAAAACAATAAAACTGAAGTTATTGATGTTTGTATTGTGAATGTTACTCCTCTTTTTAAAAGAAAAAAAAAGTGTTCGTGTCAGAAGTGGGATTCGAACCCACGCCTCCATTCGGAGACCAGAACACTCGCTTCGCAAGTGAAGGTGATTATCCTTGAGTCTGGCGCCTTAGACCACTCGGCCATCCTGACACTACGACGTTGCTTTTTCTATAATCGATGTTGCCTTTACGCCAAACACAAGGTCTTTTAAATCTGACATTCTTTTTTAAATTTTTGCATTTTATACATGAATATTGTAATTTATTGACCTCATTTATAAATCTAGCCTGTTTATTTAGAAGGCTTTGTATAATTCCATGCGTTGTTTCGATTTCACACAAGCAAAGTCATAAAGAACTCCACTACCCAAAAACCAGTTCGTCGCTCACAAACATACAATATCTTAGTTAGTTCGAAACTTATTCTAGAAGTGGTTTTTAAAAAGTGTTTCACAAAATTCAGAGTACTGTAATAATTTGTACAAATAAAAGAACTTTATTTCAAAATTAAGAAATCAGTAGTTTCCGGTTTGGCTGCCATTTTGTTTTCCCGTCTTCAAGGGTACTGTCAGTAGAACGGCAGTTACAGGCATTGGAAGAGGGACGTAGTGTTAACAATGTTTCGTTTTGCTAAAGCAGCAGCCAGCGTCGCCGGTAAGACTTTCATTAATATCAGGAAGGTTATTGTTTTTAGTAATATGTTTGTTAATGGTTAAGAGCTGAAATGGATGAGGGTTCTCGTTGTGCTTTGTTCACTAAGGACTTACCTTGAGAGTTCATGTCGCCTCCATGGTAGCTGGCCCAGCTCGCGGTATTTTTGGCCGTTCAGTCGGCTGGTTTATAAGGTGGTGGAAATTTCACGGGGACATATCGTGCATTTTTGCCATAATTGGGGTTGTATTATTTAACCAGAATTGAGTAGCGTTGTTTGTGCGTTGGGCGGCTGCCGCCCTCTGCCGGTCTGTAGTGGTCGAGAAGCGCTAGGGGTGAAGCGGTGACATTGAGCAGAAGGAGGCCGTATGTGATCATGGTCGCCTCTAAGCACCTTTCTCGGATAATATTTCAGTGTTTTATTATTTGTTCAAAAGCACATTCTAAATTTTGTGCAGTGCTGCACCCTCGATGTACGCGTTTGCGTCATAGACCTTGTCTAGGCCTTAGTGCAGGCCGTGCACCGTATTTACCGAAATAACCAGGAACTCACTAATATATTCATACTAATAGTAAGTGCATAAGGAATCATAATGGTCAGACAGGCTGGAAAAGCAAACCCATAGGGCCTATGCCAGTCTGCTCTAAGATGAGGCATACAATTCATACATCGCCATTCCACTCTTCTGGTTTTATGGGATAATAATTCCGTGCGTCAGCTTATTTAGATAATACAAAATGTAAACTTTTATCTGAATTAATTTTGTCGGATGTCATATACTATTTTTCTTTTTTTGCATTTTTTTTATGATCCTGTTTTTTTTTTTTTTTTGGTCCTTCTAACTAATGACCTATGTCCTTCATCTCCTGTAGACCTTGGGGTGGTCTGGGGTGGGGATGATGGTAATTGTACAGAGGAGAATAGGACATGATTTATCTTCATTTTTAGTTTGACTGCATTTTCTATTCCTACTCCGCAAGTCCGTGGGACCCGCCAGGTCACAGTGCGACAGCTTCATCATACCAATGGCCCCAACTTCCACAGCCAGTATGGCAATGCCCTGCTCATCTCTGGAGCTCTCTTCTGCGCCGGAGTCTGGGGATATGTGAGTGTCTCGTGCCACTTAATTGCCATCGCCGCGTGATGGTTCTTGTGTGATTCTCTGGCCGTGGAATGAGCCACACTTCCTCTCTACCTTTGAGAAACGCCTCAAGACCCATCTGTTCCAGGAATTCCTCTGCTAACCTGATTGCACTTTGAATGCTCTTATGTTGCAGTTACTGGTTCAGGCATAGACTTATTAGGATCTTACTTTAATAGTAATGTGTGCTGTTTGTGTAGCTCCTGCTGCAAGACCTGCTTACACTTTCACCTGGATATATGCCTGGCTAACTCTGTGACTGCATCACCTCTTGTGTGTCACTTTGGGGAAAAGCATCTGCTAAATATATAGATGTAAATGTAAAACCATGACACGTGTTCCTGCAAATGTCCTTTTTAAGAACATGAGAATGTCTGTGGTGACGCCATGGTTACGAATGTTTTTCAGGTGTTGACGCAAACTGGCATTACCTGGAACCTGTCCCCAGTCGGCAAAGTTACCCCCAAACCGTGGAGGGAGTGAAGACGAAGCGGCTTCAACTTCCTGCGCAAAGGAATACAGAACTGTTCTGCTTGAATTTGTTCCTTACCTGGTTTTCTTGTCATATTGGCATAACATGTGTAATAAATGAAATGATATAGCTTCTGTACTGTCTTGGTATATGTTCACCCCTCCTGGGATTTTTCGCCCCACTAAGCCTAACCATAATCTTAAAACTGATCAGTTGCAATATATGCAGGACAGCTTTGGATTGCGGTCGTTACTCAAAGGTGGGTGGATAAAAGCGTCACATTTCCCTTCATCTAAATTACGATTTCTGCAAGTTGTGAAATGCTTTACTTAAGAATATGTCTGTGGTAGTATTAGTTCTACTGTCAATTATTAAAAGGAACTGGTGCAGTTTGGATGTGTTTAAACCTCATGCAATAGCTGCTGGTCTGATAAAATGTGATAGAAATGTTTTGGGTTGCAAGAAAGCTTGTATTTTTCACACTGAAAGATGATGTGTTCCTTGCCAAAGCTATGTATCCCCCCATTTATCATTATTGAAATATTTGGCTAACGTGAGCCTTGCTTGCTCAGTCTGCTATTACCAGGACTATGTAGCTGCTGTTAGTACAGTCAGCCCAACGTCCCCTGAAACAGAAAGAACTGCGTAGTTGTGCAGACCTTATGGCTTTTGCCACGAAACGTACTATTTTTGTCCTAGTCTAGAAAAAACAACATTTTAACGAATTAACCTTCGTGGTTAATTTGGACATGCGAGTGTAGTTTGCTGGCATGTACACAAGATGGCGCTTTTCTCGGTTGCACGTTTCCGTGAGCTCATCTGTCTCACCATGAGGAACGTGCCGACTCGGTGCAGCTTGGGCGCTTTTTCCCTGTGCATGAGATGCTCGTATGCTATAGCTCTCACTTTAAATTAATACCTAAGCAAACTCAAGTGTAACGGGAATACACTTCCCACAAACACTGGATTACATTATAACATTCCTACATAACCAACAAGTTACAGCTAGCATATTAATAATTCCACAATACTGCGCAAAAAATCTTACGCCGAAACCTATTTTAAAGTCAATTCTCCTAGTAAATGTATGTTGCTGATTATTTCATTGCTGAATCTAAACAAAATATAAGCGTTTTTAAAAGACTATTACAACGTCTGAATTGGTACATTAGTAATTTTACACCTGCTGGATTTCCAAAACAAATTAATTACTAAATTGGAGTTTTTTTTTTCTCAATAGAGACAGTTTTTGAATAATACAATGTACTAGATCGATTTAATTTAAAGGACATGCTTCTGGTACTCGTGTGGAACGTGATGATATATCCGCTAACCTGCGTCACTCGCCAACGACGCAGCATTACCCCGGCTGCTGTAGATGGGAACGCGAGGCCGCGTTACAGACAGCACCGTGAACCAATAGAAAGGATAGAAAATTGTATTGACCAATAAGCAGCGGGCTGGGCGTGTCCCGATCGGCCCACAAGATCTGCCTCACAGACGCGTTTAAGGTCACTCTATTCGGGATCGACCCTGCAGCCGAGGTTGGAGATCAGGACTCAGCGAGTGTAAATCTACTGTCAAAATGTCTCTGTCAAACAAGCTAACTCTGGACAAGGTGGACGTGAAGGGGAAGCGTGTCATCATGCGGTAAAGCGCTTCCCATAATTTTGCACTCCGTCTGAAACGTGACAATTAGAGTTTCATCCTGCATCTCGTTTGCCATTCTGAGTTAAATGTGTCACTTGCTCGGTTAGTTAACCGAGTAGAAACTTCATCACGCTCAATATCTCTTCATGCAGTTATAATATTACCGGTCAATCCATACCTGACATTTTATCTGCACATTTTGTAGAATGTATTCATGCTTTGAGACAGGAAGTGAATCATGTAGCCAGTTACGGTATTACGTAGGTCGGGCCGTTTTTTTTTTTTATTAATCCATTATAGATTACAAGACAGGACGGGGCATATATACCGCTTAATCATGTCCCTGTAAAAAGAAAAAAACACCACCACTCATCAGGTAGTTCTACATAAGCTTGTACATAACTAATTCAAGATGCGCAGTCTGTATTGTATTTGCACTCCGGATAATTGTTTGATTTGCTATTTACAAGTTGCTGTGGAGGTTTTTTTTATTATGAATCAGGTGCTGGCACTATAGTGAGCTGTATGTCACGACGGACATTAGTTTTTCTATATTTATTTCCCCGGCCTGAACTAGGCATTTTTGTACGCCTGCATTATACTGCCGGTCGATTCAGGTTTCATTCATTTGTCACGCTAATGGGTCTATTTAGATGGATCAAATAGCCGTTAAACGTTTTACTTATTTCATAGGCTCAGTTTCCTCCTTTTTAATGACAATGAATCGATAAAAAATATTTTTAGAGTTTGGAAATTCGCGTTTTGCATGTTAAGCACACACTTGTCTGCTTAGTTTTTCTCATTACCAAGGAGAATAGACTGGAATGAGAAGTAGTTGCTATGGCTGTTTGGTAATGTTTGTAAGAATGTTTTTTTTTTTTCTGCCGTGACATGGTGGTAAAATAGGAGGTCTGTATCCATCATGAACACCAGTGCTAAAATGGTACCGAGCTGAAATTTTTCGCCTTCATTTAATCACTGGGATGGCTACTTGCGGGCGTAGCTGGATCGCTCACTATACATGTAGCGGAATGACTTTATGGGGAAATTCGTTCTCTGAGTAAGAGTAAACTGTTTTAGAGTTTCCCCAGCAGAACGTGGCTTGTACTGAAGCACGTTATGTAATCTCCGCTACCCCTATTGACACGGTTTTTCCCCTCTTCTCCTGTCTACTCGATGCCACTGACATTGTAATAGCCCTTAGACAAATGCATCTGATAGGCTGTGACAGTGCGCTTATACTGAATATCAATAGGATGTGCTCTGTCCTTTGCTAGCAGGCCAGGTCGTTTGGAGGCTGTACATGCCACAATGCACCGATCATTTCTGCCTGTCTTGATTATTGGACATGAATGGTGTTGACTGCTCTTGATCCATCATACAGCCGTTAGGTCACTGATGCGCAAACGGATGAGGGTGGGCGGGGCTACCAGACATGACATTCCATTGGCTATAGGTGGAGGGACAATGAGCCAATTGTAGTTTTGTTTGAGTCGTCATGAGATGGATGAATGGACAACTTAATAAATGTTTTTGGCTGGTAATAGAGTATTTTGCTCATGGTAGGAATTTATATTTAAAATACATGCCAACCAGAGATTTTTACACACACACTATTGAAACCCTACATCGATTTACACCTGCTGTGAGTTTACTTAATTATCCATTGTCGGTTCTTCCAGGGTGGACTTCAACGTGCCCATGAAGGACAAGAAAATCACAAACAACCAGAGGTATGACAGCAATGCAGTCAGTATTAAAACAACTCACTTTATCTCACAGGTGTTAAACTGCAGTCCTGGGGGCCGGAGCCCTGCACATTTTTGGGTTTCCCCTCATTTAACACACCTGATTCAACTCCTTGTGCTAATTACCACACGGCTCTTGAGCTGAATCATTCGTGGTGGAACAGGGAAAGAACTAAGCTACACAGGGCTCTGGTCCCCCAGGACTGCGGTTTGACACCCCTGCTTTGCCTTGTGTTATGCACTGGACCTTGTTGGAAATCCTTTTCTGAATGACATGTGCAGATATGTGGGGTTCTGATGTCACTTTGTTTGTCTAAATGTCACGTTAAAGACATTAGGTAATTGTTTGAACTCTTATTTTACATTTGCTCTTTGAAACATCAGGCCTGCGTATCAGGAGGTGTATCTCGAAAAATTGTCGATGTGACGGGTAGTTTTTGGACCTCTTCCACTAAATGGAACCTCCTATTCCGTTTTTCTCAAGTGCGTTTGAACATGGCTAAAGCATGATGTGTGTCCCATTTTTATTAATCAGGATCAAGGCTGCATTACCCTCCATTCAGTACTGCTTGGACAACGGTGCCAAATCCGTGGTTCTGATGAGCCACTTGGGCCGGCCTGACGGGACTCCGATGCCAGGGAAGTATTCCTTGGAGGCTGTGGCCATTGAGCTGAAGGCTCTGCTCGGCAGGTAAGCGCGCCCCCTTATGGATCCGTGACGCATGTGCACCTTTCATATTCTGGAAATGGTAGCGCATATATATTCTGCACTCTCCCCTGTGCTCATTCTACACAAGCAGTACACTCTCTACACTTCAATTTCCAGGGACGTTGCACAAATGATCAAAAAATATCCAAAATCTAATTTTGCTTTTTATGAGAATATTTTAATCTTATTACCCAAGACTCATAGTTAAATAATGAGTGAATGCATCAGTGAATTTTACAACTAATATGTTTTTTATTTGTAAAATGAAAGGAGGATTTGATGGGGCAGGTGTCCCCTGAGCTGGATTGGTTTGAATCTTGGTTATCCTTTAACTGTGTGTGTGTGTGTGTGTGTGTGTGCGCGTGTGTGTGTGTGTGCACACGCGCAGGGACGTCCTGTTCCTGACGGACTGCGTGGGTGCTGAGGTGGAGGCTGCTTGCGCTGATCCCGCGGCCGGCTCCGTCATCCTGCTGGAGAACCTGCGCTTCCACGTGGCTGAGGAGGGAAAGGGCAAAGACGCCTCCGGAAGCAAGGTGAGCGCCGCTCAGGGCTGTGGGGACGCCGACACCACCGGTCGGCAAGGTGAGTTTTGCTGCAGCAGTGTTTTGCAGCCTCATCAACAGAAGGGTTTTGCAATCAGCTGCTCGGAGCTGGGTGTAGGATCGAGGGCCTCAGGCTCTGTCTGTAGCACCTAACAGCAGGCCGGATATGCAGGCTCCAGAGCCGTGGCCTCTAACCCCTTGACATTTCCATAAAGGTCACATGGGTGCCCAGTTGTTACTTTTCTTGTCCTCCGTGCCCCGGCTGGTATGTGAGCTGAGGGGTTATATGGTTGCCGTTTGCTAACAGGTCATGGGTGCAGCAGTGTGACCTTTGCGTGACTCTTAAGATGCTTTTCCACTGCATCAGGTGTTGTAATTTTGGTACTAAAATCTCTGTACTTTTCCACTGGTTTCCAGTCAGATCCCAGTACATAAAGTACCACACCAGCTGGGATACTTTCCATGGGATACTGGGGTATTTCCATGCTTTGGGGTGGCACTTGTAAATGTTTTTCTATTGGTTATACACTTAATGTTGTTGATATTAAAATCACACATTGCCAGTCCTGTACACTATACTGTAGCCATTTGTCAAATTCGGTAGCCTACAAAATACCCTGCCTTGTGTTGTGGTGATGTCATTCAGTGTAGGTTTTTATGGCAGTGGGAAACCAACACTGAATACCAAGCTTTTTTGAAGTACCAAAGGTATGGTACCTGGTGCAGTGGAAAAGCACTCTTGGGAACTCTGCTTTCATAGGGTTAAGCTGACTTGGTGTGCGCAATTGTAGTGTGACATGATCTTGACCCAGTAAGATTCTTTCTCTGTAGATCTCAGCTTCTCAGGAGCAAATCAACTCCTTCAGAAGCTCCCTGTCCAAGCTGGGTGACATCTACGTCAATGATGCTTTTGGCACCGCTCACAGAGCCCACAGGTGAGCTCTGGGTGCGGCCATGAGATGTCTCTAGGTTTCACATCTCTATTCTGTATGTCCTAGTTAAAGTTCAGCAAGCATCTGACCAGTCAGTGTTCTGACCTACACCTGAAGGCTTCCTGAGCCCATTCCACAGTTTAAGGGGCTGTTCCTCTTCTCCGCGCAGCTCCATGGTTGGCGTGGACCTGCCGCAGAAAGCTGCGGGCTTCCTGATGAAGAAGGAGCTGGACTACTTCGCTATGGCCCTGGAGAACCCTCAGAGACCCTTCCTGGCCATCCTTGGCGGGTGAGAAGAAGAGCTTGCACGGACCGTACCAACTGAGGAGCACCTGGTCTATGCATCCATTATTCATAAACACATTTCAGTGCAGGTGGTGGGTCTGGAACCTGTTACAGCATAGTGCAGGAGACACGGTACTGCCTGAAATTGAAGCGCACAAGAACACGCTCTGTGCCGTTTTAAAAACATCAATCTACTTAAACTTCACCTTCTGGACTGTGAGGGGGGAAAAAATCTTGGTACTTTAAGGAAATGCGCATGAACGTGGGGAGAACACGCAGACACCCTACCCTCTGAGTTTAGGGTGGGAATCAAACCCACAACCACAGAGGTGTAAATGATTCTCCATCAACAGGCACACATGAGCGGAAGCGTTGGCTGGATCATAAGGTCTGAGTCCAAAGGGCATGATGTCGCCTAACTGGCGAGTTTACTTAGTCTCTCCATGTGTGTAAAACATGGTTTGTCATTGATTATTATTAATGTGAGACAGTGACCCCTCCCGTCTGAATTGTCTACTGCGTTGGCTCTCTGCCCATAGCAAAGTCCGAAATGGAAGTCCAGCCGGCAAAGGAAACACAGGAAGCAGGGTTCAGCTATGCGCGTGTGTGTGTGCACATGCGTGTGCGTGTGTGATGGATTTCTGCTGAAACGTAGAGTTGCCTTCCCTGGGGTCAGGGTGATACTATGAGGCTCCCATTAAGCATAGCCTGTTCCTCAAATTGGTGACTTTCAAAGCAAATTAGTGTCCATGAATTGGTTTAGCCAAGACTAAAGCGAATTGGACAGTTGGGTAATGTAGGTTAAGTACCTTGATAGAGTTATAGCAGGATTCGTCTTGGGTTTGAAACCAGTGATGTTCCGTTTACAACTCGGTGTCAACGGTGTTTCACAGTCATTCTCCAAATGCAAAGCTACGGAGGTGTGTTGCATTGACATGGGCCCTCTGCAACTCACAGGGCTAAGGTCAAAGACAAGATCCAGCTGATCAACAACCTGCTGGACAAGGTGGACGAGATGATCATTGGAGGGGGCATGGCCTTCACGTTCCTCAAGGTGCTCAAGAACATGGAGGTGAGGCCACCTGGCATGAGGCTGTGCGGTGAATTGAACTCTCTGGGTTTTTATAGCTTTTTAGTGTAGTTGTAGTCACATGCCATTTTACGGGGAGTGGCGAGGGTGCAATTACACCCCCTAGTGGTCAGATGAGCATGCAATTTGAACATGTTTTGTTCAATGAAATTATGCTGTAATATTTGAAAATGTGAGTTATGTTAGTAATAGCAATGTGTAGTTATCATTTGCTGTAAATGTATTTAATACTAATTATTGTTTTATTTTTATATATTTTTTTTAAATGTGAAGCTCAGTTTGGTGTAGTGATGAATCCCTGGTTGGCCAGTCTCACCTTATACTCAGTGGGAGAAAAGCCTAGAATCGCCTATAGTTAGAGCATATTAAGTTAAGGTAAAAGATGGAGTGTAACCTCTGCCTCCCCTTTCTAAATTTCTGAATTTTTAAAATTTCTGTGCCAGATCGGCACCTCTCTTTTTGACGAGGAGGGATCCAAGATCGTCAATGATCTGATGGCCAAGGCTGAGAAGAATGGCGTGAAGATCACGCTGCCTGTTGACTTTGTGACCGCCAACGACTTCAATGAGAACGCCACCACTGGAACTGCCACTGTGGAGAATGGGATCCCTGCTGGCTGGATGGTGAGGCCCGAGCCGGCGACCAACGCGTACACTGCTCTGGCACTTCCTCCCTCTGCACACCAGGGGGCAGCAAAACCCAAGCATGAGATGAGAGCCACAAGTCGCATGGCTTTAACGCCTTGTACAGCTTTGTGAAAATGATTCTCCATGGATGGCTTTCCGCCCATGTTTTAGTGTCAAGGATTTTTTTGTATCTAAGTGTGTATCTCTTAGTGTATTTTGTATCTTTCGAATCTTTGATAGATTGTTATTAAAACTCCAGGTCATCTATATCTAGTAGGCATGTGCAGTCGAACATATGAAAAAGTTATGTTCTTCCCTTATACTTTGCCATTGTGTTCCGCCCTCAGGGCCTGGACTGTGGACCAGAGAGCTCCAAGCTCTACGCCGCGGCTGTGGACAGGGCGAAGCAGATCGTGTGGAATGGGCCAGTCGGTGTCTTTGAGTGGGACTTCTCCTCCCACGGAACCAAGAACCTGATGGACAAGGTGGTGGATGTGACGAAGAATGGCTGCGTCACCATCATTGGTGAGACTGGCTCCCTGGTCACTCTGGCCTGTCCGTTTCAGCTAGAGATGTCACTGTTACTGCACAACCATCACAAAGTTCTGCACCTATGTGCGCTGAATTTATTTTTTCCCCCCTCTTTTTCACACACAACATTTTTGGGGACAGTTATTAAACTGGACATTTTACTTCATTTAGGTTTCATTAACTAATGTAGGATCACGTTAAGCCTGGATGGATGGACAGACGGGTGGGTCGGTCGGTTTATTCACCTTCTCTTGTGCTCTTCAGGTGGCGGTGACACAGCCACATGCTGTGCCAAGTGGGACACAGAAGACAAGGTCAGCCACGTGAGCACGGGAGGTGGCGCTAGCCTGGAGCTTCTGGAAGGTGGGCAGAGCCTCAGCATTACCACCCCAGTGCAGAAAGGATGCTAATGAGTCAGCTGGTTTAGTCTAAAAATGCACCAATTAGAGGCCAGCATATAGTATAGGGGGCAGGAACGTGAATCAAGGGTGCAACAGGGACTGCTTCTGGAATTGGGTAGTGCATTGTAAAGGAACTATTACGTTATACAGGCTGTCTTAGACATGTTTAAGCAACATATTGAAGTATTGTGTACATTAAAGTAATAAGGTTAACTTTATTGATCCCAGATGGAAAAGCCTTATAAAGGCCCTGAAACTTCAATACAGGATGGTGCCTGTTGGTGTGAGGTGCCATCTGAGCGCCAGGTGCTGCTGGTGACATTCGTGCGTCTGTGGTGCTTCTCGCCTTTCAATGATTGTGACATTCGTGCGTCTGTGGTGCTTCTCGCCTCCCACAGGGAAAGTCCTGCCTGGTGTAGCCGCCATCAGCAGCGTCTAAACGGAGAGGACCGGTGGCGGAGCCTCGGAGCCCCTCTGCCCGCATGTCACCAACTCCACGCAGGCTTGTCACCGTAGTGATGCAAATGATGAATTCCTTGCACCGACAGCCAAAGACGACCCCCCCCCCCCCCCCCCCCCCTTTTGGGGTTGGGGGGGGGGGTGGGGGAGCTTCCCCCCACCCCCCCCTTTTGCGTGTTCCCCCCCCTGTCAGGGCCTTCGCCCTCCCCC
>JAODKE010000069.1:2052326-2064536 GCA_026779605.1 Mormyrus hasselquistii
GCCCCCCCCCCCCCCTTCGATGTTCCTGGACCCCACCCCCATTGTTCTGGCTTGTGAGTGTGCCTTCCTGTCGCAGATTGGCTGGAAGTGCCGAACGCGGCGCGGGGCCTCTGCACCCCTGAGCGACGGCAGGAGCCCGCGGACGAGTAGGACACCACAGGCCTGGGTGGGGTGCATCATGGCAGCCGGGCTGTGACCCAGGGCGACAGCACCAACGCAGACAGAGGTAGGGGGTGCGGCGGGGATAGGAGAGGGAAGTAGGCCGTAGGGTGGGGGGTACGAGAGAAGGGCAGGGATAGACATCGGGAGTTACGAAATGGGACGTGGGACCCATTATTGGGAGGGTCTCTGGAAAAAGCCTCAATACACATTACGGTTCCAAGTTTTGCAGTTTTTCTCTTATTAATATTGTAATACTTTATGTCATGGATGAAACAGCGGCACCTACTGGCCACAATGCACGCCTCACCATGCATGCCCAGTATTTTGGCCAGAAATCTCAACTGCATGAATGCAAAGATGTTACTCACCATGCGGCGCTTAGCCTGAAAAGTTCAGCTGACAGACTTGGCCACGAGCGCGACTTGTCGTAAAGCTCTGGGATTTTAACCCAGTTATTCCTGTCCCCCCACCCCCACCTCCTGTTGTCCATGTAGTTCAGTTTGGCGAGGGGGAGGCAGTGAGAGAAGACGTGGGGGAAGCACGGCACGATCTAAAGTTCGAAGTATGTGGGAGAGTACGCCTCAGTGCCATTCAGCGTTTTCTCTCTCTCTTCCTCCATCGCCGTGGAAACCGCTGCACGAATGGCCAAGTCTGACTCGTGTCCTAAATATATTTATTTGCCACAGATGTTTCGGAAAAAAGCTTCGTCCTCCTTGAGAATGAGAAGAATATCAGAAAGTAATAGATGTAATAATTTAACCTTCATTATCTCTAGACTCTGCACTAACCTGTAGTTTGCTTGCTGCATACTATATCGTTTTAAACTACCCAATGGTACAGCAGAAACTAGAACGAGGTCGTATCTTCTTATTGGAGGACTTAATTTTGCAGTTTGACATTTTTTGAGAGTATTAATCTATAAGCAGAACTTTGTTTTTATAACGTTACCTTACATTAGCATAACGTTACATTTGCTGATTGTATTAGCATAACGCTAGCATGACGTTACACTTCTTCAATAGTGTACCATTACCTTATGTCAGCAAAACGTTACACATACTCTTTGATTGTCTAACCTTAGCTTGCATCAGCATAAATTTACACTTACTATTTGATTAAGGGATACGTTTATGTTAGCACAATGTTAAAAGTACTCTTTGATTTTGTAGCATTAGCTTATGTTAGCGAAATGTTACATTTAGCGTTTGTGCAGTATTAGCTTATGTTAGCATAACATTCTTTTTTTGTGTAGCATAACATTACACAAATATTTTATTGAAGGCCAAGTGGTTCTAGTTTGTTGCTACCTTGGGTGGTTTTATACTAATGATGTTTCCTCTCCACTGCTATCACTCTGATGTTCTGTTTGCTAAACATCGCAGACGTGTGATGGCTGAACTTTGACATTTATCTGCTTGGGGAGATGAACGTATGTCTGTGGGTTTTACCTACTCGGGGAGTGGAATTGCCTGCTGGTGCCAGGATGATCAGGGGAGATCGGCACTGCGCCAAGGCCGGTGGAAGCTGGGGCTGTTTTATTAAATTGGCTTTAACACGGACTCTGGGCAGCCTGCTGCGTTTGATACCGTGAGCGTTATCGGCTGGCTGTCTTGGAACCCATTTAGCGACAGCATATTCTCAGCTTGTAGCTGCAATGTGAATTGGAATTTGGCTCAAACTTGATGCCAAATCTGTGTCAAAATGGCACTTGATTGGTCACCCTCTGGCACCCAGCAGTCGTGGTGTTAAAGCATTGGCGTTGCAGATTTTATGTTTGGGGGACTGTGTTTCTGTTTGAACCTGCAGTTTTGGGTTTGTTTCATGTCCAGCGGAGGTCCTGCATTTGGTACAAAATTGTCGCTGTCAAATGAGTGCGCTTGGGCTTTTCTTATATGGATGGTCTTCTCTAGTGTTGGAGTTCTCTCCTGGCCTGGCCACACTCAAACTGGCTGACAAACCTCTGCGTTATGCAGGGGGCATCGACCGTGTCCGAAGTTCCTCGTTCCATGAAGTGCGGGCCCTGCATGAGCTCGACATGAGAACCGCGCCGGAGGAGACGTCCAGCAGCAGCAGTGGAGGCAGCAGCACTGTTCTGCAGCGCCTCCTACAGGAGCAGATGCGCTATGGCGAGGGCCGGAACTTTCTGGCCCTGCAGCAACAACAGCAGCAGCAACAGCAGGGGGCAGCAGTGAGCGGTGGGGGGCCAGGATATTCAGGCGGGGGTGGCCCAGGTGAAGACCACACCACAGGCCCCCACAACGCCCGACAGGAGCCACAGGGCCAGGAGCTGCAGGCTGACGGTGGTATGGAGAAGCAGCTGGGTCCTCGTAGCAATGGAGGAGGGAGCATGGCCGGTGGAGGAGGTGGAGGAGGTGGGGGCGGGAGTGGAGGAGGAGGTATCGGAGGAGGCCAGGGCCCCAGTGCCGAAGATCTGCCCACCTACGAGGAGGCCAAAGTGCAGTCGCAGTACTTCCGCGGGCAGCCACAACAGCAGCAGCTGCCACCTTCGGTGGGCGCGGCGTTCTATGTAACTGGCGTGAGCAACTCCAAGGTGCGCACCGAGGGTCGTGCGGCAGTGCAGCGCGTGGGGGCTGGCCGGGTGCACCAGGACGATGGGCTGAAGGACCTGAAGCAGGGCCACGTGCGCTCGCTGAGCGAGCGGCTCATGCAGCTGTCGCTGGCCACCAGCGGAGTCAAGGCCCATGCCCCCGTCACCAGCTCCCCACTCTCGCCACAATCACCCCCACCCGGGCCCCCGAGTGACTACTACAAGCCCCCAGTACAGCACCGGGGCCCACCGCCTGACTACCCCTTCAAGGGGGTGGCCTCCCCACCGAAGCAGCAGCAACCACAGCCACCGCCACAAGAGTCGGGACACTACTACTCCGACCACCGTGGCGGCCAGCAGGGCCGCGCAGAAGTGCCACAGGTGCGCTACCAGCCCCCCCCAGAGTATGGGTCTTTCCGGTAAGTGCCAAGCCTCAGTATTAGACTTATTATTAATGTTCATTAATTTATTTTTCAGACAGGACAATACACCGGTGATTGAATAATCAAGGTTTTTTGTATTATTGTTTACCTGACTTGCCCACTTTTACTGCATAAAATTAGGCACCTGCTAAGTGGTCCGACAGCGGGGGCTCTTATGCAGCATCACTGTCTCCCTCCTCTCTGTTATTGCTGGACATTATTGCTTATTGCTGTTATTGCTTCCAGGATACACTGCGTTAAACTTGGCTCCATATTTATTATACATGTAGGTCTGTTTTGGATGCCTTATACAGATTGTGGAATGTAGAATCCTGTAGTGGAATGTAGGACTTTTGTAGAGTCCTTTTGCTGGAAAGTGAAACCACTGTAGAGTCCTGTAATGGAATGATGGACTATTGTAGGGTCCTTTAATAAAACGTGGAACTGTTGTAGAGTACTTTAATGAAATGTAGAACGGTGATAGAGTCATTTAATAGAATGTAGCATTGTTGTAGACCTCCTTAAAATTAACAAGTTTTCCAGAGTTCTGTAGGGTGTTCAGCTCTTTTATGGAATTTAGAACCCCGTTTTGCAGTTCTAGGGTACAAAGAATGTCATTCACATCTCTTTGGGAATTGTGGCGAAAGAGGGCCCATCCTAGCTGTGTCTGTTCAAAACAGGTTATTAATTATATGGAATTATTTTGAAACAGCTGAATGTACACCTAAGGAACAACTTTTCCTCTTAGCACTGATGAGTAGTTGAAAGAAACACCCTGAATTTAAGCCTGTTTTGCCAGTCCCTTCTCCGCCAGTTTTTGTTGGAGAGGAGATGAATGCTGAAGGAATAATTATTAATGTCACCCAGAGCATGTTGCTTCATGATTATGCTCAGAAATATGATGGATATGCCCCTGCCCAGAGTCTGTTTATTGTCTAAGTATTTTACCTATGTGACACTCGCATTCCAGCCTTGACAGATAACGGCTTAGTTATTTTTTAATTGCAGTGCCCTGGGTGTCATTGTGAGCAGCGGAATAATGTCAGACAGACAACAGAGGTATTTTGTTGAGGATTTCCCATTGTCCTGTAATTTTGAGAAATATTGGTTCAAAGTCAGGATGGCTTGGCGGCATGCGAGCGGGCCCTGGCATGGGTCGGCGCGCTGTCCGAAGTCATTCCCGGAAGTGGAAAGTTCAGGTCCGGAAAGTACAAATCCAGACTAAGGTTTTGTTTCAACCAACCAGTTGAGTACGACAAGTCACAATCACAGAGTACTCAACTGGTTGGTTGGAACAAAAACTTGGTCTGGATTTGTACTTTCTGGACCTGAACTATCCAACTCTGGTTACTCCCTGCCTTGAGCCCATAGTTCCTGGGATGGGCTCCGGACTCCCGTGACCCTGCAGAGGACAAACAGTATAGCAGATGAACGACTGACTCATCTGTCACACGGCAGGGACGCCCAGGTGACCACTGTACGTTCTGGCTTCTGTGTCCTTCCAGATCGAGCAAGGAGAGCACGGGCCACTCCCAGCGGATTACCCATCACCATAGTCCCACCTCCTCCGTCACTTCCATGGGCTCCCTGTCCCGCACGCAGTCCTCCACCTTCAGCAGCCTCCTGGCTTCCTCGCACCCTCCCCCCATATCCCACCCCGTGGACCAGCCGTTCCTGATCGGTCCTCGGAGTCCAGCCTCACACCAGGGCGACTCTTTCGGCCAGGGACCCCCGCACCCCCCACAGCACCGCGCCCACGGAGGCTTCCCGGCAGACCCTTACCACTCTGTCCCCAGGGGTCCGCCCCAGCACCAACAGCAGCCCCCCTACCAGCAACCCCAGCCGCCACCTCCGCACCACCACCATCAGGCGCACTACGCCCACCCGCACGGCCTGCAGGGGGAGCCCTACGCCATGGTTGCACGCGCGCAGCAGATGGTGGAGATGTTGTCGGAGGAGAACCGGCTCCTGAAGCAGGAAATGGAGGTGTGCTGTGAGAAGGTGACCAAGCTACAGAAGGTAGGTCCCGGCATCACTCATTCAGCCGTTTCCCGTCTTTATTTACATATTAAAGGCAAGGAGGGGTGCGGGCTGTTCTGTCAGTCTTATCACTAGCTACAGCACCTTTGCCATGGTCTTCATCATACCCTTTGCTGTTTGAAGGAAGGTCTGTGTCTCCGTTATGCTTGTGCTATGCTGTGGCACATTACAATGATGCATAATGCTATGATATACTAGGCTACAGAACCTTATGCTGTGTTATGCTATGTTACAGTTTGATATGCTATGCTATGCTATATTACGCTATGATAAACTATGCTATGTTACTTTGTGATATGCTATGCTACACTACCCAATACTATGCTATGCTATATTACACTATGATAAACTATGCTACACTACCCAATGCTATGCTATGTTATGCTATGTTATGCTATGATATCGGCCACCGTGTTTCCTGTACTCTGATTCACTCTTCAGCAGCCCTTCACTCCGGGCTTTGTGTACTTGCTGGGTTGACACAAAAACTGTCCTCTGATATCAGTTTCTATACGTTTACAGTTGTGGACTTAGTTGTTTCCTGTGGTGAATCAGGGTAAATACTTTCTTCGCTGGAGACAATAGAGTTTCCTCTCCTGGGAGTTGAGTCTGCAGCCTCTGTGTTCCATCATTTCAGCTTTAACCCATAAGCAGCACACTATCTGTGGCCCAGGCAGGGCAGATAACAGAAACATCATTTGTGGTGATATGCGGCTCAGTGGCTTTAGAGACTGACTCTTTAGTAAGAAGGTTGCCGATTCAAATCCCACTCAGTGGGTTTAGACACTGACTCTTTAGTAAGAAGGTTGCAGGTTCAAATCCCGCTCAGTGGGTTTAGACACTGACTCTTTAGTAAGAAGGTTGCTGGTTCAAATCCCGCTCAGTGGGTTTAGAGACTGACTCTTTAGTAAGAAGGTTGCCAGTTCAAATCCCAGGCCCAGCAAAGTGGTTTCACCAGTTGGTTCTTAACCTCCAATTGCTCCAGGGACTGTTTGATCCTGCTTTCTCAAAAAAAAAAAAAAAACCTGATTTGGACAGTTTCTGCTGTAAAATGAACTATTTACAAGGAAAAAAAATATTTGGAGAGTATCAAAACTACCCCTTGTTTTAGCTGGAGACAGAGATCCAGCTGGTGTCTGAAGCCTACGAGAACCTGGCTAAGTCCTCCAGCAAGCGGGAAGCCCTGGAAAAGACCATGAGGAACAAGTTGGAACTGGAGATCCGCAGGCTACACGACTTCAACAGGGACCTCAGAGGTGAGGGGGCGGAGCCAGGCGGGGCTGACTTTGAGAATTCGGCAGTTTGAGATCTCCTCACCGATAGGAAAACGATACTGTTTATAAACAATGGTGTGGCGGAGCGCTTATGGGCGTATACTCATTACCCAGAATTCCTGGGTCAAGTCCAAGGAAGGACCCCTGCTGCAACACCCCTGAGAATGGTGTTCAGGCCGGATTGCACAACTTCGGCCATCTGTGCAAATGGGTAAAAGTTATGGGGAGGGAGATGAGGATGAAGGTGCCAGATGGGCGTCTGAACCGCCGCGTGAAGCAAGGCTTGGAATAATAGGGCACCAGAGCTGGTTCAGCCAGTTCCTGTAAACGGCGGAGCCTCTTTCTTGGGAAGCAGAAGAATGCCAGGGAAATTATCGCCGTTTCCCCCAGCATGCCCCTGCATGAGAAGCACGGCCGGGAGAACGAGAGCCATTGGATCTGGTCGGCTTAGAGTATGAGAGAATTTTGTGTGTTTAGGAACTTTTCCCCAAAATGAAGAATCCAGATCTGATGTGTGACCACATTGTTTACTTATATCTTGGGAGGGGGGGGGGGTTTTCTATGGGGATTTCAAAGGGCATCGGGCTTCCTGTTGACATACTTGAGTGCAGGTTGCAATCTCCTCTGTTCTCCCTAGATTGCTGAGGACAGTAAATAAGTCTGTTTTTTGTTTTACTGGCTAACTGGAATCTGAGAAATCCAAGCGCTCAAAAAAGTCGTTTTTCCACGTCATGTTCTGCTGCTTCAGCCTGTATAAATCATGGAGTTTCTGCTGATTGGAAAAGTCCTGATATGTGGCAGTAGGTCCAGAGCGGAGCATGATGTCCCCGCAAACTAACCCTCGCTCTGGCTTTTTCTCCTGGTCATCCAGCTCTAGCACGAATACGTGGGGGGTGGGGGGGTGGGTTCTCCTATAGCCTAGCGCTGCGCTAAACATTCCGTCGTGTGTTTTTTTTTTTTTAGCCGGTCGTTAATGCTCGTTTGACGGGGGCTGGAGCCCGGAGGGGCCCGGAGGGGCTCGGCGTTCTCGCCCGGGACGACGTCGGCTTGGGGGGCTGTACTGCTGTACTGGTGAAATAATGAAAGGTGACGTTTTGGAGCCAGTTCTCCTGGAGGTTTCGCAGTCCTAGGAAAACATCTCCGTCACAATGGGCCCGTTGTCCAAGCCGGCTTTTATAAATCATCTTTATTAGTAAATTTTGACGTACTCTCACTGTGGGAAAGGTTAGTGTTTGATTTTTGTTTTCCAATTTTGCTGAGCAACCAGGCCCGGCAGTGTCTCACGCCGGGGGGACTGGAGGGGGTGGGGTGCTTTGAGGAGGGGGGGGGTGCTCTGAGTCAGTTTGACTTTCTCTGTCTTGACATCTATTAAAACCACTTTTGGTGGATTCTTATATTCCCCCCGCCCCCGTCCCCATTTTCACTCCTACCCACAATCCCCCTGCGTTCAACATGCTGACATTAGAGCTGTTTCACAGAAACCCCTGCAGAATCTTCTAGAAGTCCACTTGAGCAATCCCTGGATAGAAAAACCCTGTATTATTCCATCCGTTAAGCGCCGTTTGGGCTCCCGGAATGCAAGTGATTGGGCCAGAGATACTCTGAAATGGTTTTTCCTGCAGGCCTCAGGTTACAAAATGTGAAGTTTGATTGTACCCGAGCACAGTTACGCTCTCATGTGTTATTGTGGTGCAGAAATGAGTTCCTGGATGCCACCGACGGGGGTGTGTGATGTGGGTAACAGACACGCGGCTGTCTCTCCCCCTGCAGAGCGCATGGAGGCTGCTAACAAGCAGCTAGCCTCAAAGGAATGCGACGGGTCGGAAGACAACCGCAAGACCATCTCCCAACTTCTCGTGCAGAGTGGGTCCATCGGCAGCCACCCCCCCCTTCCCTAGCCGCCACTTACATCCATATTTATACGATATTTAGAGATTTATAGCCCTTGTACTGTAACTGGATGTTTCTCTGTATGTGTAGTTGACCGTACTTGTTTTCTCGTGCACCCATTTGACGTCATCTACCATTGCCAGTTCCAATACTCAAAAACAGAAGTACAGAGGATGGTAAAAATCCAGATATCAAGGATGCGTCGGCTGCATCTTTCGCCAAATGAGACCAATCCCATGATTCACTGAGCCCCAAGTTCATTCTTGGGAGGCGAGTTAGCAAGACGACTCTTGCCAAGACGACAAGTACGATCTTTGCGTTCTTGGCATTGAGAGACAGCCACTGGTCCACAGCTGGTCACGGGCTGGTGTGTCAGCAGCTGGTCACTGGATTAAATCACTGATTGACAGCTCATGGTTCATTCCAGCCACCATGTGGCTTTTCATCCAGTCTCTTCTGAAAAGCTGAGAAAGCAGTTTTTACTCAAAGTGTTTGAGTGAAGTGCCTAATGAAAACAATATGGATAATTAATGCAAATCTAGCGTGTAATTGGTGGGCAGCAATGTTGCCTCACACCTACAGTGCAGCAGGGGGTTGAATCCTGCCTGTGTGAGCGGAGTCTGCATGTTTAAATTGTCACATGGGTTACCTCCCATGCAGGGGCGGGGCCACGGCTGAAAGCTGATTGGCCCCCAGAATGCCCCTTCTGCCGTCACTCAATCTATTCAAAACATATGATTGGCTGATGATAAGGGTGTTGCCCTTCTACAATCAACCTTACTCCCAGTCCAGTGATATGCAGTTAACTGGTGTCTGTTATTTGTATGATTATGTGTGAGTCTAACCAGGATATACTGTTGGAAGGTGGACAGATGGATGAGAAACTGGCTTTTGATAAAAGCCTGGTAGATGACATCAAAGGCACTCGCCGCAGGCTGCGCGTGACCTCGCGGTCTCCTTGGCCAGACGCGGTCAGCGCATGCTCCTGTTTCTATGTACGGTGTCCGTGTGCCTGCAGACAAGGAGACGCTGCGTGAGAAGGAGAAGCTGGAGATGGAACTCAACGCCCTGCGCTCCACCAATGAAGACCAGCGGAGGCACATCGAGATCCGCGACCAGGCCCTGAACAATGCGCAGGCCAGGGTGGTCAAGCTAGAAGAGGAGGTGGGTGGGTCAGAGCGCATGTATGACTCCCTCCCCAGACCTAAAGAGCGTACAGGCAGCTCTCCACTGACATACAAAAAAAATCGCTTGTGTCATTAGCACGTTCAGTATATATATTCCAAAGAAAACTAAGCAGATAAAAGAAAAGATAAAGAGTAAATTTTACTCGTGTGTATGTGTTTTTAGTATTGCTGCTTCCATGAACTCTAAGACACCAAGATCAAATCCTTAGTAATTTTTCTGCCACTCCAATGAGGACAGTCCATTCCAGGACACAGCTAGGATGGGCTACGGCTTCTGACCTCGGCTACGACTATGGCTCTAGGTACTGTATCTCAGATTCACTTAAGCCGGTCTCACTGAAGCCAAGACCTGCCTGTAGTTCCTGATTTCCCAGAAGACTCTGCATGAAGAAGCGGTCCTGTCTTACTTATGCCTGAAAGACTTCGCTACATGACATCATTTGTCGCTATGACAACATGAATTGCGTACGTCTAGAGTTTTGCATGCAGCTGAAATATTAGAGGAGGGAGAGTTTTAACCCAAAACCTCACTCACTGTAAGATTGTTTACTAGCTAAACGGCTGTATTCGTGCGGCTTTTTTCTGTGGGACGGCCCGGGAGCAATTGATTGATGTATGTTTTGTTCCATACCTTTCGTATTGTTTTGCCGGCATTATAATTGCTAAATCATAAAGCAGCACCACCCTTGTTGGACCTGATGATTGATCGTTCAGCCGTTTGAAGCTGCTTCTGTCAGATTGTTTTTATGATGATACATCAAATTCCAAACGTGGTTGTTAAAGGTAGGCTCTAAGGCCTACCTTTGTATATGCTCACCTCCGCAGACCCGCCACCTTTTGAAGTTCAAGTGCCCCCTATCCCCGTGATACGATCCGCTCGGTCCAGTGAGGAGATAGCGTACAGGGACCCCATGGGGGGGCCTGGGTCGGGCTCTGGGGAGCGCTAGGCCAAAAGCTGCCTTTCATTCCAGCAGAAAGGACCCCCCCACCGTGAAGTTGGAGAGGCTCCGAGTGCCGATCGGGTCCGCCGTCCTTCTGTTCTGAAACGTCCTGGCCCGCTCCCAGATGGCCCATTAACGAGGTCGCGGCGATTCAGGGGTGGGGGGCAGAGAGCCCTGAAGCGGTGGATTGTTCTGCTTATGTGCCTGGATTCCCCACAAACGCGCGCTTGTTCCTCTGCCGCGCCGGACGCCGCTCCTTCACATTCAAAGGTGGCTCGGTTTTCCCCCTGTGGTCCGGTGTCCTGTCACAGAACCAGTCCTCCTTCTCCTGGGTGCAGAGCGAGGCCATGTTTACCAATGCGCTGAAGGTGGCATGAGGACGGTCTGTGTGAGATTAGGGGCTGGGGGGGGGCTGGGAATTAACCTCTAGCTGACCGGAGAAGTCGGGAGGATGCCGGGAGGGTGGAGGGAGTGTGCACCTGACACTCTTGTCCTCCCCCTGCAGCTGAAGAAGAAGCAGGTGTACGTGGAGAAGGTGGAGCGCATGCAACAGGCCTTGGCGCAGCTGCAAGCCGCCTGCGAGAAGCGCGAGCAGCGGGAACACCGACTGCGCACGCGGCTGGAGCGTGAACTGGAGGCGCTGCGGCTGCAGCAGGTGGGAAGAGATGTGCATGACTGTGTATGCAGCACACACACACACGCACATACACACACAGACACACAGTCTCACAGATGGTGTACTCTACTGCCCCACAAAGGCCAAACACTGTAACTACACTGGCACTGAGAAAAAAGGATGTTTTGCCTCAGTTATAGTGTGACTTTTGTGAATCCTATAAGTTTCACATTGTTTTCTTCAAAATCCAACAGAGAGCACTATATTTCTATTGAACAGAAATATTGTACAGTATAGTATACTATACTCCAGGTCGGGGAGCGAGTATACTATACTATACTATACTCCAGCACAGTGTTTCTCAAGCCGGCCCTTGGGGATTCCCAGATGGTCCACATTTTTGCTTTCACCCAGAATTGCCCCTGGGGCAATTGTGCTGTGAAAGGCACTATATAAAGATAAATTGAATTGAAGAGGATGCATGTAGATCCATTCAGAGAAATCCATCCATAATGTGGCCATTTTAAAAATGCCAGCCTAAATTTCCTCTCCGCTGAGAACTTCTGCAGCCCCACTCACCGTCGTTGTGTTACTGCTGCATATCCCCCCTGCCCCAGTGAAGTGGTAATGTGAACATCTTGGACAAGCCTGCGTTAGTCCACCATCTGGTTTTTGTCTTTAAGTGAGGGGGGGGGGGGAGCTCATCATTCTTAATTCCGCAAGATTCCAGAAGTTTCCCCCATACTGCTATGTTACAGATGCTTGTGGCAGAGTTGTGCCAAGATGAGCTGAGTGGAGAAGATGAAAAAATAAGAACGGGGGTGAGGGGGGGGCTTAATCTCTGTCAGAGTAATGAAAGCGGCTTTATATACAATTCGTGAAAAATCAAGATTGTGATTAAAAGCTCGTGGCAAAACCAAGACCCAGAAGGAAAATTATCTGCAGGATTTCCCAGAAAATAGGGGGGGGGGGGAATCACTCAAAAATGTGACTTCCCCAGGAGAATTCTCCATGTCAAACTACACATAATTTCTCATCCAGTGGATACAGTGGGAGCATCTCCAGATGCGTTTACATGACGAGAATCGAGGCAGGTCGTGTGAGATGGGGGCTCGCGGGGGTGTGTGGGC
>JAODKE010000069.1:2064668-2092752 GCA_026779605.1 Mormyrus hasselquistii
GGGGGGGGGGGGGGGGGGGGGGGGGGGGGGGGGGGGGGGGGGGGGGGGGGGGGGGGGGGGGGGGGGGGGAGGGGGGGCCGGGGGAAGGAATCCCATCTGAAAATGGCATCATGGCTCCAGGCAGCTGTGACAAGTGAATCACCTTAGGAATTTGAAAAATGCTAGAGAAAAAAAAACATTCAGGATGAAATAAAAGCTGCAGTCAGCAAAACTAATAATACTAGTTGTTGTAACCCTGGCTGTACTGGTCAGAGTCGGGCCGCAGAGCCGCTGAGTGTCATGTGATCACTCTCCATTGTAGTCATAATGAAGCATACACCCAAAAAGTCTTTTTCATCCTGATCCAACATTGACTGTTTGTGCTCGGAAAGATATTTAGTTGATGTGAGCTGCCCCTCCCAGGTCACGCCTCAGCGTCCTGTTCAGGGCGCCCTAGACGCGCTAAACCTATTCCGCTATTGTGTCATGGCTTTTCTTCACGCTTAGGTTTGTTGCCGTGACGACTCGCTATCCGTTAAAATTTGACCCGACGGGTGGGCGCCCTTACAGTCTCTTACAGTCCTGTTTGTCGTTACCGTGGAGGAATCGTCATTTCCCTGACGACAGCAAATCTCACAGGATTCACTAAAAAAGAAACAGAACCCAAAGCCCCATTTATGCCCCGCTGCTCTGGAAAGAAGTACCCCCATTGTCAGCAACCAGGACGTTCCTCCGATAGTCCTACGGAACATCCAGGCGGTCTCTCTGGCAAGCCACTCTGTTTTTGTCAAGCGGCGGCTTGCTCCTCTCCATCCTCCCTCTCCCGCTTGGTGTTTTCCTTACGGCGGACTCTCACGCCGCTGTTGGCTGGGCCAGGAGAGGCCCGCGGATCCTCAGCACCCGCCCAGGGTCCTCTGAGGCCTCCTGTATGTCTCTCGCTCTCTCCGCTGATTTGTGTCGGACAGGCAACTCCTGGAAAAAGTAACAGTGGCGTGTTTTCTTAAATTATCCTTTCTCCATCTGTACGCCGTCTCGTGGTACCGAATGATGGAAGCTTTCATGACCTTGTCTCAGCCTTTCGGCTGCCTCTCTGAGGTTTCCCAAAATCTCTCTTAATCGGGGTGCGGTTTGCTTCCCCAAACCTGCCCCGTGAGGTTTTTTTTTTCTCGCAATTTAAAGGAGAGTCCTTCATCTCGTATCGGATCGGAGCATCTGACTCAGATTAAATTTAAAACGCAAAGTGTATGACGGCGTGGGAAAGCTTCTGATGTTGTTTGTTTGATCTGACCATTGAACCTAAAGTGACGCCGTGACACGAGAAATTCCGGAAGGCGTCGACGGCTAACGGCAGGTTGCATTTCAGCGGCAGGGTGGTTGCCAGGGCAGCGGCGCCGCCGGGGGACCCGAGTACAGCACGGCGGCGCTGATGGAGCACCTCCGCGAGAAGGAGGAGCGGATCCTGGCGCTAGAGGCCGACATGACCAAGTGGGAGCAGAAGTACCTGGAGGAGAGCGTCATGAGGCAGTTTGCCATGGACGCGGCCGCCAGCGTGGCCACACAGAGGTGGGTGGTGTTGACCCATCCACGGTCTGCAGACTAAGATTGCCAACGTTGGTCAGCTGGCTGGCAAGGAATTTTCAATTCGTGACAAGTCTGCATACACATTTACATGTATGCAAGTTTTATTACCTTCTAAATAGTCTACAGGGTTTGCAGAGGACCGCAGTGCTTTTGATATAGCTAATTTTAGGTTTATAATGGAATAATATAAATTTGCTGTTAAGATTTTGCTGTGTGAAAACATGTCAGGTGACCACTTGAGTGTGTTCTCACCTTTAATATCGTGTCTCAGCTTAACCCTCTTACTGTTAAACTGGAGTTTTGATTCCAAGTCAAATGTTAATCAGGCGAGTAAGAGAGCAGGGGCAACTTGACTTTCGCTGTCTGAGTTGTGATCTTGTCAGCCTCTAGGAAACCCAGGATCCATCCCACCCCATCGCCGACTTTATAAGGACAGCGCTACAGAGTTCCTCTCGCCAGGGAGATCACATGCGAAAAGTAGCTTATTCCCTCGGCCATTAGCATATCAAACGCTTCAAAATGCGTATTCTTACTGGCTTCGTCAATTTTATTGGCCGTTTTTATGACAGATGTTGTGTTATGTATGAGCCGTGTCTAACAAAGGAAGTTTTCCTGGATCTCAAATCTCCGACCCTCCTTGGCACTGTATGCGTTTGTTGAAGCTCTTAAATCCTGGAGACCTTTTACGTTTTTTTTTTCCCACGTAGGGACACATCGGCTGTGATCAGTCATTCCCCCACCAGCAGTTATGACACCTCTGTGGAGGCGCGGATCCAGAAGGAGGAGGAGGAGATTCTGATGGCCAACCGCCGCTGCCTGGACATGGAGAGCAGGTGAGATACACCCCCCCCCCCCAGCTAGCCTGTATTGTCAAGAATAAGCATTACTGAGGCCATGATTACCTCATACATACCGTGGAGCCAGGATTAGTTTTTGATGACTTCAAGTGCCCAGTAATTTTGAGAGTATTACGCCAATCAAAGACCACGAAGTCTTTAGCTGCAGGCAGAAAATAAATAGTGTGTTGGTTGGACTTGGCCTTAATTACTTCTTGGGCGGAAAGTCGGTGGGATTGTTGTTCCACTCGTCCTTAGAAGCTTTGAAAAGCCTCACGGTTCAAAAGGGACCTTGTAGCCTTGGCCTCATTCTGCATTCCAGTTCTGCCGAGTTGAGATCGGGACTCTGGACACTGAGGCCCACTGTTGTTTTCCAAAAACCAAAATATTTACCCGTTTGGTTGTCGTTCCCATTTTCCGTCGCCCGGGACGGTGCGTCATGACTGGCACCGTAGTTTTCACCCAGTAAATTTCCATAAGTGAACTACGAGACTGGCCAGCGAGGATCTCATGTGACCTCATCACCCATATGACCTTAACCCCCAAAAGGATCAAGAGCCTCCATGCCCAGATCATCGAGAAGGACGCCATGATCAAGGTGTTGCACCAGCGCTCGCGTAAGGATCCCGGCAAGTCGGATGCGCCGTCGACCATGCGGCCCTGCAAGTCACTCATGTCCATCGCCAACGCGAGCAGCTCGGGGCTGCTGTCGCACTCGCTGGGTCTGAGCAGCAGCCCCATCACCGAGGAGCGCAAGGACGACCGCAGCTGGAAGGGAAGCCTGGGTAAGCACCATGCCGGGCGTAGCGTCAGCACTTTGGGAATTACAGGATCATGGGGATTTCCTGCCTCAACACCACCCTGGCCCGGGGGGACAAATGCCCCCAAGGATACTAAGAAACACAGGTGGTTTTTATATTAGCATGCAAATGACCTGAAACCGGACATCACTCTTGCTAACCACTAGAGGGCACCGCACATTTGAATACCTAACATTGAATAATGACTAAGAGATCACAGTTTCAAATCCCTCAAGTGACTTCTGTGGCAAATGATTCCTGTTTGATTCCGAAATCCCATGTTATCCTACGGGGCCAAAAAGAGGAACAATATGTAGAGAATGAGGTGCTTGTCCAAAAGCTGTGTACGAACACACCTGTCAAGCATGGGTTGGACGAGTCCATATCTCAGCGACTGTGGGAGGAGAGGTGACAGATTACATGTTTGCTTTGCCGTCACGCTAATTAGATTTATTAGATAAATTTCTCTGCTTAGTGGTAAAATGATAAACAGTGGTTGTGTCTCACAGCACTTGTTCCATGACTCTCTAAAGTGCACAGAGCTGGGATTGTCACATGATTTAATTCTTTCTTTGAACAGTAGATGCTTTCCACGGTTACAGTGCTGGGCTAACGTCACATGATGACGCATGTCGTGTGGACTTTCCTGCACATTCAGGGGTTCTGCTGGGCCCCGAGTTCCGCACGGACTCCCTACGGGCCGAGTCCATCTCCTCGTCGCCCTCACCTGTGTTCCCGTCCGCACCCATGGTGGCCGGACACTCCAAGACGGGCAGTCGGGACAGCTGTACACAGACCGACAAAGGCCAGGAGTCTGGAAAAGCCGCTGGTACCAGTGCCTCTGCCACTCTGCCTTCCACCTCGGCGCCGACCCGCATCACCAGTCCGAGTCCAGTGTACATCCCAGACCGCATCGCAGGTACAAAGCCAGCACCTGGCCTTTGAGCCGATTCCTCTTTGAGCGCTGGCAACGAATTAAATCCACACCGAGACTGTTAAACCTCGGTCACTCTCAACTCCGATCCCAGACACGGCTTGTTCTGCCATATTTAAACCCGGGAGCACATCAGAATTAGCACGAAAGGTTAAGTAGGTTCTGTTAGCATTTTAATAACTACAAGCTTAAATGTTTGCCTAGACAGAACCAGGATGAGATGCACTGCTGGAAAAAAAAAAACTCTTTAGGAATAACTGGAGAAATCAATCGGTGAATTCCACCCCATCAATCACCAAATGTTCTAACCCACTTCCTATTGTTGATTTTCATTGGGTAGTGTGGCATTCCTCCAATCGTCTGAAGCTGGGGTTTGACAGACAGGTGACACCATGAAACGGTTGGATGCCACACTAAGTCCCGCCTCTCTGCCCTCCCCAGATGTTCCCGTGTTCCACAGCAGTACGCTGGAGCGGAGGCAGCCTGCACAGTCACTGCCACAGCCCATGACGCAGCCTGAGATGGACAGCGAGATGGTGGAGATCCTCATCTGAGCCCACTGATCTGGGGGGGGTGGGGGGGAATCCTGTGTACACTACACACTAACTAATGTCTCTTTATGAAAAAAAAAACTGTAAAAAGGTGAAGGATCTCTTTCTTTTCATCCTCTTGTAGTGGTAGCTGACAGACGCTGTGTGTAAATGCACTACTGCTTGTGAGTGATTGTGTAGAAGAGACCCTGTATACCGTTCGTACTTTTTGTCCCCTCCTGTGATCCGTTATTCTTCTGTACAGTGTTGCTGGGGTTTTACTTCTAGCCCTCCGGACCAAACGTGTTTCTTACCCTTAATCATTTGTTGCACTATTTTTGTTTGTATTTTTTTTTCTTTCCATTTTCCCCCCCGTTTGCTACCTTTTCTCCCCCAGTCTGGCTATTTATGAGTAGCTTATATTTACGGATTAAACTAGGCACTTGGGTAGCAAGCAATAGCATTTTAAACCTGTACATATTGTACTATGATACTGTAGGGCAGGTTGTTCTTTAGCTTCTATTGTAAAATCGGAATGGGACAGACTTGTCACTGCAAAGAGGAGAAGCACTGGAAAAACAGTGTCCAGCTCCTGCTTGGAAACGACCCTGTAACTGTGCTTGAAGACTGAAGGGACCAGTGACTCCACTGGTCTGGGGTCATCCCGACCACGCTCGGGTACAAGCCGGCTGCATCGAGCCCTGTCGTGCCACGCCACACAGCCTCCCAAGCGTCCCGCCCCTGTGCAGACTGTGAAAGGCTTTCTGTTTTTCAGGGGGTCTGTTTCAGCCTGGACTGTCTTCGGTTAAACCACACACGTGTTTCCCGCGAGGCGGCCGGTCCGACATTTCACCGCATCGTGTTCCCAGAGGGTCTCTGCGGAGGCTTCTACCCTCACCAAGCCTGGGTGTCATCTTCCAAACCGCAATTCCAGGCTCAAACCCACCCGCCCCTCTGCCCATTACTTTCGCCGATCTCCGAAAGCCTCCCGGAGAGGAAAGATGTGACCCTGGGGGTCTCTGGAGGGTAGCAAGGGAGCTCAACAGGGACGGTACCTACATCGAGCAGTATTAGCCACTTCAGGCTAACCGGATCGGCGACACCGATAGACTGCTGCCAAAGTCAGGACGATTCCGTCAATCCATCCATCATCCAACCGCTTTTCCCGGGGGGGAGGGGGGGGTTTACAAAGAAAGTCAAAGGGAAGCCACTGCTGTCAGTTCCACTTCCAGAGTGACTGATGGCAACCTCCCCCCCCCCTCCCCCAATGCCTGAAGCTGGTGTGCAAGCTTCCCAGCTACACGTGTGGAGTGTAAAGTGATCCGTGATGAGCACTCAGCACATGCCTCAGTATTGACACACATTCAGACGGAGGGCCGTGCCCCAGGGATTGCGCCTTCTAGTGGAACTCTGCTGCTTTTCAGCCTCTACCTGCCCATCCTGCTTCACATTTTTTTACAACTCATTTGAAATGCTCACATTTCACTTTATTTCTTTTCATCTGATTACTTTTGAACGTATTTTTTTTAAAAACAGGAATAACACGATCAAGAAAGCTGCAGAATACTTTTCATTATGATGTGTGGCGAGCCTTCTTTACTATTTAAATATGTGGTATAGCCAATGAATCATTTTTTTGTTACTGTAGGAAAATGTGTTCCGGGGCTTTTTGGTAGCAAAAAATCACAGCAGCAAAACCTGACAGTAAGCAGCAGCATCGTGTGTGTTTTTATGAAAAGGGAATTTCCGTGGGTTATATTTAGAAGACCGTCGCAGTATCAGTTCAGCTTCCAAACAATGTTGAAATGCTGGCAGGAAATCCGTGTTAACTAGCTGGATGGCCAAACAATAGCACGGTTCATGCTCTCGTACCCGTAGCCAGCTCAGTGTATCGCTTTGGCGAGTTTTTCAGCAGTTTCTCTGGAACGACTTACTGCCATGTTTCGTCGAGTCATTGAAGTTTCATCTCGCCGAAGGCTTTCCTGATAAATTTCAGCATTTTTTTGTTTTGCCAGTGTTACCCATCAAAACTTCAAAATGTCAGCCTAACGCCCATTTTTGTGGCCCCTCTGTCTCCATGCAGGAGACACACAGGATGTTTTCTGAAAAGCGGTTGAAATCAACCGGAATAAAATTGAATGTTTCTTTACAGAAACTGATAAAAAGTTGGTGTCCCGATTGGGGAAAATCAATTTCAGCCTGCATATGGTCGCAATGGGGATTTGTGTGTGTGTGTGTGTGTGTGTGTGTGTGTTTTTTTTAATAAATTTCTTTGGGTTTCAATTCTTTTCCGTACAGTTTGTGCTCCTTTTGTGAAGTAGTATTTCTGTGTTTTTCTACAAAATCCACCAAAGCGATGCTGCTTCCCGTAAGTGTACAGTCACAGTCCAAATGAAGCAGGTCACACAGCGATGCTGCTTCCCGTAAGTGTACAGTCACAGTCACACCGCAGTCATCTCAGTCCCTGTCTGTGATTTGGGCTCCGGGCACCTAAAACAACTTTCAAATTACTTAGTTAAAATGTTTAACATTAACTTAAAAAGTGTTTCTTTTCTTAATTAAAGAAAAGCAGCATGAAAAGCACGTTTCTATTTTATTTGCCATTAATATTTCAGCACATTTTCTGTAAGCTTAAAAATCACCATTAAAAGATGCTTTATTTTGTACATCACTTAATCTGCTGTGTAACAGGCATTTTTTAAATTCACATTTTGACCTAAAGGGGGCAGCATTACCATCCACCCATATCCCCATTTGTGCCAGGCCAACTTACGCCACCCCAATTCCAGCCACGCAGACCTAACCCATGCTACATCACTAGGCTGCGTGTGCGTGCACGCGTGTGTGTGGACCGGTGTCCTGCGTAGGGTGATGTCATCGCTACGCCTGTTAACTCAACCTGTATCAAAGAACGAGGGGAAAATTTCAGACCTGAATCACCACACTGCAAGTACCTCCCACATGCAAGCTGGTTCCAAGTCAAAAAAGGAGTCATTTCTGTCCCAAACTCAAATCACAGTCAAAACCAAGATGCTTCAGACATGGATGACTTTGAAATTAATCTGCTAACAAGTACTTTTATTTATCGGTAAATTAACAGCAAGCTAATAGTGCCCAATGAAATATGATGATAAAATTAAATCAGTCTTTACAAGAGACACTAAAAATGCATGTTAAATATCCAACTACAGCAACTACCATTAACATATCGAAGGCCACATGCAGTAAATTTACATTTCATCCAGATGTTTAAAAGTTCTCATATTGCTCTGTTTTGAGTTGCTACACACATCGCAAATTAACATATTCACCCCCGGCCACATTTCTGTTCGTAAGCACAGCTGTTGGGTTGAGGTCCTGCTTGACGACGCAGACCATGCTGAGGTCACGGAGGTCGCGGGTCGAGTTCGCTCCTACCTGTCCAGCCATCTACCTCTCTTCTGCCGTCTGCATGTGCGTATCTGCGAGCCGAGTGCGGCTACGCATTTGTGGGCTACTATCTGCGCAGCCAGAGCCAGCCGTTGAGCAGACAGGCGGAAATCAGCAGGGAGAAGAGCAGCTGCTCGCTCTGCCGACGCTCCGCGTTCTGCCGCTCCAGGGCCGCCAGTCGCCGGTTCATTTTCACCACCTGGGGGCGCCGGTCCTGGTTACATCCTGAGCTCCATCTAACCCCAAAGCCCCATCCGTTCTGCCCAAAACCCACATTAGCCCAGCAATACTGGAAGATTCCGGAACCTGTTCTGTTTCGAAACATCAGAACTCACAATGCCAACTATGATAACTCTGAGCCAGGTATTTAACTGTAACTGCTGCAATAAAAAAAGCTAACAGTGTGCATAGATAGAAATGTTAAAAATGGCAAGACAGCTGTCTACAAAACAACCATTTACCAGTTGAGCCACTCTGACTGTGACTCTATACTCAACTGGTTGGTTGTATGATGATATTGTATCACACAGTTTCCACTCTCAGTATACGCACTGGACTGAAAGGTGACCGAACTTAAGCTTAATATTTTAAGTGGGAATGTAACATGGGAGAAATTAAGTCAGCATCTTTAAACCTGCTAATCTCACTGACTAATACCAGAGCTGGAAAGTTCAGGTCCGCAAACCACAAATCCAGACAGATTCTGTTTCAACCAACCAGTTGAGTATAGAGTCACAGTCACAGAGGACTCAGCTGACTGGCTGAAACAAAATCTTGGCCTGGATTCCTACTTTGCGGACCTAAACTTTCCACCTCTGACTAATACCTTTATAATCCAAGTTTCAAAAGACAAAGGATAGAATCGTTCCAGCTCTTACAGTTATTCACTGCTTGAATGCCACAGCACAAAGCCAGCCGTTCATATAGAGGCACATCCAAGGAAGTGGAAGAATTACTATACAACTCTGGCTGGGTGAAAGGCTTTTTGAATGCTTTGTTAAAGTATGAATTTCACAATGCACCAAGCCTTAATACCTGCAGGCTGCAGACTCCCCCTGCTGGCACTACAAATAATTACAGGTCTTGAAAAAAAATACTGAAAAATGTCCCCTGTACTGAACACACCAGCCACTAGGGGCAATGCTTTGTCATTCTATCTAGAGTGTACAATCCTCAGAAAGACACACAGGTAAGGCAGTACAGGCGACGATGCGTCCGGGAACTCACCTGTCTCCGTAAAACGAGGAACTCGACATTGCCCCCACCGTCATCCTCCGCCAGCCATTCCGTTGTCGTACTGCCTCAAGAGAAAGGAACACAAATTAGCTCAGAGTTAGAAGCTGCAGCTAAAAGACGGTTAAGAGAGTGTGCTGCTCCAGCTGCCGTCACACTGATCACTCAGTTACTTTGAGAACTTAACCATTGCAAGAAAAGCTTTGTTTTTGTTTTACAGGGCTGACTTTTACAAGACCAGTCTAAGGAAGTGACTTCAAAGGTGATCCTTGCAGAGGTAATTAGATTATTACATTTTATTTATATAGCAGCCGCTTTTAACTAAAGCACTGCACAGAGAAAGCAGGTCAGACAGTCCCCGGAGCAACTGGGGGCTAGGGGCCTCGCTCAGGGGCCCGACGGTGAGGGTTAGGGGCCTCGCTCTGTAAAATTTACTTAAAAGTAAATCAAAATAAATATTCTCTTAAGTAAATAAAAATAAACATCCATTTAGATTCACATTTAGAGAATTAACTGCACCTGATCTATACTGTGTTCACGTTAGCAGCATTCAGCTTCTTAGACCTGTGCATCACAAATATCGTCTCAGAACATACAAAGCATAATAAAATAAACATTCAATATGCTGCAGTACTTAAAAAAATACCTGTGCTGTACCTCTGTTCACGTTAACACCTGCATCTGCCTGTGTCCGAATGTCGCACAGGGGAAACACACAAAGGTTCTGCATTTGCTGTATTCGTCCGGTACACATGCGTACTAAACTGAAAGACCTGTACTGAAGATTTCATGTGCACCGTTACATCATACCAATTGCAGGCAGGCTGTCCTGCCCACCTGAGCCACACGCAACCCGACATCAGAAGATAATGATTTTGTGCCCCAATATAAAGAGAAGCGGGACTGAATGCAGTGGATTCTTTTTTTTAACTCCACAGAAGAGCAGAAGCATTAGACAGATGACAAAACTGAGACTGTAATGCGACAGACAGGGGAGTCAGAGGTCATGACACCTTCTCTGACTGAGGCCTGCGGCGCTGGTGGTGTCTGTCAGGGCAGTGGGGGGGTTCTCTGGAGAGCTGGACCTATAAGTGGAGGATTTGGGGGAGGGGGGGGGGGGGAGTGGAGTACAGAATTCAAATATACTTCTAAAGTAGGTCATATAAAAAAAACTGTCCAATAGAGCGGCAGTCCAATCAGAAGGGCGGAGCCATCTGAATCAGGGAGAACGAGGGCAGTGGAAGTATGCGAGATATGTCACCTGGAACTGTACTTCTGGGTCACAGACTGCAGGACACGCTGAGAGGCCAGACGACCCAGGTCTTTGGCGGCCTGAAGCATCTGCTGTGGGGTCAGGAGGCTGGCTGGGATGGTAGGAGGTCCTGGGCACTGTGGAGGGTGTCCCGTGCTGCGACTGCGGTGAGTAAGGGTCGCATACGCAGATGGATCTTACCATGGCAGCAGTACAGTAATAAAACAAGATGGACGACAGCGCCACTCATGCCTTGGTCACACGTACACAGGTATTTTTTTAAAACGTTCGTCCACACGAACATTGTCTTCTAAAATATTTCCGTCCACGTGAAACCGCTAAAATGCGCTGTCAAGAGCCAAACCAACAGGCGGCATTATAACTCTAACCGTACTGCCATGTTAGCCAATCAGAAGCCTAATTGCCAGACATGTTAAATTGTAAACCATGGCGCACTTGTGTTGATCAATATAATGCGAGAGTGACTCAACATTTATCTATACACATGTAAGAAGTTCAAAATGTATAGAAAAAGGTATGTTTTAAAAAATACCTGTGTATGTGTGGACAAGGCATTAGTGAAAAGGCTGCTAATCGTCTGCAGTGAGCAGAACTGAGCAAGTAGCTGGACAAAAGTGTCTATCAAACAGCTGTAACTCAGCATAGATTGGCATTATAAACCCGCACACTGATAAAATGGCCAACATAATTATACATGACTCTGGCTCCCCCTACTGTTGGCTCAGAACACTGACAAAACATGCAACAGGCTTTAGATTCGTCACTGGTATGCTTTGCACAAACTTTATTTTGCTGTTGAAGTAGTAATATTTTTTAAATGTAGTTCACACTGCCTGTTAGTTTTTTTTAATGACTTCGCAACACATCAACTGCATAGTACTTCCATTAATATTTCCAGGTGCCCCAGAAAAGACTAAAACACTAAACACTAAAACCTAAACTAACAAATTTGGTACTGAGAGCCACCATTTTACCGAGAGAATGTCATGTGACCAGTTAGAATGTCATGTGACCAGCTAGAGTTTTAAACAAAACAAGGAAAAGGATTGAATGGAGCTGTAAGCAAAGGGAGATTTACGTGGGAGGTGCATGAAGAATCTGCTTGGAAGCGGTTGGGGTCACTCGGGACTCGGGACTCCAGTTAATGGTCTGGTCACTGAACGACCTCCGCAGGGGGCTCTGTCAAAGCAGAGGCTTGTGAGAACATCTTGCACAGGTAAATATATCCTTTATTAACCAGAATAAAAGCATGACGAGAGAGAATATATAGAGGACACGTATAAATCCCCCCCATGCCAAGCCCAGAGAATCGTGCATAGCAAGATAGCCAGGGTGAGCCCACTTACCACTGGGGGGTCTCGTGACGTCGGCCGATCCCGACTAGCAGACTGGACGTCCCACGCCAAACCCACATGGGGAGGGGCACTGTGCTTGAATGAGGGGGAGAAAAACGGCCTGGGGTTCAAGTCCATGGCTTCTGGCAGAGGTAAAAACACCGAAATGTTAAAACTATCCACCTGTGCTACATGAAAATGGTATGCTCCTGTCTGCAAACCAGCACCCACCTGCCAGAGACAGCCTGTCAGGTACATGCATCCTGTAGGCCAGGGTCAAGTCCTCTGGTTCCTCTTCTCTGCGTCCCACCCCCACACTCAGTCGCTCAGGCACTTGCATCTTCTGGTTGATGGCCTCAGTGAAGCCCTGGTCCACACAGTGAGCCCGAGGCCGTCCCTCCACAAACTCAGGAGAGTCCATAAGGCCCTGACCTGTACTCAGAAACACGAACAAGTGAACATACCCCTATGCATTCAGTTTTCCATCAATAATTTAACTAAAACGTCCTAACATACAAATTAAACTCAATAGATAGGGGAGATAGGGTCGAATGGCCTCCTCTCGTGTGTATAGTTCTTATGTTCTTATGAGATAGGGACTGCCCTAGTCTGGGTAGCTAACGCAATTATGGTATTCACCATTTTGTCTAGACGTCAGACAAAACAGTTAAAAGAGGATGCAACTAACATTACATCGCATTTCATTAAAATCTCAGGTCATGAGAATCATATCCAACCACTTCAAAACGCATGGAAATGAACTCGCAGTTAATGCGTTGTTTTCTACCTCGATATTATGTAGTTGAAAGTTTGATGGTTGAAAAATAAATCGAAACTAACATCGGCGCATGTCGGTGAACCTTGTCGTCGACTAAGTGACATTTGCAGAATAGCATGCATAACAGCTAATGAAATTAACGTTAGCTAGCATGCCGGCCATTTCCCAAATGCAGTTAGTGCTTTGCAAGGACACTTCCTAACAAGTTATTTATTGAGGTTAAAAAAGTGCATTTTCTCAGAGCCACGAATAAACAACCTAAATGCGCCAGTCCCAACAGTCCTGGTATGTTTAGTGTCATAGCTGGTAAGTTTGAAATCTGTGTAAATAACTAAAAAGCGACTCCAAACTGGAGTTACACCACACTAACCTTCGCCAACGAACCGGTGACGTCACTGTTTTAAAAAGTCGGCAAACGGAAGTACAAAGCTCCATGATGATTGGCTGACGGTGGGCAGACAATTTCACACCTTGACCACTATGTCTCCGTGTCGCTGTTGCTCTTTAAAATTAAATTATTAATTTGTTTTTAACGTAGCGTTACACTTAATCTACTTCTTTTATCTACAGTTTTAGTATATTTTAAAGGGTAAAATAACTATTATTATTAAAATTTGAACTGTATTAAGTACATATTTTCTGTGTTGCATAGTTCCTTGATACTAAAAATCAGTGAGAGGACGTATAATTTACAGTGGAATCAGCATAATAACCAGACCATTCGTCATAATTCAGCAGAAGACAGGGTGGTATGGATAAAAACACATTTATTATATGCACAAAGGTATCATCAGTGCTTTCACAAATTTGGCACTTAGTAAATACGTGTGGCTATAGTGGTTTGTGGGTACTGGGTGCATGTCACTAGTGTCACTAAAAGGAACAAAGTAGAAGGTGACAAGGCAAAAAAACAGCCCCCCCCCCGCTTTGTTTTCATGTATCATTAGAGTTTTATCACAGCATTTTCAGGTTTTATTTTTTTTTTTCCACTGACGGTGGTCAAAATGGCATTCTGTGTAGGGTGCACCCAAGACTTGTGTCCTGTGGTTAGACTCCAGGTTCCCCATTGCCCTGATGTAAAGAAGATAATAATGGTCATATTGGCAGCAGGTTTTATATAACAAACTCCTGAAAGAACAAGTACCACATCATTCAGATGACACTTGTTTGACATCGCAGATATTTTGTGAATTGGTTGTATTTTGTTTCTTATATAACAGAATTTTTTAAACATGTAGGAACTTGAGATCAGTACGTTCAAGGTGGTTCCTCTTAATGACAAACATTCTTCTTGTCACCTTTTACAATGACCCTGACACAAATCTTCATATTGAAACACTACCAGGAGACATCAAAAAACCGACTTTTACATAGTTCACATCATAAAGACCCCCCACACCTGCAATATTTTCTGATGAAATATAATAAGGAGTTACAATCTGCCGTGGGGGCACGAGTGGAAAGAGAGGACTCTTCACTTGTGAAAGTGTTCAAAATATCACAACAGAAATTTATATAATGAAACCGTAGAATCATCCGTTATTTTCCAAAGTCCTAGTATTTGCAATTTCTTCCAGTAAGAATTTAAAAATCTGCAAGAACCTTCCCTATATGCATCCTCACTGGATTCAGCAATTCCAATTCCTCAGTGAATAACTAAATCACTCAATCAATCAATAATCGCGTTTGATTAATCAGGTCTAAGTCTTCAGAGTTATCCAATCATTATTCGGGAAACCCTGTCTTGCAAGTTCTTTTCACTGAGCATTTGAAAACCAAGACAGTTTTTAAAAACCTTGAACTCACTCTCACTTTCAATGGGGAAAGAAGAAGAAGCAAAGGAAAGATAACGGAAGACAGATGATTGGTTTCAGCAGCCTTGAGTTTTCCAGGCAACCGGTGCCGCAACACCTGGAATCTTCTAGAAAGACCAGCTTGTTTAACAGTGACAAACGGAACATTCTTTGGATGAATTGTTGAAAGCGAAAAAGTTGCATGTTCAGTTAAAGGTCAACTGAAAAATACTTAATTTCTTACAAATGTATGGGTGGGTATAAATATATCAGATGATGGCTGCGTTCACTGTTTATGTCCTTTCAAGCATACAGACATGACCTATAGTCACCAATTATCCTCACATCAAGTGGTTCACACATGTGTTAAAATCTACTCTAAAAACCTGTAACAAAAGACAACAAAATACAATTATAAAAATACAAATCCATGCATTAGCAAATCATAAAAAAGACATTCAAGTGGACTGTTTCAAACGCACACATATGTACATATATACATAAATATACACTGTAAGTTCTAATTTCTTCTGCCGTGCTTTACAGAAATATTCTTCTAAGATAAAAGACCCTCTCAGGACATTAAGGAAAACATGAATAGATACTGGTCTGTCTCACTGGCGTGATCAATTAACATCTTCAGATACCTGCACCATCAGTGAGACCATTTGAGAAGACACCATATGTGGAGATAACGGGAATGGCATCTCACGTCACGGAGATTTGGCAAAAATGCACAGGAACAATTACTTGGTCGTTAATCAGTGAGGTTCTAACATTAGGCATTTCGATATAGAGACTGATATGGCACAAACTGTGGCAAATGGATGACGAAGACAAACACACACAATACTTCTTTTGCTTGAAATTCCACAGCTCAACTCAATACAGCATTATAACACATAATATTATATACCAATTACAAGGAAAACACATAACCCCTTGGGCCACTCTAGGGACTGTTCAACACAGTGTTGACAATAATGACCCGCAGAAGAAATGACACAGCTGGTGAGGGGGCTGCCAGCTCTGCTCTTGACTGTGGTATCATGAGATAGAACACAGCCAGACTGTAGGCTATAATGCACAAGCCACAACATTGCCCCATGGGATATACTCAAAACCAGTCCACCTCTTCGGTTGTAACTGGAACCACTCAAAATGTGTTTCTCAACAGCAAGAACGCAAAGATCGTACTTGTGGTCTTGGCAAGAGTGGTCTTGCTATCTTCTGCTCCCAAAAATTAAGCTGGGGTGTGATGAATCATGGGATTGGTTTTGCTTGGCAAGGATGAATTCAATGTATCCTTGAAATTTGGGACGGGGCAAGAACGATCCTGTGTATTTCTGTTCTTAGCATTGGAAATGGTAATGAAAGGTGATGTCAAATGGGTACGTGGGAACACAAGTACGGTCTAGTACGCCTAGTGAGAAACACCCATACACTGATTCTTTCAGGAAAGGTGTGGCTAACTTCACTTCGCATCACCTAGGATATTCTGGGCATCCCAACTGAGACACCTAGACCCGTGATCCCAATTCTCCTTCTGCGGGCTCTGTTGGCAGCAACGGCTGCGTTTAACCTGAGCTGAGAGTATGCCTTCCGACGTGCATCAAGACAGACACACCAAAAGGCATCGCGGCTGTTTGTTTGGCAGGTTAGACCCGAAAGGAATGTTTCACAAAGCATCAGCGAGAACGACACAATCGTGTGAAGAGTGCCACCTAGTGGACACAAACAAGTATGAAATGCTTTTAAAACATCTTGATTCTTACTGGATGTCGTCAAAAGGTAACAAAACACAGTATAAAGCCGGTGGAGGCTCAGGTTGCCTGTTTCCTTCTCGTTCAAATGCCAGATTCACGGAAGACAGGCAGTAAAGGGGTGGCTTTGAGAGCGGGGGGGGCTTATGTAATGTGCCCCTCTGTGTCTTGACTGCGCTCAGCCATGTGTGGGCACATGCACAGGGGGTGTGTTGAGCAGCTTACTGCTACAATCGAGATGAAGAAGGTGCACGTCCGACAAAGAAAGGGAATCTAGGCATCTAAGGCCATACACATTTAGAGACAGGAATTTTACAATTGCTTTTTTTATGTAGATCCTTAAATTGTCACAAGTCAAAATTCTTCTGTCACATGCCACCACATTTAAGGATCTCAATGCTCTCTCTGGGTTGCCAAGCCCCACTGTCTACCCCATAACCCTTCGGTAAAGAAGCTTGAATCTGTGACATACAATTTCAGGCATTGTGGGAGATGTCTCTATAACATTCATGACTGGGGGGGGGATTTTACTCCTACGACACGCAGCAGACTTACGGCTGGTGTTTGGACAGCTCTGTTTTGCTCGAGGAGAGTGGAAGAGGGCACTGCTTACTGCTAAAACCTGTTTTCCGCATCTCTGCCGTCCTGGATGTGTGAAGGACAGTTTTGAGTCGATCACTATGTCTTCCCAGTACCCAGCGTACAGCCAGGAAGGGCTCGTTCTAAATTCACAGCCAACGCCGCAGGCGCCATGAGCGGGCTGCCCGCCACAATGCACACAGCTTCTTCCGCATTTCCCGGCTTCCTCTGTCTTACAGCCTGGGTAGGAGCATTATAGACGAGGGCTTTGGGAGGCGGAACCTGATGAGCAAGCAGGTACGGCAACCAGGAGCATCTCAGCGTTCAAACACGAGATGATCGGAGTGGACAGGATACCACGTGCCAACACTAATGCACAACGAACGCACTGGACGCGACGGTGCCCACGGACGGGAGCCACGCAGAGGCCCCACGGACGGGAGCCACGCGGAGGCCCCACGTGCAGAGCCCGGAGTCGCATTCTGGAGCTTTCCTCAGCCGCCGAGGGTGGGGGGGGGGGGGGGGGGAGGGGGGGGGGGAGGCGGGGCGTTCATTTCTGCTTGACGATCTCCTCGTACTTAGGCGGGGGGTCGCTGTAGGGAACTGAGGTCTCATCGCTGCTGCTCTCCAAGTGTCCCGTCACCTCCTCGTAAGAAGGCGGGGGGGTGGCCCCGGAGAGCCGGGACGCCACGGAAGCGGAGGAGTCCTGGATGTAGAGAGCACGGCCGCTGGGAGGAAGCGACTGCTGATGGGGAGCCAAGCCCCCTGCTGTGCCTCCTCCACCCCCCCCGGCTGCCGCCGGCCGCCCGCAATCTGAATGCGTGTTCTCGGCGTGGCCAGCGGTGTCCCGGTGCACCAGAATGCGGGGCAGGCTCCGGGAGGTGCGGCTGGCCAGGTAGCGGTTCTGAGTGTATGCGGGCCGGCGCCGTGTGGCCTTCTGCAGCTGGCACCTCCAGATGAGGAAGAGGGCGATGATGATGAGGAGGGCCACGCCCAGCAGAGGCACCACCATGTAGACCGTGTCGGCGCGCTCCGAGCGCGTCTCTGTGTTGGTGCTCACCGTGTTGGTGCTCACGCGCTTCCAGAACTCCATCTGGGCTGCCTGCAGGGATGCAGAGTATTGTGGGTAAGGAAGAAGGAAGTTAATGCTGAACAGATATATTTAAGGACTGCAAAAGTGACCAAGACATTGTGCCGGATTAGGCAACATAAAAGCTCTTAGCTTTGGTTGATTATTTGGGAAGCTGCAAGCCCAATTTCCAGTATTGTGAAATGAACCCTGCTGCCCCCTGCTGTTCAGGGTCTGCACTGTCACCCTGAGCTTAAAAGTAGTCCCCCATTCAGAAGAGGCAGGGCTGTGGAAAAGCCTAGACACACCCCAGTCCTCCAGGCTAATGTCCACGCCTGAGTTCTTAACTAAAACCCCTGCATTCCAGAAAACGCCCAGGAGGTGTACCGTGCGCTCCCAGGTCCTGTGCACCACCTCCTCCTCCTCACGGGAAACACGTCCTCTACACGCTGTCGAAACTCCTCCTGGAACCCGTTGGCAGTGAGGGATTAGAGGCAGAGACAGATCGCATCCTTCACTCCAGGGAACGCTGCAGGTGTTAAGAGAGGCCAATGATCAGTGAGGTGGGCGGGGCAGGCTCGCTGACGGACAACACAGGACCACCAATCGTGACGTCACAGTGGCCGCCTTCCAGTCTGCCTGCTGTGTGCCTCTCTGCGTGTGGAGCCTCTCAGCACCATGAGAGCTAATTAGCACCAGCAGACTTTTATTTGCAGTCATACACACAGGTTTCTGGCCACAGTAATAAAATACAAGGGCTTGTAAACTGAAAGCTGTTGGTTCGGTTCCCATGACGAATTATGGCTGAACTGCTCCAGTAAACTCACCACTATATAGATGAATAAACATGAAAGATGCTTCACATAAAAGTGGAAATTTCAGGTCCAAAACAAAATCTAGACCAAAATTTTGTTTTGATCAACCAGTTGAGCATAATCAAAGTCACAGAGGACTCAGTTGGTTGGTTGAAACAAAATCTTGGTCTAGATTTTTACTATTTGGACCTAAAATGTCCACCTCTGTTGAAGTGTCATACGAGCAAAACAATAGTAACATTAACTTAACATTAATTATTTGTTCAGGCAGCAATGGGCTGCTTTCATTGGGCTACATGCAAGGTGATTAATGTCTTTTAAATGTATGGGGTTACGCCTTTAACACTTAAGAGTCACTTTTCAGAAGAAAAATGGCATGAGAGCCATCAGCGGCATTTTGTGACACAGACACTTAAGGATGCCTTCCCACCTTCAGCCATGTTGACACTTCACAACCAGGACTGCGAGGCATGGACCTGCGGAACAGACTCCAGGGATCAGACAGGGGGCCTCCATGAATGACAGCACAGCTGCATATTAGCAAGTCAGCGGCGGTTAAATATCTGGGATAAAAACTGATTTCTGGTTTTTTGTAATGACTGGGTTTTTTGTAATGTTTGAATTACAACAGTTAGTAAAATATTTCACAATCATTAGTAACACTATTTGTATTAAAGATAACTTTGGATGCAAACAAAAGGCCTTTGATATTTCAGATTTCCTCACATCTGTTGGGAAACAAAGGACTGACCAAGACTAAAGATGTTGATCCATTTCAGTGAGTGACCGTCGAGGCTGTGTCTCTGGCCTAGTCGAACAATACAAGATTTATCTGTCTGCATGTGTATATATTTGTATTACAGTCAATGTTTGTGTGTTTCTATGAAAAAAACGAATGAATAATTTATGATCTTAGCTAACCGCGGGCACTCTGCCGTCGTTACAAATGTATAAATAAAAGAAAACCAACTGACGTCAAGAGGGAACATTTAGGTACCACCAGAAGACCAACTCTCACTGCTTCCAGCAGACCAGTGACAAAAACAACACGACCACACAATTTAAGGTTTAAGATTTGTGAATGTATAGACCGCTACACGCACCGTATATCTTTATAAATATATTCGGTCTCCTATAAATAAGCGGTCATGGGAGGTTACCATGGCAACAACGAGGAGGTGGAGGAGAGTAGGGAGATGCGCTCAAAACAGTCAAACAATCCGGGCGCGCTTAGTTAAAATAAACACGTAAGCAAACGCATCGGGTTAGGCATTACTGCCAGTGTCACGGTAACCAAAAAGCGAATTATTTCCAGGAATGAAATCACGCCGTCCACAATGACATTTATCGCCAAAAGACACATGTTACATGTGAGAACTTAGGTAGAATTGCTGGGCATGAGCTTCGGGATCTTGCAATGGTCGGATGAGACACATAAAATATACGACGCAGCTGTAACACTGTCTATTTGAATATTAGGCACGAAAACTGGTTTTGTTTTAATAAGTGAGACTCGCATATGCAAATATTTGTCTTAGTAACAAATAATCTCGCAAACAATTTAGGTAAACATATTATTTATTACATTATATTATTACAATAAAAAAGCAAATTGTTTGCTGACTTACTGGGTAAGCAATGCGATAGTGGTAAGAGTTATATGACTGTTTAGCGGAGATATCAGATAAATATAAAATAAAACGTTACAGCCAGCTAGTTATAGTACTTATTTAACATTGCATTTGTGACTAATAAAAATGACTTCCATGAATTTCACAAATAGTATTTAAATTGTTTACAACCATGAGCGAATGGCTAAGAAACAAAAAACACTCAAAAATACCGTAAACCCTACCTTCCACATCATAGCAAAAGCACTTCTATGCCATCCGTTTCCAAAACCGGAGCACCCACACAAGGCATTCAACGATTGAAACGAAGACGCGCGTCAGCCAATAGAAATTATGGAATCCCCTTTATTGTCCAATGAGCTCATGGGCCGAGACACGTTGGCAAATAAGTGACGCCTCCGTATGACAAAGCATGATGGGTAGTGGAGTAAATTGCCATATACGCCCCTGGCTACTTCCAGCAGTTTAAACAAATCACCCCGCGTAAAAGAATCGTTGCGCCAGTACACTATTGGGAATAATTTATTATATACATACTACAGTCAGTGGTTTTATTTTAAAATACATCGACGCCTTCCTAGAATGGAAGCTATTTATTTTTCATGCCACGCCTTGTATTAAAAGACTACATGCCCCAGAAGACGCACGTCTCTTTCTTTATTACGTTTTCAAAGCACGGAAAAGGAATTCATGATATATGAGAAAACATTTTATGGCTAAACATAAAATCGTGTGTAGTTAACTTAAAAGGCTACGTAAACAGAGCTGACGTTGACTGACATGAGCTGTAAATGTCATTAATTAAATGTTCAGACCGTAACGCTAAAACAGATCGCCAGTTACCCAGGACATCTCCGGCTTTTGGTACAAATAAAATATCTACCAGACGCACTAATACCTACAGATGATAACATAAAAGGCTAGTTTTTTTAAAGACGAAAAAGTATTTATCGGTTTCCTTTTGCTGGAAGTGCTGTGTGTCATGGGGTCGGGTCTCAAGTGGTAAAGCCGATGGCAGCACGGCGTTTTCGGTAACTTGAGAGGAATCTAAGAGTTGGGTCATTTTATCCCAGCAGGATGTATCCACAGATGGCTCACGCCTGGAACACTTAAGAGCAGGACCTGCCCCTGTCTGACTAGAGAGATAGGGCCATGGTACATCAAAGGGCTCAAAAAGATGTGAGGAATCTTTGATAAACCTAGAATCAAACTTGATATGATTATAATGTTGACAATGTGCAAAAATAAAAAAAAAGCATTCATGAATTATCTTTAAGAACCAGTTTTAATTAAATAACAGTAGTTTATGCAATGTTTCAACAATGTATAAAAAAGTAGACAAATTACATATAAATACATATTTTACATCATAAATTAGAAACTGAAATAAAATAGAAATTGTACTTTTCTATTTACAAACGAGGTCCACACCCTGAGATTATATGCAGGCAAAACAATCATCCCAATATGAGATCTATACAATCCCAGCATGCATCGTGGTACCATTGTGATATGTGAAAGAAATGGGTTTACTTGAAACTGTCCAAACTGAGTAGCATATTGGGTATGTTTTACCCTTAAAGTGAAACATCTTACACCACCAAAGTGTAAATAGTTTTGTCGTCAGTTATGTAGTAACATTTCCGCTTCATTTTTCCATACAGGATAGGCTTTGTCTGCAATTGTACAAGTTGATATTGTTGTTGTGCTCTGGAACGTTTGCAAATAAGGACAGTCAATGTCTTTGCGGACACTGTAATACAGGAGTGTCAGCCATGCTGAGTGTCTGTGTCACCAGAACTAGTTAATCTGTGCAGTCCTGTGGATCAGCTGGGATGTCTGCACCCCTGAGATAGGCGTGAGAAGGCATCAAGACAGGGACTGTGAAGCTCAGTTGTCACTGGTAAAATGTGCCCGATGTTTCAGGCAGCTCTTAGAATCCCTGCCGTCGTCTTCCTCCCATTCTTCCTCGACGTCTTCATTGTCGTCCTCATCCTCACTTTCAGATTCATCGTAAAAACTGATGGTCGCCTGAACGGGGAAGTTCCTTAGCAGAACTTCGCCGTCGCTATAGAGGTAGTCAAAGGATTTCGACTTGGGCCAGAAGAGCCTGCCATGTGAAGGTGAACAGAGCGGTTATAAATGTGTATGTCCCATTTTAACAATGACACAGAAAATGTAATTTTCATATTCACGAGATTTACTTTTGGATTCAAAAATCAAACTATGACAAAATTTATTTTCTTGTGGCCAAAGCCACCCAACTTTAACAAATGGCTACAAATACAAACAAAACACAAGTTTAAATAAAATGCTTCACTACAGGTCATTTTTAAGTGCCAAAACACTGCAGCTGCAGCTCATTTGAAATTCTCCTTTCAGTTGAAGAAATACTGACCTTACGGGATGCTGGAATGGTTGAGATTTCCCTTCGACCAAATTGCCTCTTGGGACAACTGGTCTGGTGTACGGCTATAAGCAGAGAACAGGGCCACAAGAATGTTACTTTCACACATTGGGGGTAAAATGCCTATTTTCACTACTGGACTTGCTCCTGTCCAAATGGTGGAAGGATGGCTGGGTGCTAGATAAGTGAGTCTGTGGGAAAAGGGCCCTGTTTTCTGTCCCGGGTGCAAAGGTGTCTGCTATGGCTTTTCTGCGATCAACGGGGAAGTGTTAGCTAGGCCGAAACGCCCTTAATGTGTCACCTCTGGTGTTAGCGGTGGTCCTGGGTAGGCTATCACTGTGCTGCCAGATGGCCCCGTGTGTCGGACCCAGAATTCCCTGTCACCCTTTGTCATTGGCTGTCTCACATCCACTAAGTGGCAAGGTGTGGAAAACAGCTTATTTTTTACACCTTTGGCTCTGGCACACTCCAGTGAATTGTCCCTACATTCCTTCCTGTCCCCCTGCTGTTCGGGCAAGTTTGTCTAAACCCTCCACCCTATTTAATTATGTGTCTGCAAATACCTAATTTGCGACGGGTACACAAACTACAAGCACAAATCGCAAATACGTGTTCTGCCAATGAATCCGAATTTAAGTTGCAAATATGAGCGTTTTATACTGTGCAATTTAAGTGCAATTTGTAAATTACAACTTTTTAAATACAACGACAGCTTGCGACAAGATTCGTACAACAAAATGTGACTGAGCGCATATCAACCACATACAAGTCCGTTTAGAGTAACGTGAGAGACAGATATGGAACTTACACACACAGTTCGGGTCCTCGTGCATCTGCTCTGCGCATCTCCGCTGGTGGTCAGCCAGGGTCTCCACAGGACAGAATGACTGCAGAGAAGCCATACGGCCAGTGTCAATCAAATGCGCTTTATTAAAGTACAATGCACATTTTTAAATACAGCGCTCTTTGTTAAAGCGTCAAAAATATAAATAAATGTGACAAATAGGCCTTTCTGGGAGCAGTAAATCCCACCCAACTAAACTACATCTACACAAAACTAACCATGCAATACATGGATACGTATAATTTAAGAAATTCTGATAACGGGCATTGTTTTGCTAACGTAAGCTACGCATTTATAATTAAAAGCAATAAATAAGTCTTAACAAGATATCACAAGTGTAGATAAGCGAATTATCCCATGCAAGTCCATTTAATTAATCAATTGAAATTATCAGTGAGTGCAATACAGAAATTTAATACATCGCTTAATTCCACTGAAGTGGGATAATTAGCAATACAGTATAACCATCCCGCATAAATAGGTGTATAGACCAATTGCAAGGCATCGCAGTTTACCTGTTCGTGCGTGTTTGGCTACGAAGAACGCAGTTCAAGAGCGAAAGAGGAACCGCAGCGAAGGGATTCTGGTGGCTGGAGAGAACAGAGGTTTCCATTTCCGTATTTCGCAGATAAGCTCCTTTGGCCAAAAAGCAAAACTGTCTCCTCTCGTATCACGACGCGGGGTAGGTGCAGTCTCCGGCTGAATGCAGGGTTCACCAGTGTTGGCTGAAGCTGAAGCCGCTGTGAGTCTATACAGCAGTTGCGTACGGCCAGGGTTTTTATAAGAACCACAGCCGGGGGGCAGGCTGCTGGTGGATAGGTGGGCAGGGGGGAGGGAGGGACGGAGAGGGGGTGTGCATGCCAAATGACTTGAGGGGGACAGGCTGCATTTTGGTGTGAAGAATTACCCAGTTGTATAAACAGAGAGTCGCAGTCGGGGGGTGAGAAATCTCATACCAGCGAGGTGATTATAAAAACAAAAAGGAGAAAAGTTAGACACCATCTGCGAGAAACGCGACAGGGGGTAAAGCAACGGAGGGGTTGGCGTATAATTAAGAGAAAATTAGTTTACAGCTCCGTTATTTCTGAATCGATCCACTATAAACGCATCTCTAATCGGTGATCTGCGTTATTTTGTCATTTTAACGTGCTAGCCTACGCTAATTATAACTGACTATTTTAATTTTAATAAAAATGTCTCAAATAATCACAGGGCTTGCGCATTATATGAATGACTTTCTATTATGGGTGATTTAGATTGAGCGGAGTGTGATATTTTTCAGAAGATCAATGCATACCATAATAATAAGCACAAATAACAGACAAGGCACTTCTCTGGATAAGTATGACACGCCGTCAACGTAAATTTCACTCAGTATTATTTTCGTAAAACTTGATATTCCTCTTTTAATTTCAAGTTGATTATCGAGATACATCAGAAAATGCAGCAGACAGTAGTTTTAGTCATACTTCTGTTTTCTTAAAAGGTTAAGAAAGTAGGCTTTGGACCCGCGTGCTGGCGCTCATTTGATGGAGTAAGTGGGGCTTCAATGCCCAAGTCGGGCAGCCAGCACGCGCCTGAGCACGTTAGGCGAGGTGTGACAAATGTCACTCTGCGGCCGTAATGAAGGTCTAATCGGACCTCGATGGACTCCGCGGCTCCATTTGGAAAAACCAACCCTGCACCTATTGCTGTATTTACCTCCTGTCGAGACAGCAAACTGACACAAAAGGCACAAATGGACATGCTAGGGGCCACGGTAACAGGAATTGTTTAACCCAAATGCGGTGTCACATGCTGAATTGACTAGAATATCGATCTAGCAAAGCCTTCGAATTAAAAAGTATGGATTTCAAGAGGTAAAATAGCCCAAATTAAGGAACATAAATGTCAATAATTTTGCTATGTTATACTACACCACACACACACACACACACACACACACACACATTCGGGCATATATGTACTGCATGAAAAAACACATGTGTGTATGCATAAAATTGTGGAAGTAAGAAGTGTCAAACATAAGATTAAAATATTTATTGTTTATTTATACTATTATAATTGTTAGATGAAAGGTTGGAAGATGGATTGGGGATAAATGTACTGACAAGAATAAATTGATATTAAGAAAACAATAAATTAAAAAATGATTTAGCAGACCGCCGAGTACCCATCGTACTGGGTGCTTAATACACAACAGATGAAATAATTGAAACATTTATATTCAATTTTAAGTTATAGCGATTTTAGCAGACCCTTCGTCGATGACTGATAATTGAAATGAGGATTAGTGTTTCTTATACTGCAATCAAGAATAATTGATTTATGTGCTGATTTTAAGGGTATGGTTCTCTGCATCTTCATCTAGCGTTACGATCTAAATTTCGATAATAACAATGTAAATGGTGGCACCAGTTAATTAGCGGAAAAAGTCAAATTACAATGGAAACTTCTGGAAAGGTGAGCGGTTTGAAGTGGGGCCAACGATAAGATTTAATTTAAGTCTTTCTGTAAGCATTTTTAAGCGCTTGCAACAGAGTGGGTAAATATCACATTTAGGTGCCTAACGGCGCTTCACCATTTATCGTCGTTCACAAATTGCATTATGACGCCCAGGCAAAAGTTTACTCCAAGACCCAAATGTCTAATCCCCAGAACCAAGTCCTATGAAAACAAAGAGGCGCAGCTGATTATTCCACTCTGGTGGTTTTTGGGGCTGGGCTGGGGGGTGGGGGTACCCTGGTCTCGCATTTGTGACCATCGAAGTCCACATGGATGCTTACATCTCCCTCCCCCCTCGCAGCATTCCGCTATCCGCTGCCCGGACAAGCTGCGCTCTCCCGCGGCGTGGAATGCAGGTAATCGCGGCCGGAGCGGCTCAGATTCCGGGCGTCTGCACTTTCTTTGTGCAAAGTCAGTCCCCGAGGGAACTGAAGATACTTTAAACGCAGTGTGCTAAGTTCCTTTTAAAATGCAAAACACCTGGTTTTACTATTGTACTTCTGTGATGTTCCTAACAAAGCCAGTAAAAACCTGCTTAGAACAAAAGTAGCCGGCGTAGTACTGTACATTGTTCAGCTCCGTTTGTGTCATTTTTTGTTTTGCTTTGTTTGCCATCACCGTATAGAAAACAAAGAAATTGAAAATGAAATAACGGAGAGAAAAACGCTTAGCAGATGAGCGTTTTCTCTTCAATTTGTAATTGACAAATACATTGTAATAAAACCCCAGAAATAATAATTTGCACATACTGGTATTTACATATTTTAAAATCCTTTGGCAATCGTTCATTTCCTCACACACTAAACCTTTCAGAATGCGCAACACATCTGGATTTCAAGCTGACCGTCCACTCCCTTGAACGAGGAGGTAAATAGAGGCCATCAACCCCCCCCCCCCCCCACCCTCCATGCAAGACTAGTCTATCTCCCTCCTATCTCTAAGTACACAGTGTTAGGTGGACTCTCACTCCCGGGAGAAACACTTCCTGCTGCCAGTGCTGTGTGGCCCTCTTCTCAGGTCAGTGCCCACAGGTCCCGCCTTTGACCAAAAGATGTGGTTCTGTGGCCTCAGGTGACCTCTGACCCTTGATTGAAACACACGCGTAATGAATATGGTGTTAATACAGGAGGGCATAGTCTCACAATTAATACTAATTCCAGGGTTTGCTGTCCAAACCACACATAGCACAGGTACTCAGATATCGCAGCCAGGCCGTTTATAAATGGTTAATGATCTTAATTAAGTGGCACCGGCTTTCGATTTCCCTACAAATTCCACTTAAAGACTGACTTAGAGAAGGGATCCCGCTCCTAACCTGGCGGCCGCCTGTATGTGAGTTGCATACATGGTGTATGCATAAGATAAATAAAAAGATAAATAAAAACTCATTCGTATCTGACTTAGGCAGCGTTCTGGTTAAATACATAGGCCCGTTACATAGGCCCGTTATATTAAGGTTCCAAAACTCACACGGACTCTGCTGTCACCCCCTTTGACCGCGGTACTTAATCTGAGTGTGTTTAAAAAGCAAAAACAAAACACGTCTGGATAGAGTCATCGGCTAAGCGGCTATATTTCAACGGCCACTCCCAAGGGCGTTAAAGCACTGAGAGCATCATGGAAATATCTGTCCTTGTGAAATCCTCTGCCAGGTAAACAACCTGCTCACTAAGAGTTTGCCTAATAATCATTTCTCCTGTCAGAAGTCAGTGGGGGATTGATTTTAAGAATCTCCGTTAGCTGTACACATCAATAAGTATTTGGAACCCAGAGATACTCATTTGAACTGTTATCTGACCGCAACCAGTACAGATCTACTGGTGACTAAGCAACTTGCACTTCTGGTCAAGGCAGTGCGTTGTGAGTGAGCAGAGGCAGTACTGGTCGAGGCCCATGTTCTGCCGTCTTAGAACCCTTGAGCCTGGAAGCTACTGCGCAGTGCAGCCTTCTGCCAGCAGAACTGAGATTAAA
>JAODKE010000069.1:2110170-2125763 GCA_026779605.1 Mormyrus hasselquistii
ATCTGACTATCTCGCACTGAAGAGCACAAGGCCACGCCGACTGAAATGACGAGAGTCACTGGACTCTCTATCTGACTCTCTCGCATTGAAGAGCACAAGGCCACGCCGACTGAAATGACGAGAGTCACTGGACTCTCTATCTGACTCTCTCACAATAAAGAGCACAAGGCCACGCCGACTGAAATGACGAGAGTCACTGGACTCTCTATCTGACTATCTCGCATTGAAGAGCACAAGGCCACGCCGACTGAAATGACGAGAGTCACTGGACTCTATCTGACTATCTCACATTAAACATTTACATTAAACCGGCTGAATCACTACGGTCATGCAGCACTTGGTTTCAGATAGATGATGCTGCCTTTCATCAGCCAAGTCGTACATATATAAAACGACCATCTGTAAAATGGCCACTTATCTTTGTGAGTATGGCTCACACACGACTGTCAGCTAACCTGTGTGCATCCTCAGCCTCCCTCTTCATCACCCTCTATGTGCTGTGGGTTTCATCAAGGGCCATAAAAAGGAAAAGAGAGAGCCCCCTTCTCTGGAATGCCCCCACCCCCGCCATCGTGCTGTCGACTAACTGCCAGTAGGTGTCACCAGACTCGAAGTAGCCAAACAGGATACTTGGGAGAATTCCAGCTGGACCGTTTAGCTGCTGTGCCCAACAGAAACAAAAATAATTGACAATTTTAAAACTGAGCTAGTCAGAAACAAAATAATTTTACAAATTAAAAATTCTAAAACAACGCTTCAGAATGTTAACCAGTGAGCCTCTCTCTTTCTCTCTCTTACACACACACAAGTTGGTCTTCCCATCTAAATGGGGACTGTGCATTAATTTCTATGGGAAAAACCATAATCCCAATCACGACACCCTTAACCTCTACCCATCCCTTACCTTAACCATAAGTAACCAACCCAAATACAAGACTTTTGGCATTTTTACTTTTTTGATTGCAATCACAGATTTTTAGAAAACTGAGGTTATCCAATTTGGGACCACAAAAGATGTCCTCAAAAGTAGGGAAATTTCTGGTTTTACTACACTTTGGGAACAATTTGGTTCTCAAATGTAATCTATGCAAACACGCACACAAACACACACACACACACACACACACACACACACACACACACACACGTTAATAGACCAAAACTAATCGATAATTATTATTAATTTGTTTCTTAAAATGTCAGCAATAAATTTATCAGGATAATACCTGACATGAACTGTGGCGTCATTTTAACTATCAGCTGAGTTTGGCTGCACTCTCTGCACGGGTACAGGTCGGCTACACTCTCTGCACCGGTACAGGTCGCCTACACTCTCTGCACGGGTACAGGTCGCCTACACTCTCAGCACGGGTACAGGTCGCCTACACTCTCAGCACCGGTACAGGTCGGCTACACTCTCTGCACCGGTACAGGTCGGCTACACTCTCTGCACGGGTACAGGTCGGCTACACTCTCTGCACCGGTACAGGTCGCCTACACTCTCTGCACCGGTACAGGTCGGCTACACTCTCAGCACGGGTACAGGTCGCCTACACTCTCTGCACCGGTACAGGTCGCCTACACTCTCAGCACGGGTACAGGTCGGCTACACTCTCAGCACGGGTACAGGTCGGCTACACTCTCTGCACCGGTACAGGTCGCCTACACTCTCTGCACCGGTACAGGTCGGCTACACTCTCTGCACCGGTACAGGTCGGCTACACTCTCAGCACGGGTACAGGTCGGCTACACTCTCAGCTACAGTACAGTACAGGTCGGCTACGGCCCGCATGCTTTGCAGTGGAAAACCGTCAGTGTGCGGTGCGACTCGATTTCTGGTGGCAATAGAAAGACACCAGCACTCCCTCCTTGTGCCTGGGTGTCACTGTACAATGATAAGGAGGAGGAAGCCCCAACTGCATTCTTGTTCTCTGAGGCTTGTCGCCACAATCGGCTGCAGCACGACGAAACCCAGCTTGTTCTTAGCTTGGAAATATAAGTTTCTTGGCAGAAGATAATGTTTAGCCTGCAGCCATGCAATCCACCCAATTTTATGTTTAATTGCTGAACAATTCGGGAGAATGATACCAGTTTACATTACAGCGGCGGTCATGAAAGAGGTTAATCGTTTCATTCACACGACCACTTAAATGGCAAATGGACTGCATTTATATAGCGCTTTTTTCTCAAAGCGCTTTACAACACATGCCTCACATTCACCCATCCACACACCGGTGGCGGAGGCTGCCATGCAAGACGCCAACCTGCTCACCGGGAGCAATTAGGGGTTCAGTGTCTTGCTCAAGGACACTTTGATGGGGTCAGGAGGAATCAGGCTTCACCATCTTCCACTTAAGGCTTCTGATACCTCATTTTGGATGTTTAGGTTGCTACGAAGGAGAGAGAGGATTCTGGGAAGCACAGTCAAGAAGCATGTGTCCGAGTGTATAGCCAGGATTTTGGTACAAAAAGTCTGACCTGCACAAAACGAAGTACAATGTACCATCAAAGCCTGAAAAGGGTCGACGATGCCACACAAATACTATACTTATTATACGCTGGATGGCTTTCAAGGCAGAGCACCATCTATAAATGAACCTCAGCGAGATGGAGGGACAGAATGGCCGCGTTTCTCACCTCCTGCCCATTTTCTGAGGGGTTTCGGCTGTTTCCCCGAACTGAAACTGAGCATCACGATTTGACGTCTTGATTTCAGGATGAGCAGGTTCGTCCTCTCGCCATTCCCTAACAGCTGCAAACATGATTCTCTGCGTTTACCTGTATCTGGTTTTCATTTTGTCAGGTACTCGGTAAACACATTACCTAAGACGTGGCTGGAAATAGTCATTGCATTCACTTAGTTTCCTTGTATTTCACATGTAACAAGCATCGACTAGGACCTAATTCCTCTTATATTTACCTACTGTAAAGCAGATGGTGTGATAAAGGCTCCAGAAAATTCCCACATGTTAAATTGATTATAGAACAAACAAATTATTGCAATATCGGACTTTCTGCCCCCTTGTGGACAATTTCAGTGCCACAATCTTGATATTCAAGTCCTCGGGACAGCATTTTCCGAATAACAGGCATTGCAAAGGTATTATTCTTATATGAATGACTCAGTATTGACAATCTCATATAAGTTATTCAAATTCAGCCTATGGGAGTTTAGTTCACGTAAATCAGTCCCTGACATTTAGCCCAAACTTTGGCTTTCCAAAAAGTGGAACTGGAGTTAAATCCCAACATGCACCTATGAATGATCCGTAAAGAACAAATGCAAAAAGTTCCAAAACATGTTCCACCAGAGTACTCTAACAGCACAGTGTATGCAGGTTGGGCTAGGATTAGAGCTGACTCAGATGTCAGGTTTGTGTTTCTCAGTCAGAACGTTTCAGGCCGCAGAACTGGGGAAAGCAGCTGTGTATAATGCAAAGACAGAGATTTCAAACCATCCACCATTTTCCTCCTAAACACAGATGAACAGGACTGCAGGATTTTGGTTCTGAAGTTCAGAAAAATCAGATATATCGCAGGTTAAAATCCCTAAAGGTCTCGGTCACTGGATAGGTATTTGTAAACAAATCCGCATTTAGAAGCTACCAGACACACGAACATCACAGGACAACTAAGCCAGATAACTGGGTGCTGTGTTGGGTGCAGGATAGGACTCATGATCAGAAGGTCATTGGTTCAAATCACATGGTCGCTGAAGCGATGCCACCATTGAGCTCTTCAGCAAGGGCCTCAATCGCCAATTTCTCCAGGGGTGGTGGATGCTGGTTGATCCTGTGCTGTGACCCCACAATGTGCTGTGTAGGTCTCATAGAGAGCAAGACAGGACAGGCAAAAAGAATTTCCGCATGGGGATGAATGAAGTACAGATGCTCCTCTACTTATGAACGAGATACGTTTCGAAGAGCTGTACGCAACTTGAAATGTTCGTAAGTCGTTATTCGACATCATTTTAAAGGTATACGCAAGTACAAAGGACTATGATGATGGGAGTACGCACGCTATGCTGCTGCGCGGGGGGAGTAGCGGCCAAAAGTCGTGCTAGGTGGAAATGGTGCGCAGGAAAAAAAATCGATGTTGCAGACAGGAAACGGGAGCCCAATGAACACAGTTTGGACTTACGTATATATATCCACACCTGTTCTCAGGTAAATACCTGAAGCAGGTGTGGCTCATCAGAAGCCAGGTAGGATAGAAAACCTACTGGATAGCAGTTCTCCAGGACGGATTTGGAGACCCCTCATATACGGTAACCCCTTCACATCTGCGAGAGTTAGGGCTGGAAAATCCCTGTGAATATGAATATCTTCACACCACTAACCTCAACCCCTATCGGTCTGCTAGCCAGAACAATAACTGAAAAGCTAGAGTGTTTCTGTGAGAAATGCGAGATTCCACGGTCACAGAGACAGATAACACGTGAGGGTAGCTGGTACCCAAGCCAGGACATAGTATACACTTATACTAACAAATGATACACATCACTCGTGTTTACATATGATATGATTTTATATGATCCAAATCCTTTTTTCTGTGAGTTTCTGCAAAGTCTCCAAAAATATTCCCATTTAATCCTTCATGGCCAACTGGCAACCAAACCACAAATGTGAAGGGCTTACCCTACGTGAAACTAACATCCCTACTGGCAGTCTCAGGTGCTTACTGATCAGACAGAGCCACTCGTGCACAAGTCAAGTAAGGTCATTTATTTTATCCTAAATTATACAAATTTAACAGCAACGAGTGAAATTTTAGGTAAACTTAGGATAATTTCTGCCAAATGGGAAATAGTTTCACTCCCCTGATCCCCCCCCCCCCCCCCCCGGGCCTCTGTGTCTCTGCAGTGGATGGAGGGGGGTCACTCTGTCTTTCTCTCTCGCCCGAACTCGATGACCAGGGGTCTGTCCAGCAGCCGGTAGCCATTCAGCAGCTCCAGAGCTTTTCCGGCAATTTCTGCATCTGCGAGAGGGCACCACGGGACACTTGCGTCTGTCTCCTGTACCACAGAGCATGTGTGCATGTCTGGTGCTCCCCAGTAGCGGAGTGATGCCTGTGCTACCTGGAAGCGTGATGAAGGCCTGCCCCTTCATCCTCCCCGTCAGCAGGCGGTACAGCAGGGGTGGAGCTCCGGGCCGCTGGAACCGTGAGAACAGCGAGATGAGCTGCGCCAGGGAAGCCCGCGAACTCAGGTTCTTGACACACAGCACCTTAAATGGAGGGACAAAAAGAGACTGAAATGCACGTATGTATCCTGGCTCCTGCACATGTGCCACAGTGTGGCATTTCAGCTCCTCATACCCACCTTAGATGGCTCCCCCTGCTGGTAGCTTTGAAATCTGGGAATAGAGCGTATCTCATCCTCTGTCGCACGATTCTTCTGGATCTCCTCTTCAGGGACCTCTTTGACGGGACCAGTGAGCTTCATCGTACCCTCCGATCCCTGTCCCACTGGTGTGCACAGGCTCCCGATTGGCTGACTCAAGCTCACCCGCTTGGGCCTGGCCAACCGCTCTCTGACTCCGCCCCCCTGAAATTGGGAGTGGCCCGAAGCTGTTCGAGTGTTTTCTGATTGGTCAGAGTCATTATGCCGGCCATCCAGCTGGCATGTGTCAACATCGCTCTGGGCGTGTGACTGGTCAGCTTCACGTAACTGGTCAGGCTGGTTAAGCGGCAAAGTTTGTGAATTTAAGCAGCCCTCTGGGTCACTGGCTGGCGTGTCCTTGAATACACCAGTTGCCCCAGGTTCTTTCTGCCCCAGAACGTCCCTGTAAAGGGAATCCAGAGGATCTGAAGACGACGTACCGTCCTGACCTGACTGAGAGTCCTCCTCTGTGGGCAAGAGGAACAAAAATACACACATATGGATTTGGCATCTCCCTCTCCGCACTGTCCGACCACAATGCCCATTTAGAGGGCACTGCTGCTCTGATAACTGTGCTATCTAGTGTAGTAGACATGGGTAAAAAGGCTTATGGACCAATATTGAAGAAGCACTGATGTTGGACTCCAGACTAAGGTACCTCTCACCTCGGAATCAAGTAGAGTTTTATTCATGACACTTATTGAAAGACGATAAACTGAAAATGAGAGAAAATGATGGAGGGAAAGACAGGAGAGACAGAGAGGATTATGGGGTGGTACGAGTCTGTCTCACCCTGGTGGTAGAGGGCAGAGAGAAAGCTAAGGCGCTCGCTTCCCTGGAAGAGGGAGCGCTCAATCTCCATCTCCCGCCGGGACAAGGCCCGGCTGGCTGAGAGCCGCTGCGGTCTGGACAGCAGCTCCACCCGGGCTTCTATCTTGTCCTGGATGGCCTGCAAGCGCTGCCGCCTTGCGCTGGGGGCTACGCTCACGCCCCGGCCCTGTAGCCACACGAGGAGGCGGGAGACAGGAAGGCCGCAGTCAGACTCTCAAGCTGCAATCAGAGAACCGACCGAAGAGCGTCCTAATGCGCCAGCGTTGCCGTCAAATGTCTTCCTCCGGCAATTCAGATGGAACTACGGAAAGGAGTAAAACCATGTCATCCGATGAAACATATATAACATTTACACGATGTGTTTATAACTGCAGCTATTATTGCTCCCCCCAGACACCGGGTTTGTATCCCCTGGCATGAGGACCAGAGAAGGTGGTCTAAAGACCCCCACCAAGAATGTGAATGTTTGAAGTACCACATTCTGGTGATATTTTATCATCATGTACATATTTTCTAAGCTGATTCTATTTCATTTTATTAAACCCTGTGGTTAAAACAGTGTTATATAAATAAAAATTTACAGATTGATTACTTTGTATTTAGAAGATAAAGTGATCCATTTTATTAGCCAGAGAAGAAACGTATTTACACACACACACACACACACACACACACACACACTAATGCTTATTAGTTTTCATTAAACGTGAGCGGGATGCTTTAGTGTGGAACTGAAAAAGCTACATTTCCAAGATTCATTGGTTTATTTCTTGCTGTGATGTTCAGCTAAGTGAAGAGTTTCAAACAGGTCACTGTCGGCCGTTTCTAGCCATCCTGCCAAAAGTCACGGAACATCCCTCTGACTGGAGGGAGATGTGACTACAGAACTGTGCCAGTCTCCTGCGGACCTTCCTCGACAGACCTCGACGCGACAGAACAGCTCCAGGACGAGCCAGAAAATAAGAATTAGGCCAAAGCAGGTGGAGCTTTCGCAAGCTTTGGAGGATGAATGGAGATCCACAGCTCCAGGCTTCCGCAGGAAATGGGCAGAGTCTTCCTTGCGATGATGAAGTCATCACTGAAAACAAATGCAACCCGATTTGCAGCACACATATGATGAAGATGCACGCCATTCAGGGTTGCAAAAAGTCTGGGAATTTTCAAAGCTGGAAACTTTCCATGGTAATTATCAAGAATATATGGGAATTCATGGGAATAAACTGGAAATTTGCAAAACTACTAGTTAACCCATAACACAGAACTTAAATGTGACTGAAGAAAAAGAAGAAAAAAAAAAACATTCTCGATGGGACTAACAGAGATATTATTGTGTAACCAAGTGCTTGTGAGAAATTATGTGCATAAAAACCTCAAAATATGCACCTGCATGAAAGCACACTACTTCCAAGTCATATTCTATGTTGATTTATTCATACAGTTTGCTTTCTTTGACAGCTCATGCAGAGTTCCACAAAGTTTAATATTTCCAAAATTCCCCAGCTTAACTTCCCCTGGAAAGTTTTCGGAAATTTTCAGGCCATTTCAACCATATTCATCATCCACACCAGCCTGGTGCTTTGTGATGGGACAGCGTGTACTCAACAAGGTGTTTGGCTCTGCTTCACCCTCATACCTTTTCTTCAGCCTCTGACTTCTCCCTGCTCCTCCACAGCTCTATCTCAGCGTCGGTGAGGCCCAGTTCCCGCAGACTCGACAGCTCCTGCTCTCCATCCTGCAGGGCCTGAAACTGGGACAGGCTCCTTACTCCGGCAGCCTGCTCCCCAAAGGGCTTGTACAGCGCCGCTGGAGCAAAGCACTTCCTCTTGGCCACGCACCTACAGAGGAAAGCGAGAGCCCTCATTTAGAGTACAGGTACAACGAAAAAGCAGGCAAGTGTCTGTCCAAGTGCCCTGCAAGTGGCGGGGCAAAGAACAATGTCCCACCGGTCTATGTTAGCCCCCGTGTCCAGCTGCTGTAGTAACAGACTGTGCAGCTGCCTCTGTCCTTCTGTCTCCTGTTCTTCAAGGACCGGAGCATCTTCACAGGAATGGCGAGTGATACTAAAAATATAAAACACATCAAGCAGATACATCACTGGATACGATCCTCAAACAGTCCGAAATGAAATAAAGTGAAACCTCGTTAAGGGAGGAAACTAACGTGCTCCATCTTATTAACCTCCATAGCACAGTAATTGAACCCCACGCAGCATGTCCGGGTACATAGATGAAGGGCACAGAAATACGGTTTTGGACTACCGACAGTAAATCGCTTTTAAACGAGGATCAACTCACCGTCGCATGTTCAACGATCAAAATAATTGCACTTCCGGTTTCAGAAGCGCATTCTTTGCCGTGGTATTCTGGGTAATGTAGTACAAAAGGAAAGGCTCGGTTAAACATAAAATAGTGTAGTCAAATTACTGGAATAATCATTATAAATTAAAGGTATACATGAAGCTGACACACATAAAGATGGGCATATTCAAACTTTAATAAAATATTGAGCTTCTGTACTGACGCGCCTAATATTGAAAACAAAAATCACATACTGTAAGGATGACGAAAACGCCGAACCTTATATATTGACCACACTGAGGTGTTTTCAGACTATGAAGTTCTGTAATAAATTTTCATTACCAATACTCTCGGATTCGATTTACATTCCTCAGAAGTCACTGCTACTGAAATATACGACCTTACAAGTGACAATGCAGGAAAAATGAAATAAATATGTCCAGATGTGATTCGTCTGATGCATTATTAATTGCAGAAAAACATCCAGGAATTCAAGAATGACAACAAAGCCCGTAGTAGGTTACTCAGTCAGATTTCACTGTGCATCCACAACGGAAATATTGGGTGGCGTATATGTATGTCTGTTTCTTTTTACAGATAAAGATATTAACACCTTTATCACGTCATCATCAGAACTATGATTAATAGCTAATACAAGGTGGCTGGTTTGTTGTATGTTCTGGGCAAAAATTACTGTAGTCTAGCTATACATCGCCTGTCATTTACGAAACCTTCATTTATACATTGATTTACAGTGAAAAAACTACTGCCGTTTTAGAAATAATTGCCACGGAATCCATCATAGTTCTCTTTCGTCTGTTCATTTTTCAGAGAAGCAATCAAAAGACAATCAATCCTGAATGCCAATTAATATATCAGTTAAACTGTTTAATTATCGAATGGAAGCCCTTAGACTAAGAGAAAGCCAACAATTATATTGTGCCTTATAACGCGAGCCGCGTCATGCGGCTTCTGCATAAATCCTGATCTACAACTTTGCTGCCGTAGCGTTGTTTCTATCCACTCTCGATTACATAACAGCAAAGCACAGGAACACTTGTCCAGTGCTTGTCCAATTCAAGTATAATAAACTACGATTAATAAACTATGCTTTTGAAATATTTACCGGGACTTCATGTCTTTTGCAACATATTCAGATCAGTTATAAATTTTCTATTATGTATAGAGTATTTCACTATTTGCTGTAATGCTAAAGTGCTGCCCTCTAGCGGTAAACCTCCCGCTTGTCGTCATTTGCATAAATGGACGCCATTCGTGTAGCAATTTTAGGGCAGTTCTAATTAGGAACAGTTTAGAATTAATCACAAAATGTAACTGATGGCTCAGAATAAGAAGCGCCGTGTCCTGCTTTAATGATCGAGCGATTAGAGAAGTAATTTAACATTTCCGTGTTTCCGATCCGTATCTAGTTACTGCAGACTAAATCCAAATCGATTAGGAATTACCATTGTCATTTTTCTGACTCGTACGCTCTTCAAGAATAACTTTTTTGCGTTTGCTTTGAATAACTCGGTGGCCATCAAACAGCATATTTACATTAACTACAGCACTGATACTTTTCTGTTCGCGTTGATATCAGATGGGGACATCAGTTGGACGCCCTGCTGTTAGCCTGTTTATATCAGGGTATAATGGACTATCCTAAATGGGTGTGTCGAGGGTGTTTAATACGACCTTGTGGTGATGTTATTGTAGGACTATATTATTTAGAAGCATTGTAATCGTGCTGAGTTTAATAACAACCCCCTCACACCCTTAGTAGGCTTGCCAGTCAAACCACATAGCAGCTACTGATGTGATACGTACATTACACGGTTTCATAGAACACAGCGTACACGTCTGACACGACGTCGTGATCACGAGCTATGAAAACGAGAAGTCAGTGCTGTCCGCTTTGAAATAGGCAGCGGCTGCTGGTAATTAGTGCTCATTTATTCTCGCTCGGGTCAGCGTACAATCAGAGTGAGATAAAGAAGTTTTTAAGTTTAATTTTTAAATGTGTGATTTTATGTAGTGCTAGGCCCTATATGTAACAAACTGTGGGGAGTAGGGTTGAAGCCCACGCAGCACGTGACAGAAGGTAAGACTTCTGGGGGAAAACTCACAGACCATTACATACTGTGGGCAATTCAGTGACACTATTCCACCAAACTGCATGTTTTTGGACTGAAAGAGAGAACGTGGACACTCCACAGGTGAAGGGTTGAGGTGGGATTCGAACCCACAACTGGGAAGGCCAACATGCAACATATTAGTTTAAATACATAAAGCGTACATTCAGCAACCACCCCTACTAAGAAAGTCGTGTCATGTCGACGCTGCCATGCAAAGCCATACACAGCATATTAAACGCATTTTGTTCATGTATACCCAAGAAAATAGACTCGGGCACACAGTTTGGATTAAAGCACTGTGTGTATTAGAGCTCGCTGCACGTTATCTGTTCAGGAACACAAACTTATCAAGTATTTAAAGTGACTCCCACATATGTATGCTATTAAGTCCAGCGCCACAATTTTTACATTTTATTAATTTACCAGTGCGACATTTATACAGTATACACCCAAATGAATTTGATTTAAAAAGATACCGACTTGTAATGCTATAACTAAACCTTAAGAGAGACGTGAAAACAAATTAAATAGGTTACTGCTCTTTTACAAGGGTGGATTTCAGAATGCGCCACACCCTGGCATTTTACACAAAGCCACGGATTCTTTTTGACTGCATTTTAAGGCACCACACCCATATTCAAGGAATTAATTTAAAACACACGAATTCATATTTTAAAAGCGGGAGTGTTTCGCTTGCGTGTCACGGCGACACGTTTTACAGGACATCTGTGCGACATCCAGTGACAGCTGAAGTCACCCCGGTGGCCTTCAAGTATAGGCTTCGCGTGGCTGATGACAAGCCACCCTAAAAGCCGCCCTTACGCAAGTCACACCGAAGAATTAACGCTCCACGCGCGCACACGGGTGCGACCGAGGTCCGGTCACGGGGTCGCGCATTTTTTGTTATCGATTTGCCAGGTCCACGCCCGGTTCATGTTGGACCTCTAGAGTCCGGCGATGAAGCATCAGTGGAGGGAGGGGGGGAGAGAAAACAGGGCATTACATCAGACCCGAGTCCACTGTGCTCAGCATCGGTCCGATCGCACAAAAAAAGTGAAGGGTGGTTCATGCAAAAAGGATGGAGGGGGAGAGACAGAAGAAACTTCGGGGAGGGCTGTTTTGTTAAAAAGCCAACGGGGACGTCGCATAGGAGGACATCAGGGCGGCTTGAGGCGGGGGGCCACCGGGCGCGTGCATCCGACCCCCCGGTTTCGGACCGCGATGTTGCAATGCGCGCACGCGGCGGGCGCGCCACCGCCGCCGCCGCCGGTCCGAGCTCCTCTGCGGCTGCCTGCGCTGATTGACACGGCCGAGGGGTGGGGACGCAGGGTGGGGTCACAAGCAGGGAGAGGCGGAGGAGAGACGGAGCCAGGCGAGCCCAGCCCAGCCCAGCCCCGAGCCCGAGCACGGTAACAACACGCCGAGAGAGAGACGAGGGGGAAGAAAAGAGCGCTTCGACGGCGGGGATATGATTTAAAAAAGAGGCTCCCGGAAGACGCGACCTCTACTTTTTATTTCCCTTCCCCCTTCCCCGACACGTCCATTGGAAAAGTGGAAGGCTGCCAGCAAAAAAATATTATTATAAACATATATAATAATATCTGTTATTGTGAGACATCCCGGCCGGTCGACCCCCCTTGCAGTCCGCACGTCCAGCCAGCGAGATGCACAAGGAGACCCGCAGGAGTAAAGTAAGTCCGCCGCCGCCCTTTCGCCAGCCGCTAGACTGCCTTCGTGCGCCGGGCCGGACCGTGCCGGGGCGCCGCCGCCGGGGGTACAGCGGGGTCGGGTTAGCCGGCGAACCGAGCTGGGTGACGGTCGGGCGCGGGGGGCGACGGGGTTTCGCGGGCGGCGTAGCGCCGCGGCGCCGCCGGGACTTTTTACGTTTGATATGGCAGCGCTGTAACGCGGAGCTCCTGACGGGGCTCGCCGGGGCTTATCGGGCAGGTTTCGGTGCCTCCTGTCTCCACTAACCCCCCGCCGAGGTCCGAGTGGCTCCCATCCCTCGGCGGACGGGGCTCGACCGCGGGTTTAAAGTGCGAATCGAAAGAGGCAGGAAGGAAACGGCCGCTGCGGCCGCCGAGACACCATCTTAGTTTCTTAAAGAGACAGTAGCGCACTGAGAGGGACTGTGAGTGTGTGTGTGTGTGGGGAAGGTATGGGCTCGGGGAGGGCACAGCCAGCCAGGTGATCAGACCAAGGTGTACCGAACATAAGACTTTGCCTCATTGAGTTCTGCTGTCGGGATTGACCGGGTCAGTTGGTGCCGTTGCCGATTCCTTATCCTCTGCTGCACAGAAGCAGTTTTGTGAGACCTCTGCAAAAGGACAGAGGGTGATACTAAGTGTGAAAGACTTTCGGAGTGCGCTGGTGCACTGCAGGCACGTGTGGCTCGCTTGTGGTCTTGGCATCATCTGGGTGCAGACCCCATTTTGGCACCTTGCAGGTTCAAAGCAGTGTCCAGACACCTGGGGTCACGTGATTGCTCATGCGAAACTTGATCATGTGATATTTGCCTCCTTGGTACTAATTCCTGTGAGTTTTAAATGCATCAATAGCTGATGATTGGTAGCAGCAATGGCCTAAACAGACCCCCGTTCAGTGTGAGGACTAGCTTACCTCTGAGCCACAGATTAATCTACAGGGCTTGCTTGGGGAGACATTCCTCAATGCTGGGGCTTGATTGAAAGCTGGTCTTGGCAGCCAAGGTGAGGACCGCCTGGCCCCTGCCTGCCCCCCCACCCCCACCCCCACCTCACTCACACCATGTCCAGACAGAGCAACAATTATTAACAGCCACCAGCAAGCCATAGTTAAGCTAGTTACAAACTGTCTGTCTGTTGACGGGAAGAAGATGTGACTGCTTGGCCCCCCCCCGACCCCCGGGGGTGTCCAGCCTGACCACTGGGGTGGGTGTAGCGCTGCCTGCTTTTGGGAATGGGATGGGCCAGAATCTCCATCCAGCACCGACTGCACTATTTTTAGGATTCGGGTTTCTGTTTAAAAGCAAAAACGAACGACAAAAAAATCAGGCTTCGTCTGCTCTGGCTGCGCCTGAGCCGGCCGGCCTCGGAACACAGGAACCTTTAGACCTTCTGCGTGTCCTGGATGCCAGCTGCCGGGGCGGGGGGGGTGAGGCTTGCCTCGCTTTTACCTTGTGTGTGTCCGCAGGCTGCGCGACGTTTTTGGTCTGGGTGTGGCAGGCGACCCGCCCCATTGCTGTCATGGTTGCACATTTGGAGCTTTCCATGCCTGTGACACCATGAGCAACCAGCTTGCTGTCCGTCCACCTGAGCATCTCGCGACGAGTCCTGGTCCTTTACCTGGAAGACCCCCGCCGTCCCAGGCCTTGAGTCCTTTTCTAGGTCTCCTGTGGCCACCCCCCCCCCCCGATGGCATTTGATGAAGGGTGTCGCTTGTAGCCCTGATAAATGCAGCTGTCACACAGACAAAAAACCCGACCACGTACAGATCTGCATGTCATGTTCATGAGGGCCAGTAAATATAGATGCAACACATTAACCATCGGCCCCCAAGTGCTGCTCTGTGTTCCGCTTATATTTTTATATCGGTTTGGAGCGAGGGGGGGGGGACACTACGACGCCTCTGTGGGTCGCTACAAAATCAGGGGTGATCATGATTATACGGCGCGCCGATCTTTTAAGAGGAAAAGGCTTTAATCTCCCCTACAGGCCACCCCTGTGATGTCGGCCGTCCCGTGCGTTTGGTTAGTGTGAGGTCATGGGAGGCGGGGCCATAGAATGGGGGGGGCAGCATCGCCCGCGTGAAGGGTTTGGGCCTGGGCCGCATTGCTTGTGGGGGCTATGGTTGAAACGTTGAGATGTGGGTCGTCAGGAAGCTTGAGAGGAGCCACCCTGCTCTCTAAAGGGGGGGGGGGTCCCCACTTCCTGTCCTGCATGAAAATGTCAGAAGGGCCGCACTCTCTGCCTGGTGCAGCTGTGAGGTCTCTCTCTTTCCCTCTCTTTCTCTCTCTCCCCCCTCCTTCCCTCTCTCTCTTTGTGCCTCCTTGCACCTCTCCTTATCTCTATCTATTTTTTTTCTCTCTCCCTCTGTTTCCCTTATTCCTTCTCTCCTTTCTTCCCTATCTTTCTCTCTCCCTCCTTCCCTCTTTTCTCTTTCTGGTTTTCTCTCCTTCCCTCTCTCAATCCTCTTTCCCTCTCTCTTTGTCTCTTTCTGTCCTTCCCTCTCTCCTTCTTAACCCTCTCTTCCGCCTTCTCTCTCTTCCCCGTCTGTTTTTCTCTCCTTCCTTCTTTCCTTTGCTCTCTGTCCCTCCTTCCCTGTCTCTTTTTCTCTCTGTCTCCTTCCTTCTGTTTCTCTCACCCTCCCTGTCTTCCCACCCTCTCACTTTTTCTGTCTCTCCCTCTTTCCTTCTTCTCTCTCTCTCTCTCGGTCCTGCTCTCCTTCCACTGGCCACCATCTGTGTCAGCCATGGCATGAAAGGCCCGGCCCCCAGAGACCTTTGTCCCCCCCGGGAGTGTGCGTGAGTGCCGATAAGGCGCCTCTTCCCCGTGGGGGGAAGGGGGGGGTGCTAATCGATAAGGAAGACTTTGGAAGCTTTTGGAAGCTGGCCGTAAGTCTGGGTCCCATGCGGGCCGGTGGGCACAGAGAGTTCCGGGCTGTTTTCTGACGCGTTTGACACGCCTGGGACGAGAAACTCAGCCCCCCCCCCCCCACTCGCGCACAGAAGATACGATCAGCGACCAACGTTTACTTTGTGGGAGCTGATGGCGGAAGATCCTGAGGCACGTGAGCAGACGGGTGGGGACGCGGACAGGAAGCGGGCCTGGCGTCAGCGAGGGGGGGGGTGTGTAGGGCTGGGAGCTGGGCTTTGGCGGGGGGGTGGCTGGGTAGTGTGGATCCCCCCCCTGCACTTTTTTTTTAAAGGAGGGTGGGGTTAGGGGAGTTCTGGGGTTGAAAGCCTCTTTGGGG
>JAODKE010000069.1:2136704-2175599 GCA_026779605.1 Mormyrus hasselquistii
GGGGGGGGGGGGGGGGGGGCCGTCCCCCCCCCCCCCCCCCCCCCCCCCCCGGAATGGACTGCTCTTGCTGCTGCCGCATGGCTAGGCAACATGCCCAGGACTCTTTAACAGTGCGGACGGGGGAGGGGTGACAGGGCCATCACATACTCATCTTCTGGGATTGTTTTCAGGGGGGACATCCTGAGCTGTCTTCTGATCGTTTACTCAGTGATTTTTTTTTCCCCTCATAATTATAATTACTGTTTTAACTTCTTTTTTTTTTTTTGTTTTAACGTTGTAGGTTATTGTTTTCCACAGTGGGTTCGAAAGCTTGCCTTACTCTCGGTGTCGTCCTCTCCGATGTGACCCGGGGCAGGGGCTCGCCGCCGTTAACGTTTCACATGCCGGCGTGTGGCGTGTCCGTAACGACCCCGGGGGGGGGGAACGTGAGGTGGGGAGAAGCGAGACTGTGAATCCTTTGGCGTGTCCCTTATTTAATCCCTGACGCTGTAAGATTTCATTTCCCTGCACCCTTAGATCTAATATCAGTGTTCTCAGTTGGTCCGATGTTCCGTCGAGACTGGCTAAGAAACGTCACGATCCCCAGAATGACACGAACCGCAACTCGCCTGGCTTCAGCAAAGGCTGTGAAACAGCTTGAGATTGAACACGCTATCCGCAGTGACTGGAGTGGGGGGGTGGACATGCTTGCCTCAGACATTTCCCCCTTTTTTTTAAGCTTATTATTTTATAATAAATTAATTCTGGGGGAAATTCTGGGGAGTTTTAGCCCCTGAAGGTCGAGTGAAATTTACCAGGGGCATGGGGGGGGGGGCTTGTTTGCCGGGCCTATGAACCAGAGGGACCCCACCCAGGACCGTCTTCTATCAGCACCCCCTCCCAGCTCCTGCCTGGGAGTGTGCACGCACTAATGCCAGATGCCCGAAGGGGGCGCCCATACCCACACGTGACCCTACATTATTGTCACTGGCCTTCAGCTGTCGTCGCTGGTGTCATTTTGGGGCCGGCTGCTCATCTTGGCGGGCAGCGGGCGCCCCGTGAGAACCTGGCAGCCGCGGGCGCCAGTCAGTTAGCCGCCACTCGGCGTACGTGTGGAGGACGGCAGAGTACAAGCCGAGACCCAGCAAGCAACATGGGGGTCTAGAGGATTATATTTCTTTTACTTAATCTAAAGTGTTACTAAGCACATCTTTTTTAAAAGAAATGTGTATTTAATTGCAATTCTTTTTGTAAACTGTTCATAGACATTAGGACAATGATGATGAATAATTAAAAATACAGTAAAACAAAGTGTACATAATGTATATAAGTAATCAGAAGTGCAGAATACATGTGACGGGTGGATTTCTATTTTTAACACTGACTAGACAATGTGAAATATCTTTCCTTTTATTGATTTCTTTTTTTCCCTCTGGTTTTAAGCAACGTGTTACACTTTTTTTTTTTTTTTCTTTTTTTTCCTTTTCTTTTTTTTCTTTTTTTTTTTTTCCTTTTCCTTTTTTTTCACACGTGTTGTGCTCACTTGTGTTGCATGGAAAGTACCATTTTTAATTTTTTAAAAGTTTTTTTGGTGAAAACGGGGAGCTCGTGCAGCGATCGGCCGGCAGCGTGTGATCATCCATACAGCGGGTGTCTCTGGCCAGAATGAGCAGCCTCCCTTAACGCCGGCACACACACACGCATCAGATGAATCCTCTGTGACGTCGCTCACTCCGTTTGCTTACACCTCGTAGACAAGCAGGTCAGACGGCATCCAACAATAATGAAATTACACCGCACCTCCGAAGAATATGCGGTTGTCTGATGACCTGTCATGTCTTGCGTCAGTTGAGCGATTCAGTTTGCAAAATGTTTTAGTTACTGCTCGAGATTTATACGAGTACACTCGGCGCCGTTTTATTTTAATGGACAAATTAGCGGAGGCTTTTTAAAATTTCTTTTGTTGATGATTGTATTGCCGCAAGACGTTAAGACCGGTATGTGACTGTTAGCAATGTGGATAAATGGCAAACTGAAGGGAGCAGCGCCCTCTGGTGCTGGAGTGATGTAAGTGACAAAGGACTCGTGTGCGTGTGTCTCTACGGGTGTGCACCTGTGTGCTTCTACTCATCATAATCTAAATCTTCTTAAAAATCATAGGTATTTTATATTGAATGCAGTAATTTATGGGCCAGTAATATAATACTCAGTGCAATGCAGTTATTGTTATAATACAAATATTTCTTTTGTATTTGTACAGAACAAATGTGTAAAGATCAGCGAGGAAAACGTGAGCTTTTTGATACTGTGAGAAATGGTGTGAAAAGTGAGTTTCCCTGTACAGTTGTGATTACCCCCCTCCCCCTTTTATAGAATAAAATGTTTTTGGTGCAGCTTCCGTATGGTTTTGCGATTCAGCGACGTCAAATCTTATACCTGGTAAAGATTTACGTCGTCAGGGTTACAGTATCAGTAACACAACGCTTCACTTCTGCAGTATTTTTATTTTTTATTTATAGTGGCTCTTGAATATCTGATACCAGAGTTTCCAAATTATGAAACGCAATTTATGTTAGTCGAATATTCAATGTAAAGTAAAAATATTGCCATTTATCGTTATTCTTAAGCTCAGCTTTCACACAAACTTGCTATAGGCCTACAGTATTAAACCAGATATTCACGGCCTTCTCATTATGATTTACTGTAAACATATTTTAGTGAAAATGTTGTGGTTTTTGTTTTCACAATGGTTTGCATTGCATTTGTTTAAGAGACTTTGCTATTGGCTGCGGTTCAGTTTTAGAGGAGCCCCCTGCGCGGAATCAGCGGTCTGTTAAAACGCAACGCCTTGCGCTCCGAGCCCAATCCCGTGTGGTGGGACTTGCCAGGCGAGTATGTGCGCATCCCTCGGCCAACTCCGGTACAACCGCCACGTTTGTACCCCTGTTTCCATTATAAATATGTATAGGAATGTTCAGAATTCACAACCTAACACGAACAGCCAGGACGTTTAACATTGTCCTATTCGAAATTTGAAACAATAATTCTGCATCATTTCTGATTTCCCTATGCGTGCGCGGTGCTACAGAAAGTCAAGTCCAGCTGACAACTACGAAACGCAGCAGCATGCAAACAACAGATCGCAATGCAGGGGGAAAAAAAACAAAAAGGTTACCCATGAATATTAAATTAGCAGGCTAACATGCGGGTTAGATTACCACTACTGTAAACATTAAGAATAGAAGAATTTCTCAGTCAAAGACGAGCAGAAACCTGCCACTATCTGCTTAATCCTGTTTTGCTCGCAGAGTAATTTCAGGCATATTCTGCTCTATATTCTCTATCCTAGTCATAGGGTTTACACCGGGAGCGTAAATCGCACCGACACAACACCTGCGCCCCACCCAGAGAAACACAGGAAGGGAAACCTTGCATGTGTTACGAGAATTTAAGAAAGTGACCACGCTGAAATGCATTTTTAGTAGCGATATCTTTCAGCACGTCACTCACAGCGGAACCATATGAAAAGATACTCTGCTCGACGGTTGTCCGAGTCTGAATTATATTCCTCGTAACGGCCCACAGCTGGGACACAAACTGCAGCGAAAGGTGAACTAGTTGTGGATCTTATCGTCGGGATGACGGGAAGCACGGGGTACCGGAGGCCCGAACGCCGCCGCTGGCCCTTGTGCTCCGTGCAGCAAACATACCGCAAAGGCCACTGGGGGATGATTTCAAACCTTGTCAGCCTCCAGCGACGAGGACTCCGGGAGAGCAATGGAGCGTTGGGGTCTAACCTGAGCGCCCCCAGGAGCAGCAGGTACGGACCACCTGCTGCTGTCATGCTGAGAGGCGGCGCACCGTGTGCTTGCGCTTCAAGGACTGTCATGCCCCGTAGCAGGAGAACAACGTGGACGCTGCATGCTTCATGCATCCTTCATGTGACACCTGTTTTTAGATTTTAGCTAAACACACACAAAGCATGTCAGAGCGAATCAGCCCCAGTCCCAGCATCCCTGCGCTGGGTTGCTGCTTGCCGAAGGGCTCGTGGTTAGTTAGCCGTGGCTACCGGCTACAAAACTCTAAGCAGAGCCGTTACTCTCTTCACAGTTTAGGCCTCTGAAGCTCCCGCCCTCCTAGATGGCCCTCCTCCTGTCAGAAACAACTGCTGGCATTTTTTTAATTATTAAAGTCCCTTCGCCCAAAACCTGGACCGTGAAAGCAGTTCCGTTAAGGGTTTCCCTCTGGGTGCATGTCGTCCCTGCATGCACCTCCTCCAACACGCGCATTTCTGTTGCATGAAGTTCACTGAACCTCCTGACCCGCTTGGGGGGGGGGGGGGTGAAGAGGGAATGCTATTCCCTACGCTGTACGTATGTGCAGTCTCCCGACCGCCTGCAGGTGTCTCTGTTGAGCTCTGGGAGGATCCCCAGTGTGTTGACCCTTCACCAGCGCCTGCGAGCTGTCCAGGGCAACATATCAAGCATCAAACCCAGATCTCACGTGCACCTCGCAGCCCATGCAGCTGCCGTTATCTGCCTTTACAGGAAAAGGGCAGCTACAATGAAAAGTAAGTAAAAAGAGAACAAAAATCTCAATTTTGCTGGGATCACTGCTCAGCCGATGATGGCTTGTATAAACTGACTCTAGTCTGAAGCTTCCAGCACAGTACAACCCAGTCAACCAAATATAAAGTGCAACACAAATTACGATTCTATTTCAAAAGCTAACATCCATCCATCCATCCAACCATCCATCTATCACTGGAACTGCTTAACCCCAACTGGGGTTGCGGGGGGGACCGGACCCTATTCCGGGAACAAGGAGCAAAAACGGGAACTTACCCCAGGCAGTCGCCAACACACCGCAGGGCACACACACTCACACACACACGCAATTTAGACCTGCCCTGCACGTTTTTGGACCGTGGGAGAAAACCACGCGAACATGGAGAGAGCATGCGAACTCCACACAGGAAGGACCCGGGACCAAACTGCAAGGGATGACCGTGCCGCCCTCAAAAGCTAACAGCAGTGAGGAATTAGCATCTCGATGGACCTTTGAGGTCACAAGTCATTACATCGATTAGTGAAGAGTCAGGTCCGACCTGAGAAATGTCACCCGGGTGACTTTAAAGGCACTTCAAGACCACATGCAGCCTCCACTCCGCTGTGACACACTTTTCTTCTGTTCCCAGAAGTGCCGCGTGTCTGTTAGCTGTTAGTGTCTGTGGCTGCACACAGAAAACCACATGCAGGTGCTGTTGTGTTGGGAAGTGATTGGGTTGGGGCGTGGGAAGTGATGGGGGGGCGTGGCCTGGCCAGCTGCTCGCAGAAACACTGACCTGAATGCGGTCTGCTCGGCTGAGCGTTAAAATTTTGCAAGCTGTGGCTTTGAGAGGGATGCAAGTTTTTTTTCCCCATATGTAGAGCTACTTGTTTACAAGATTCTAGCAGCTGTTTTGTTAAGGGACTTTTCCCCCAAGCAAGAATTTGCTTTACTTCAGTTACTAATGTACACTCACCGTGCACTTTGTGAGGGACACCCGTATACCTGTGTATTCATGCAGTTATCTAATCAGTCAGTCAGTCAGTCAGTGCGGCAGCACGACGCACAAATCACGCACACACAGGTCAGGAGTTGCAGCTTCACACCAAGCACCGAAATGGGGAAATAATATGCGAATGCCGGTGCCAGGCAGGCTGGTTCGAGTATTTCTGTAACCGCTGACCTCTGGGGATTTTCATGCACAACGGTCTCTAGAGTTTTACTCATAATGGCGTGAAAAACAATACAAAAATCCAGTGACTGGCAGCTCTGTGGATGGAAATGCCTAGTTCAGGGAGGATGGCCAGCATGGGCGGAGCTGACGGAAAGGCTATGCTAACTCAAATGACTGCTCTGTACAACCGTGGCGAGTAGGAAAGCGCCACAGGAAACGCATGTCGAGGCTTGAGGCGGATGGGCTACAACAGCAGAAGGCTGATGGAAGAAAGCAGAAATTGCCATGGACACCAGCTCACCAGTACTGGGTACTTCATGACTGGAGAAACGTAGCCTGGCCTGCTGAATGTTGATTTCTGCTGGGGAACACAGATGGCGGAGTCAGAATTTGGCGTCAACATGAATTCATGGGCCCAGCCTGCCTTGTGTCGACAGTCCAGGCTGCCGGTGGTGGTGGCGATGGCGATGGCATTGTCTCTTGGCACACGATGAGCCTGTAAGTGCCAAAACTTCACTGTTTGAATGCCACAGGATATTTGAGTATTTCTGTTGATAATCTGCACCCATTGATGGCCACAATTTGCCCATCATTTAATGACGACTTCCAGCAGGATACGGCACCGTGTCATAAACCATCTCAACTCAAAGCGGTATGGAGGACGTGATGAAGAGTCCAGTGTTCTTCATCGGCCTTCCCAGTCACCGAATTGGAATCCAGTAGCGCACCTTGGGGATGTGGTAGAACAAGAGATTTGTGGCATGGGATGCGCAGTTAACAAATCTTTACAAATTTGCATGATGCAATCATGTCAGCATGGACCAGAATCTCAAAAGAATGTTTTCAATATCTTGTGCATTTCATGCCACGACGAATTGAGGCTGTTTTGAGAGCAAAGGGCCGTATTAGTATAGTATTTGTAAGAAAGTGTTCAGTTAGTGTATAATGTTAGGAGGGATAGAATAGTATTCCTATTTTAGCCGTAATATGGTTTGCTGTAATATAAGATTAAATATAATTGCCTAAAATACTCGTCTTTCATTTCCAATGTGCTATTTCGACCACACGAGGGAGCCATTTGTCAAGACAGCTGGCCCCCAATTCATCGCTTTTTAAACTAACCCCTAGTAAAACCTCCACATCAAAGCAATGCAAATGACACCACGTGTATGCAAAATGTTATTCCAGATTTGCGCAGACTGAAATATAAAACATTCGGTCATGCCAGGAAAAAAAATCTCAGTAATTTACTAAACGACGGTAGTTATTTTTTTCTGTGCAAAACACATTATCATTTCTAAATAATGTTACAGACCAAAAATACAGGCATTATGTTACCGAATCAGTTTTATCATGGGCATATTTTTAATGAAGTTCGTACCCTATTAACAGAGGACATACCGATAATGAGACGATATGTAAAAGTATATGGTCTACTCGACCGGCAAAACTTGTCTTGATAATTTGGTTCCCTTCTGTTTTATCGAAAATGTACACCACGCGGTCAATGAGTGCAATGTGCCTACTCACTTTTCTGGCTTCGAACCAAATCTTCGTCCTTCATTCATTTACTGCACCATTACCAACCACCCAATGCAGGTATAATGTATGCATTCTGAACTGAGCCTCGCGCTCATCACACACACACACCAACGGAGTGCTCAGAGATGTTTACCCAGCTTTCCAAAACCAGTTACCCCCTCCCCTGCTACGATGCCAAATCTACAGCGTCTCTCATTTTGAAATTACACTTCTGGTCTAAGATCATAAGATTCTAGCAGGGTTTGGGGACAGTATTATTAGCTTCGTCTTGTAATCGCCTTGACCGACAGACAAAAGCAAGGGAACTTCTGGATGCAAACACCTGTTCTTCAATTGAAATTATCTGAAATCTACAATAGCAGAACATACATAAGTCTTACTTAAGCAGTACTTTGTCCGCTGGACAGTTACCGCAAACATTCGGTCTTAACCTCTGTCCGCTTGTCTTACTGTTTACTCTCGGTGTTTTATTGCTGGTGGAGGCCGGGAAGAAGTTTTACTGAACTGGCCCCAGTCTTTATGGCGCTTAGTGCTCAACATACAGGGGAATCATTAACTGTGACGATTGTACGGACTGATTAAGAGGATACCTAGAAAACAAGAAACCCGCCGTTTTCTAGAACAATCCTTTCCTCTTCTATAACATGTGAAGGAGGTCACATTCCTCCAGACTTCATCAAGAAGGAGTCGCCTCGTTCATTCTCATTAACGCTACAAAATGGATGTTACTTTGCAAACCCCTGCAGGGTGACTGAAACACTTGTCCCGATGCATAAAGCATTCATAAAGCCTTTTAAACCGGCTTACAGTTCAGGTCATTAATAACTCATGAGAAAATTCATGGAAGTTTTAAAACGTCAAAAGACATCGCAATGATGCTAAATTATTAGTTACTGAGAAACAGAAATTAGGTTATTTGACATTTGAAATCGCTCAGAGTCGCTTTGTAAGAATGCAGTGGATCCATAGTCGTTTAAGTCTGAGGCTGAGAAAAATAGGTAGAATTCCCGGAAGGTACAAATCACACTGTCATTTTGTTTTCTGTGTCGCGAACTCTAAGATTTCTTATGTAGCAAATGCTTCTCGGTCCTTCGTATTTGTGGCTGATCACATGTTATAGAGACCTACACAATTGTGTGCTGGCTGTCCAGATGCAGTCAATGAGCGTCAATGCGGGCGGTGATGCTCTCCAGAGCTCGACTAGTTTCTGATTTCAGGGAGACGTGTCGCTGTCATAATCTGGAAAGGACGAAGGGGTGGTCTGTCAGCATTGTAAACCCCCCGTTTTAAGGGCTTTCGGGTGTCCTTGCAGTATTCCGCAGTTCCGAGTATTTGCTCGCTTAGCGTTGGAGTATGAATGACTTCTTGAGGTTTGATGCATTATTAGGCGAATAACGACGTTAATGTTATCCAAAACACATGAAATTTGCTAATACCCCCTTGCAGGGATGTCGCTAAAGACTGAAAGGTATGAAAGCATATCACATTGGGCCCCCCAGTCCAGACCAAACATTTTTAGGGCCCCTGTCATGGCGCCCCTGCCCCTCTGCTTTGCACATCTACTTACCACCTAAATCTAAGCTCTGTTAAATTGAGTTAATTTGCTGCTGCGCGTTTCGCGCGCTCCTGTAAGATATTACACATGTATTGATTAGATTTGTCCTGCAGCCTATGGGGGGAAATCGGTCCTTGCCTGTGAATATCTAGCCCCATTAATCTAAAATCTTATTGAAGTGCTGTTTCTGGAGAACTTTGGAGAAGGAGAACGTTCAAGAGTGAAACGTTTTTGGACACCCATATTTGATTCCGTATTGTGCCGTCACAATTTAAATGACGTATAGGCCTATTTCTTAAAAAAATGACCGCGACCTTTATATGGAAAGACTGTCCCGTGGCTCGCGTTTGGGAACCGACTGCGAACTCATGGACCCTTAAGGTTTCAGCCTCCTGGTAGAATAGCTGGCGTCGTGCCTTTCTTAAGACGCTTGCAGCATTACAAATATAGCTAGATAGGCGTTTCTGCGTTGTCTTGAAAAGCACTCATGTTTCTGTGGTATTTAACTGTAAATTATCTTGACAAAAGGACAATGATTATGTTTAATGTTAGGTAAGCGCTACTCCACCCGGTTTTCTTGTTTTTCGCTCAATAGAAACCTTTTCATGTAACGTCATTGAAGTCTGGGATTAGACCTACTAGTTCGACAATTACACGCCAGTACATAAATGTAACCTGCTGCAATAATATTTTAGGACCATGGTGTTATTAAGGAGAGGCTCGGCAATTTAGATTTACAATATAACTGTGCGAATTTACCTAAAGTGTTTAGGCTAGAGGGTTCATCTTGTAACTTCAGACTGTGAACGTCCAGTTTCTGAACTTTTACACAACTTTGAAATGTTCGTGTGGACGGACTATATAGCACAAGGCAAGGGTCCTTAAAGCAAACCAGAATTAAATTTTCCTGCCTCTAGTTTGTATTTATCGGAGTCGGTAGGCGTGGTAGAATCGACATCCCTGTCCCCTAAAATTACGCATTTTACACAAACATTTCACAAAGAAAACCTCTAGCAAATCTACCGTGTATCCAGTAATTTATAAGAACGAGATACTGGTGACTTGTACTTGCAGTTACTTGAATGTTCATGAAATTGGTGGGTTTTCAAAAAAAGACCCCGGACTTTGTTCTTTGACATCATTTTACAATAATTCTCTTCTACTGACCAACTCAGTTAGTCATGTTACATATCAATATTGCAAACACTTCGACAATATACATAAGTTACTAATTAAAAATCTCAAGGAAGTATGCTCCGTAAGTCGGGGAGTGTGTCCTTCTGTCAATAAACATATGGAATAAGGTCCGCGAATTAGCAAATTCTTTATTTACGTCTTGTAAGAACTTTTGCGTTTGCTAAAAGCAAAGCAAATTAAAAAAAAAAAAAAAGAAAAATACAAAAAGTTCCATACAATTTAAGAACTGATTTGCTTTACATACACACATTGTGAAATATGAAATTAACAAACTTAATCGTCTATCACCATTCAAAAACAAAGCAGGCAGAATCCCTTTTTTCATCGTAAACAAGTACATTTCTTATCAAAATATATTTACAAGATACCTTTATATATACACTACATGTGTGCCTGGGGAAATATTAGTCGTCCTTTAACGCAAGCAAAAAAGGAAGAAAAAAAACAAACAGGCACAAAGAACTTTAGCCCTTTAGAGCAGGACTCTAGTCCTATTAGATCTGGACCTCAGTCCCCTCTTAACGCAAATTCTGGGTATTAAGCTGACTGGATATCGGTGCACGCCATTTAGAGAATGAAAAACTAATCGCGCCAAGGAATGTTCTTAAATCCCCCGAGCTCTCTAAATGTACATCCTAAAAGGTACAAGCTTTGCAGGATTTCACCCTGTGCAGGCTCCATGTGTACCCTGTCATGTCAAGGTTTTAAGGTGAAATCAAAATCATCGCAACTGGTTCAAAATAGAAGCTCTCCACCTCCTCGTGAATTATTTCAACCCGCCTCCTCCATTTGGACAGCGAGATGCCCAACACGGGCATCGCTAATGAGATTCCACAGGATTCCCAGCTCCGTGTTTCACAAGGGTTGGGGGCGTCACACTGTCATACGGTAACCAACGCGATATACAGACTGGGGAACCTTGTCAACCGCGTGAATTCGGGAGATGCGTCACGCCCAGATCTCCAGTGCCGTGCAGAATGGAAGGGATCAAATAAAATATTAATTGCAGTACAAACCATATATTGTTACACGGAGTGTATAAAAATATAACGGGAAGGCATTAAACTGAAGCCACACATAACATGGTCAGATCTGTATGATCCGTCTTTATCATTGGGAAAAATATTAAATTTATTGTGTTGACGTCTAAGTCATTTTCGGTAGCTCATTGTGAATTTAATAATTTTATTAATTTGGCACAGTCATGAAATACATTAATAAACGCACGGCTTTCAAAATAATCTTTAAAATTACTGACGTTCGGGATTCATTTGTAAACTCTAAAAAACGAACGCGATATGTTCATGCACGTGTTCAGACAAACAAAATTGTTCTTATCAAAAGCACGGTTGTTTCCATGTAGGCTATACTACTTCAGGTTAGTTAGGTGCTTTTAAGACTCAAAAAGTACTATATCACAAAATAGCCAGTGATACTTCAGTATCTGGGGTTGATACGTCAACAAAAGGTAAAACTATACATACGTACCGAAACAGAATCTCCATGTCACGTACACGTTCTGTTCATTTTCATTATTAGTATTATCATTAAAACTCAACTAAGTCAGATAGTAGGTACGTCTAGTACCGAATGCAATTTCAATTATGAGTCATTTTTTACCTGAAGTTCCCAGCCGTGAAGAGATATATTTTTAAAAAACGTACGTTCTTTTTTATGATTTAAACCTTCTAGAACATGCCTTTTCGGCACCCAGCAGAAAATGCGCTGCATTTTCTAGGGAGTTCCATATAGAAATAGGAAAACGTGCTTCTTAGAAATGCACAAATTTTGTAGCACAAATCTGGAAACTATCAAAGTAACCATGTATAAAGATGGGGGGGGGTTTTGCTGGAGTTTTCTCTTGGCATTCTACTTGTACTTGGCACACGGGCGCCAAAGGAGAAGAGAGCGCCCGGTCTGCGGTCAGTGACCTCGCGTGAAAAGCAAGGAGCCAACTGACACGCAACGAGCTGACAGCACTGACAGCGTCTCAGGCAAGGACTTGGTAAATAAAAAACAAACAAAAAAAAACTGTCCATCGCCTGGAGAGTAATGGCGAGGGGGGTTCCAGACCTAAAAAACCACTTAAACAACCTTTCCCAGAGGATCACAAAATAAACAATAATCTTTTAAAAACTAATTCTTTTAAAAACTAGCTCTTGGGCGGGACTTCTGATTTGAAATCTTTACAACAGAACAAGTAGAAAAAAAAGTCAAGTATTAAGTTCCAGTACATTCTTTGAATATTAAGGAACACACACATACATAGAGACAAAAATAAACAAACTAAATATGTACATCTATATATATATTTATATAATATTTTTTGCAGGTTCCAGTTCCCGTCTGGAGAATCCATACCTCTTTTTAATTGATACTTGTATATTGGCAGCATATTTGCATGTATTTTGATCTCTGTGGGTAAAGCCGGTAAAAAGACTTCTTAAACAGAAAAGATTATAAAACAGAAGTGTAGTCAGTCAACCCTTAGAGCGAGCGGTCGGGCGGGAGGAGGGGTGCCCTGCCCTTAGTTCTGGTGGCGCTTCATGTGCAGCGCAAGGTGGTCGGAGCGCGAGAAGCAGCGACTGCAGGCGATGCACTTGAAGGGCTTGGCGCCGGTGTGCTTGCGGTAGTGCCGCGTCAGCTCGTCGGAGCGGGCGAAGCGCCAGTCGCAGCCTTCCCAGGTACAGCGGTAGGGCTTCTCCCCTGAAACACCGACAGGACATATATGCAGGGTTAGACCAATAGGGGAGGAGAGGGTGGGCATTTCAGCCCAGGAGAGGACGGTGGGGGCTCGTTGCAGCAACAGGTGTCTAGAAATGTGGAATATAATTCCAGGGGCTACAATCCCACCCTAAGATCCACATAATGCACTTCTGATACGTGTCTCTTGTAAATACCAAAGAAAAAGAACATTACACCGGACAATTATAAAAATATCTGCATTAAAAATAAATGGAAGCGGAACAGGGCGTAACATTCTCATGTGATGAATAAGCACGACTCAGCTAATTACACAGCGGCATCACGCCGGATGACCATCACTTTTAATGCCTCGACGTGACTCAGCACTGATCGGCGAACCTGAAGCGGACAGTCTATAAAATCGATCGCCTCACAGGCCACGTCCGCTCGACGCTATAACATGTATCCTTAGAGGATGCAACCAAAGGAACACAAAGGGGACGTATTCGTAACGCAAATCTGCCGAGCCTTTCTTAGAAGCAGTTCACATTCGAGGAGGCAAAAGGCACTCGTGCCACAGAGGCGATCAAATCGAGGCCCGCTGGGGCTTTTTTGCTTTTCAGATGGTCATGCTTGTGCCCACTGACACGCAGCCGCATAGGGAATGAAACGAAACAAGTTCCCGGATGTATTATCCTGAGTTTACGGAGCTGAGCCACAGCTTGCTGTTGACAGAGCACAGGAAAGCGGGTCTATTGTGTCATTCTTAAGTGGCAGTTGTGGGCGGAGCCTCGCGAGTATGTGCTTGTGGTTTATTGAGTAATTGAGCTCCTTTTCTTGTGTAAACACAGAGTCATTTCTACAGAGTTAAATGCTGTGATAAGATCTGTATATGTGCAATGTGTAACAATGTGCTGTGCTACTTGTCCAGGCTCTCTCTCACATACACACGCATGCACACACACATGCTAAACACACTCATCCCATCGGTTTGCTGAAGGCAACAATTTATGAGAATGAAAGTGGCGGTAGGGAATGATTTGAGAGGCCACACCTTTATTTAAACACGTAGACGCTCTCCCGCGCTGCCGTGTTGGGTGCCCGCATGCGTGTGTGCGCGCGTGCGTGTGAGGTCTACCATGCCAACGGCATCATGCAAATACCACATTTAATCCAAGGAGATGCTGCTCCTTCATCAATTTCGACAAACTACAGTCTCAAGACGCAAGTTTACTGTCCCACCCACACGTGTTTGGGCACGACAGGCAAATACAGATTATTTACACTGTTGAGGTGACCTCACTGAGGAAGACTCATGCTTGTATCGAGCCTAAATGTTTACATTTGGCTCTCTCTGAAAATCCTCTTCGCATTGTGCCAAAGCATTATCTCAACGAACGCACGTTTCGCGAGTGTCGCAAAGGACACCTACTGGCTGAGTACTCTCCTTCAAGCCAGATTACATTTATGTTTAATCTTGAAAGCAATTTTTAACATTCCATCATACTGAGGTAATATCTGGCAGCTATTGGGGGGGGGGGGGTTATTTCTGAATAAGGGTACCCCAAGCTCTGGAACATGTGACCTGGCTAGTGATCATGCACGAGCCCTAGAGGTGACCTTAACTGAGGCCCATGTGGGAACTGCGGTGACGAGAGTACATGACGTCATCTCATGTGGGCCTCACGTCGATCAGGAAGCATGGATCGCAAACAGATATGACACGTCGAGTCCTCTCTGGTATGTTATTACTTCCACGGCTAGTCACCGCCACCAGACTCATTGCGATGTTTGTCCCGACCGGCTTTCACAAATGGCCGCAAGGCCGTGCCTGAGGCGGAGAGACCTCGTCTCGAACAAAGCCTGAGAACAGACGAAGGATTTGGGGAGAGGCCTGCCTCTAAGATCCCGAGCAGTTGACGTGACCCTGATGCAGGTGGGACAGTTCCTGTAGTCCCTCAGGTAGGTCAGGTTTCAGCCACTCAGGTAGGGAGTCGAGTTTCAGCACGCTCAAGCCCCCCACCCCCTCAGGCCATGTCATCCCACCTATGGTTTGGTTGTAACCCGATGACCTTCCACCTCCACAAGCCTGGAAGTTCATGTTTTGATTATTTCTGTCGGTTTCTGCATTGGGTTTCAGAAAGTGTCCACCTGAGCACCAAGCAGTAGAAACTGTGTTAATGGCATGAAGCAAATAATATTTGAATAAGTGAGCCCTGCAGTTAAGTTTCAGTCACGTGGAACCGATGGACTTGGACGCGGTGAACGGAGATCGGATCCACCTGAACTCAGTCCTGGCTTCCCGGATTGTGCGCTGGTGCTGGGAAGCAGCAGAGCTATTGTCAGACTTTCGTGTCTTAACTCCTGGTGCAACTCTTGAGGTCAAAAGCACCCCCCCCTTCCCCAGCTGCCAGCTCTTATCACGGCCTTGGCAAACATCGACGCCCGATAACTCTGCTCCCAAACTAGCTTTTCATTCGCTCTAACGAGTTGACACAGGATCGAATGCCAGGGCCGGGCCCTTAAAGGGGGCGACACTGTCAACACGGGAGGCTCCGGTAGTATCGTTGTGAAACCGCTTCTAATTAAGCTGCTAAAAACGCTATAAAATCGGCAGAGAAGTTTACCATCTCGTTAAAATTTGTTTTAAAGGGACCATTAAAAAAATAGCAGCATCCTGTACGGGCCGGCTTTTCGGGGCGACACGGTGGCCCAACTGTTTTCGGTAAACATGCCGCGTCGTCTCTGCGTGTGTCTGGGCTTCCTCCTGACAGACTCACGCCGCCCCCCCCCCCCCACTTCCTTTTATGGCTGTCGTAGTGTGCGTGAGCAAACAACTTGCCCCCCGCCCCCCCCAGAGCCCCTAAAACTCCTACAGGACATCATCTGTCCCTCGCAGGACTTTATCCACTCATTCTGTTTGTGAAGGGAGGGGGAGGGCAAAAGGACAATCAGGCAGATTGTGTAAAGTTTGGCACTATCACCTTCACAGCTAGAGGGACCGCGGAGGGGGCACAGATTTCACCCATAAAGAGAGACTTTTTCCTTGGGGGAAGATCAAGAACTAGAGTCAGGGGGTCAATGACTGCCGCCAATGCCATCTCTCTTCTGCAGCTTTCTTCACAAGAATGAGAGAACGTTTTGTTTGTGTTTTTTTTTTTTTTGGCGTTCTGCGGTCACATGTTATCACAGTACACAAAGTCGACGCAGGACTCTGTGGCATTCGATAATTTCGCATTCCTCCGAGGACACGCCGCACGGTACATACCATCCTTTCTGAGGCGCTCTACGCCATCCGTACGCCCTGTCACACTCTCTATCTGCCCTGCGCACGTGGAGCTTGTAGGTGTAGCGAGAACATTTCAGAGACGCAATCAATCCTTCAGCTTTGTCAGGCAAATGAGCATCCTGTCTGGATGTTTTCCGGCCATCTCCCAAGCCGTTTTTTTAAACCTTTTTTTTTTTCCTTTAACCTGACCTGGAATTAAGCTTGCTCTTCCACAAATGTCCTGTTCCTCTTCACAACCCTAATCCTTCTCTTTCATAACACTATTTTCCTCTGACCTATTCCCAATGACCCTTCCCTTTCGCTATGTCCTTCTCCAGAAAGGATGGGGCTGACAGTTGCCATGCTGACAGACTCCCGCACCTTGGTTCCTCCTGAAGGACGACACCTTCCTAGATGAGTGTTTCCCAATCCGGTCCTCGGGGACCCACAGACAGTCCATGTTTGTGCTCCAAGCTTCCTGCTAGACAACGTGGGCTGTCTATGGGTCCCCAAGGACCAGAACAGGAAATACTGCCCTAGACCACCAAGAGGACCAGACTCCACACCTGCCCCCCCCCCCCTTAACCCTCTCACCTGTACATACGTTGCAAAACCCTGGGCCCCCTGGGACCCGTCTTTATAGTGACAACACATCAAAGCTTGAGTTGAAGACATTAGCTCAGCCATGCACAGAAGTACACAGTCGGACAGAAGAGGAAGTGAAGCCTGAATGAAATTAGACTGACAAAAATGATTCAGGGAGAGGAAAAAAAAATAAATAAAAGGCGCAGGGGGCCAGTCGTGAAGTCGAGCCGCGATCCATTTAATTAGGACGTGTAACTCAATAAAGCAAAACAAGCAGCGAACATAATCTGCTCCCAGATAAATCCCCCGCTAAGACCTCTTAATGTACAGCGCGGCTTATCAGGCCGGAATCTGCACGGAGGCAGACGTTTCAGCCTGGGAACTCAGCCACTCAGGCCCATTTAGGTCAGTCGGCTCCCGGTTTTGCACACAAAACTGCTACATGCCCCCCCCGAGTCCAGCCTGAAGAACAGGTTTTTCCATCTGAAGCTTTGCTCTCCTGCTCCCTTCGTAAGGTGAGCCGGGCTTGTGGGGGCATGCAAAGAAGCCAACAAGCAGGCTGATCCCTCCCCCCTTGCTTTCAGTCCCACCTGCGCTGCCTCCTCCTGCCCGATTCCTCGGGATCGAAGTTTCCCAACCCGGTCCTCGGAGACCCCTAGACAGACCGTGTTTTTGCTCTCTCCGAGTTGACAGGGAGCAAAAATGTGGACCGTCTGGGGATCCCCCGAGGGGAAACACTGCTTTAGACTCCTTTCTTTCATCTCTGGACATATGTGCATATAACTTATTCCAGCACACTGGTAAGTCTCCCATCACCAGCAAGAACTGCATCCTCCGCATTAACCGGCTGTCCACCTTCCCACCCCAGGCTCTGCTCTGATTGTACAAGGGAGCCGCTCTTACCTGTGTGTGTCCTCTGGTGGGCTTTGAGGTGAGAGCTCTTTGTATACACTTTGGTGCAACCTATATGCAAGCAAAAGGAGAGAAACTTCATGATCCACCCACTACAGAGACCACTCTTTGCCATGCCCCCCCCTCCGTTCCGTAAGCGACCAATAACCTACCGGGGAAATCACAGTGGTGGATCCTCCTCTTCTCCAGCTCCGGGTTGTTCCTTCGGTTGTACCGTGGCCCGGTTAGGACACCCTGTCCGTGGGTCATCAGCAGCGACTGAGGGTGCATCGAAGGCATCTTGATCCCTTGCCGGGCTTCGTAGGGGGGTGGGGGGTGGATGGTGTTGATGAGCTCGGCCTGGTTCTCAGGACTCCCGGGCTGAGAGTTAGGTGGAGAGGGAGGTAGACTATGAGGCTGTGGAGATGGATAGAAATGCTCAGGCATGACAAAACCGCCTGTGCCTGCTGTCAGCGTGATGCTGTTAAGGTTGTGCATGCTCCTGCTGTTGCCGTTTCCCGATTGGCTGCTGGACAGAGGCATTGTGAGGTCATTGCTGCTGACCGGTAGCTGGTAGACTGGCGGTTGCTGTGGGCCGATGTGCATCTCGTCGGTTGCCATGTCGGGCTTGACAAAAAGGCCGTTGACAGTCTGTGGCATGCTGAAGACGGACGTGAAGTCGGGGAGGGTCTGGATGGAGCAGGGGACATCCACGCCGGGCTCCGTCTTGATCTGCTGGAGGACGGGCTTGGAGCGGTAGAGGCCGGTGCGTAAATGGGTTGTGTTGGGCAGGATCAGGTTGATGTTGACGCTGTACGGCGTGAGCTTCTCCTCTGAAAAATACTCGTCCACCACCGAGGCGCTCTCCCGGCGGTACTTTTTGTCCATCATGACCGGCGTTGCCTGAGGACCCGTCTGGGGCAGGTACTTCTCCATTTCTAACCGGGTCTGATAGAAAAGAAAAACAGAAACACAGGCCAGTAATAAACATGAGGGATCCAGAACATTCATTTGCCATTTTGGAGCTCTCTGAAGGACTGCCAAAGTCATGCCAGGATGGGGTCGGTGTAAGATAATCAGGGAGGAGAAGAGGGTGGATAAAAATAACAGTTGGATGTGGAGGTGGGTTTTTGGCTGGTTTCAGCCCTCTGGTAAACTCCCCTATTTTCATGCCAGTGTTCTTACAAGAACAGCGTGTACCCAGGATAACTGCCCGATGACTGTACATCTAAACACAGCTCAAACAAGAAAATAAACATATAAACCCTGTATCTCCTGTAGCTGGACAAGCAGAGCATTTGCGGTACCGATGCAAAGGTTGTGTGTTCGGTGAAAGTGTTGATGGATAAATGAAACCCAGCTAGGTACCTTCAAGCACCGCTTCCTACATTTCCACTCTTACCATTGCATGAAATGCGCTGGACGAATCATCAGGAGATTTGACCAGTTTGGGTGTTCCTCATGATTGGTTTTTGTTTTTTTGTTTGTTTACTCACAGTATCCAGTTCATGCACACCTGACCCATCACACGTCAGCTTTTAGGTTTCACAAAAACTAATCATCCCAGACTCCGTTCACAACGTTGACCTGGGCGTGCCAACCAGAGGGATCAATCCAATACCAAAGTGATTCGAGAAAAACAAACGGAACATCGTGAATTAAACTGGGAATACTGGCTTCACCATTATGACACACCCTCAAAAGCAAACATTCGATGCTGGAGTTAGGAAAGAGGATGTATCGCACACTGTGGACTGGTGCAGGGACAGATTGCGCGTTCACGGGCGCCACTGCGACGGCGGTACGTGGGCCCTGATCTCTGAACACTTACAGCCGTTTTATGACCTGTTTGCTGAAGTGGTCTACACCCCCACATTGCAGATTAAGTGAGGACCAGGAGATAGGACTGCTTGGAACCTACTGCACTAAGTCACACACGCTTTGCCAGTTATTCTCATACTACTAGTAGGCCTTCTGAAAGGAGGCACGCGTATGGATACCAGAGCATACTGACATACATAGAAGTTAAAAGTTACTGCGACGTCCTGACTGGCACTCATGGCTGCAAGAGACTGATGCCACGTTGCTGCGTCACAGAACTTTGAGAATCTACAGCTGGATTTTCAAGCACCGGTCTCATGCAGAAACTCAATGCTAACATCCAGGCTGGCTGAGAGGCAGCCAGGCTCCCCTAATAGGCCAACAGTGACTCGGCTCTCTTGTCGATCCAGTGCTGCTGTCACTGGCCGTTGCTGAATGAGCCTTTCGGTGGTCGTCCTCATTTCCAAGCCTTGGTGTGGTCTGCAGCTCATTCTCTTCTTCATGGGGATACGGCGCGGACCTGAACCTTGCACTATCCCGTAGCCTGTAAATGACCCCATCGGTTTTATAGCTTCTCTGTAATGCAATGCGAGGACAGATAACGGCAGAGACGTGAACCGTCCTCACGTTAATATGGCCCTCCGTGCATTACAATAGCACTCACATAATTATGAAACCTGACTCACTCCACACATCAGTGCTAACTCTATCTTCCAGTCGTCTATGGGTAGACTGGGGAACTTGAGCGATTGTGAAGCAGCGTTATATCATTTTAAGATGCCAGTTTCCTTAAGAACTGGGTTTAGGGAAGACACTTCCATATTGAAATGGCAAAACAAATAGACCTGTATTCATCATTAGCGCCATATCATTATGGGATGCCTGTTCATCCCAGGCCCCATAAAACAATGACTGATATTCTTCTTGTCTGTAACCCAAAGTCATTATAACACAAATGATGTGACCTTAGAGAGTAAAAAAAAGCAAAACCTTTGAGACCAGGATGATACTTTATGGCTTCCAGGAAAACAATAAAGCCTGTTTTGACTTTTTGCTATAGTTTCTGGCGGGGTGATAAAGCCCGAGACTCACCCCCCAGGGGTGACGCAGGCACCTCCAGCAATATGGTCCAAGTACATGACTGGGTTTCACAAAGGTACAACAATACAAGGGCACATACAAATTCTCTCAACAGAAACACTCGATGCAATAGTTATGATGGAGACTGTTGAGACCCCAGAAGGGATCTGCATCAAAGTGACACAATTAATTGAACAGCTGGCCCGTGACAAAAGCTCTTTAGCATCTGAGGTGCGCTTACTATTTGGGGAAATAAATAAATAATAAAATAAACGTCACGAGCGGAGGATTTTGTCAGATTTCCAGCCAAGTCATTGTCCTCTCACACAAACCGCATCAAAACTGCATGAAGGCAAACAAACTGTCAGGGAAGTAAAAACAAACAAAACCCTAGGAACGAAATTAGACTTCAACCGGCCAAGAAATCTCTGAAATTGAGGATTAAGAGCCCTCTTGAAACACCTACACGGACGAGGGCTTTTGTTGTAATCCACCTTCACTTTGTTTGCACAATACACCTCTCGCTAAATTTGGACTGCTCTCAGAGGGCGAAAGAGTTGCCGAAAACTGCGCCCCGGCCATCTGGTGCACGCACCAAAACAAAAGAAAAGAAAATACATTTAAGTGTGATTTACTGCAAACGGACGCCCTGCCGCCTTTTCATTTGAAGCAGGAGATCTAAAGGGAAACTAAGCGAAGAGGACCTGACAGCAAAACGACATGCCAGTACAAACCCCCAAGAAACAAACGCATATTTCCGCTTGGAAGGATATCAAACCCCCCGCCTCACACCAGCCCCTAAAAGATTCATTACTTCTTAAATAACCCAGAACGACTAGTTCAGACCTCTAATTTCATATACATAAAAACGTGTGACACTTCTTGGCTCGTTTGTTTGTACTTCCAGGTTATATGATACTTGTAAAAGCAGATGAATTTGGGATCGCAATAAAAAAAAATGTCGCTGACCAGATACAGCACAATTTATAACGAATGGATTAGTATTATTAATGATAGACGGGGAATGAGCGCGCACAAGAAACCAAGTTGCTTATGCAAAAGGTATCTCTTCCAGACATCAGGATTGCTCCGATAACCACATTTACCTAAACAGAAAATGCAGATTTACCGGGTCTGGCAGCTTGTTAGTGAGCGTCACAAACGCATGCAAACACTCGGTCGTTTGAGTCTTCGGCCAAGGAAAGGAAATTCGACTACCGCAGTTGCAGTACGATACGTTTCTATAGCACGATATTTTTCCACCATAATCTTATCCCTGGGCAAGATATCTTCTCTAATAAAGGATATGAGCCTTTGACTCTGCACCAACAGGTCGGACCGCATGCTTGTGTCACCGCACAATCGCCCAGCTCTTAACGAGATGGTTACACGAATAGCAAAGTGTGGACGAACGCTAAGCACGGCGAGATTGGATAATAGGAGACCTACGCCCATCTGGAATCCATGTCTAATTTACAAGATAATTGCACTGAGAAAAAAAAACATGTTCGCTCGCTTCAATGCCGAACAAAACAAAACCAATAAAAAGTATACAATTTAAAGATTTCATTCGGGCGTGTCGATAAGTAGGTGATTAACTGTACACGTATGTCAATTTATGCTAACAGAATCTTGGACCTAGTTGCTGCAGAGCAATGCATATTATACTTTTTCATAGGAAGTGTTTTCATACATGTATAACCACGAAAAAAAAACTATAACCCAGGGTGCTGTGAACTGATTAGCTATTTATTTCAGAATTATTGTCTGACTTTATTTAAGTACATGCAATACAAATGCTTATAAAATTAACTGAAAAAATATTTAGACCGACTTTTTTGGATAATGAAATTTGGGATCTTTCGTAAACTTGATTTTAAACATGCACTAAAACCTTAAGCAAACTTTTTTTCTTATTAGTATTGCTTCATCCTAAAATCAATTCCTCATCACCATTGTTTATCTGAATGATTTTCACTTTTCCTGGATGTTATTCCAAGATTCTAAGATGGAAGATATACGAATATGTTTGTTGATCGCGCCTGGGTTCACAAAGTTGTAAACGGGATCATTAGGCAAAATAGGCTCATTTAAAATCTTATTTGCATGATATGCACAATGGTTACAAATGTTTGATTTGTATAGTATAACCATGGGAATATTGTGATGAGCAAATGCATATATGAAAAGGCAAATGTACCCACACTGATACCATGCCAGTGTGGATTAATTAACGGGTCAATTATTAATGGTATTTGTATGGTAACGGATCAAGTTCGACTTAAGGTTCCAAAAGCACAACCATTAATTATAGAAAAGTAAAAGGTGTCTCTGTGTATAGATACCTGTGACACTTCACATACAAACAGTTGCAGACTTGAAAAAAAAAATCAGGGTATTGCCCTGAATAACATCGATGCTGATATTGAACAGTCTTCAAAATTTGACATGGTTGCATCATGGGAAGGAATGTTTCATATAATAGGCATGTCATTTCATAATATGTTAAACTACAGCTAAATCTAACACATAATGTACTGTTTAATGAAATGCACTGTGACAAAAAGTGATTTTACAGGAAACAAACCCTCATTACGCAGCCTATATGCATCAGAATAAGCGTGATTTACTTTCAAAATATTTAATTACAGTTACATTATATTTTGTAAACGGTCTTTGTTGCTAAAGTAAATATTCTGATCAGGCTAGCTGGTATGGCTAAAGAACCCGCCACGTTCTACCAGCCAGTCTGGTCATCTTACCGCAGAATCTGTATGACTATTTATTGCAGACTTTTCTACCCAACTTAGTAATAATTTAATTATTTAATAGTTTAAGTAAAGGAGGCGTTTCTACTGAGCTATCCGACCATGGATTTTGTCTCGGCTTTTGCACGACCGTCCGGCTCCGCAATGGACCTCTGTTCGTACCTGGGACAGCTCCAAAGTACTTCTTCCCGCTGGCTTGACTTCCTCGAACACAGAAGAGTCCTCTGCGCCATCCCCTTCGGACATCCTAACCGGTTTCAGTTGGGTGAAAACAGCCCTTTCTTCTGTACTGGGCACGTTCACAGATAGTCCTATGCTCGCCATTACTTTCCCTCAAACAAAACTTAAAGGCGTTTTCCTTAAGTTAAAAGATCTAGTAAAACGATGAAACTGCGCTTCTCCCCCGTGACTTTTTATCTCTGTACCCAAGCGATCTTTTTTTGTGAAATCCAGGTGCACAGTACCTCCTGATCCCACCCTCTGCCTGTCAAGCCGCTTTACCTGTGATAAAGTAAGTTGATAGCTGCGTTGACCGATGAGATTGACATGCCGACTACCCAATCAGCGCAAAGAAGCAACGGCCAACTCCAATCACCTGTAGCAAAGGTGTTCTGACATGGATTTTTGAAGAATGTTTAAATTTACTGTTGAACGCTTCCCAGAAAGGTTATTATTTCGTTATTACATAACACACACATCTTGATCTGTATTCAGTAACAGTAATTACGAAAGCAGACCGACTGATTAAAAACAGAATCATGCACAGGATATAATTAAAAATGTATAATTAATTAAACATATCATTTAAAAATGTCAGGTGAAAGAAATTGCGATAATCTCATTATTAACCTTTTTGGGTTAAACAATAAACAGTTTTTTTCCTGGAAACGCGGATATTCATACTAATTTCTTCACAAAAATATATTATTTAAATCTTTGTGCGAGATCTTGTAAAGGGCTTTTGTTTTACGCATCCTGTAACGCTCTGAACTACAGATACTGAAGGACTGCACAGGTATTCACGTACAAACAAACCTCACGACGATGAGGTGTATATTCCTCTCGCGCTGCCCTTCGGCAGTGCTACTCAGCATTTACGACGATCTGCAATTCTATGGTATGCACGTGAGAGGGGCCAACTGGAAACTCTAGACAACCCCGAATGTGTTATTTTTCTAGGAGTTTAGGTGGTGTAATTTATCATTTTCTATACGCTATATGCTCGTGTGGTTCGAGAGAACGGTTCCTTAAAACAGTTCAGGATGAGTTCAGCAGGTACAACAGTCGGACGCCTCTAGGAATACACACCGGCGAAATAGGAGTATGAATTTCAGGACATCTTACACTGCTAAACTCGTCATAAGGGATACAAACACCTTAATTAGGTGTGAAAACGTCGCACTTTTACGAAACCTTAGAATTCCTGTCTCCTGGCAAACATTTATGCCTATCAATCAGTACCCAAGAACTAATAATTAGACCAGATGTCATTGTATTTCATAGCGCTAGTGACTGCTAGTGTCTGGCCAGAATCCTGGAATAATAGAACGAGGTGATTTTTGAGTCAACACTTATTTTTAATATCTTCCACTTTGTTTCCTACTATGTCATTCAAAACATCAAAGGCAATCTTCTAATATTTCTCACCCCTGGCTCTCTTTCGATCTCTGACTACATTTAGTAGCTATATTTTTCTCTTCCAGTTACCAAAAGCAATGATTTCTCACAAAAGGAGTATTGTTCAAGTTGGAAATTCAGTATTAGTAATATTTAACTAGTTTTACAGTTAAGTGCATGCTCAATGTTCGATTGCAAATGAAACATGCCTAAGCAGTGATTATTAGAGCTGCTTCTCATTTGGCAATTTGTGAGCTCAAACGCTCTTGCTAATGTTCCCTTCAGTGTTCCTCCTGCTGCTCAGCATTTGACGGGTGCATGGAGTGTTTCCGAAGTGAGTTTTCAAGCAGGATCTAGTGGTTTCCTGCAAGCCCACACATGTGATAGTCCAATGTTCTAACAAGCGAATGATGTGTGATTATAGCATATTAAAGAAGGAACATCGCAATTTTACGCATGTAACAAAAATAAAATATTATGTAAAGGGTTAATTCTACAAAAATATCAAAGCCAATTTTAAGAAACACGATTCAGTCGTATGAAACACACTCCAGGGGTTCTGCAAGGCTCTGTTTACAGGCCACCTTATTTTTTTGCCCTATCTGGATTCTTTTCCTATTTTTACTGATCAGTAGTGCATATATATTTCTATTTTTCTTGGTCTCTTTTGGACACTCCTTGAGAAAAGTCCCTCCCACACCGTCCCCAAACTTACTTTTTACTGTGATCTCCTTGCCCACCGTTGCCCACCTCCGTAACTTTGGACGTATTTGAAACCCCAGTTTCGCTTTCAGACAGGACACTGCTTTTCTCATTCCATTTCACCTTGATTACTTAATTGCTGTTCTGCACTGAAGCAATATATGTTAGCTAATTTTTTGTTTTGGGTACAACAGCAGTTTCCTTCTTGGGACTTCCACCTGCAAGTTCTCTACACAAGCCACCTATTCTGTTGCATCACTCTCTGTTTCAGCCTGTCCCCAGCTCTCTGCTGTCGCCCTCCATTGCCGTCCACATCCTGGCTTACCCACTCCACAGATTTCCTCTACCTCGCTTACCCAGTCCACAATGTCTTAATGAAATCATGCTATATTTGTTCACATTCTCCAGAACAATCCCAGTGATTTGTGCAGCTTATTTTTAAGGCCTAACTGTATTTTCAATCCAGATCAAAGTGTGAAAAAGTGAGAGTTTGGAAACATCAAATGGTTTACATCAGTCCAATGAAATTACAATGTAGCTTCCTGTTTGGGGGGGGGGATTTCCACACTATAAATATTGACACAATATATTGTGCTAAAATACAGTTGCAAGACTAACAGAAACATGCCAAAAGTTCCCATGTTAGATGTAGTGGACTTGCATTTCAGAATTGATTACAGACTTGTTGCCTCCCGAAGGAACAAGCAGTACTTGGACCTGGTTCCTGGCTGCGCTCGTTGGCTTAATTGAGTCTTTCTTATTTTTTCTTGCTACTCTGGTTGATTGACATTTTTGTGGTTTACTGTTATCACACAGATGTAAGAACTGTAAGGAGCTCCGCTGGCACTTGGGTTACCGTGAGCTTCGGGGCAAAGGCTTGCAGGCATCGTGACAGTTAACGATTCAGCTAGCCTGTGTCTTTGAACCTGAGGGAGGTCTACAATCTGCCAGCTACCAGGGGACACTTTGGTGATGACCATGGGGTCCAAACCCTCAAAAGCAGAAGACTGCAGGACTTCCGTTCCTCTCACTCAGCCTCACTGGAGCATCATATCTGTCAAATTTTTTTTCCCACAGAATTAAAAATACCTCATAAACTTTCTCAGTAGTAGTACGCAAGCAGTATTCACTTGGTACATGTTGGTGTGTGGGCCCTAAACATTCAGACGGTGACCTCATGTCACCGCAAGTGTGTACACCCGTTTCTCACCAGTGCAGCTCCGGGTGTGTACCCAGCATGCTCTAGTCAAATCATGCCAAGAGAAACACTGAACCACTGCCACCATGAATGAGAGACCTGGGGAAGGGGTCTGCTGAAAGTGCGCCCTCTCTGGTGCAAGTCCACTCTAATGAGTTAAAATTCATGCTGCGGTGTGTCAGGTCGATATAAAGGCAGCGCTTCCTGCCTTTAGGTCAAATTTTGCCAGTCTCACTAACAGTCAACAGTTAAATAAATGGCTCTTATTTTGACAATCAGACTGGTTTCTGGCTTTCCTTTAAAGACAAAGTGTTTCATTTAAATTTCCAGGAACAAGGGAAGTTATGGCTAAGTCATGCTACGACGTCTGCGAACGTGGAACAAGAAACCAACAAAGGGAACAGGTCACTCTGCATTCCTGTAAGCCCTCTTTGCATGGGGGCAGAAGACCATCACCGTGAACACCATTTGAGTGTGAAGTGACTGCAGGCAAACAGGAAACAGGAAGCAATAAAATCATGTTTACATATCTAATTTGATGACCCCTCGAATTACAGCAGAACTTCTTTTAATGTTTATTTTTAATGATTATTCATTCGTAAGTCTGCGGTTACTCTTTGTCGAATTCTGGATATCCCCCTGGTGAGGATGTGAGTGTGCCCCTGTGTCCTTGCTTTTGCTAAAAAAAGCCCCTTTGATGCCCTGTGGGAATGTGTGTGTGTGTGTGTGTGTGTGTGTGTGTGTGTGGGGGTGTGACTGATTGTCTGCCTGTCTGTAGGTGCACCCAGCAGCGCATTCTACCGTGGAAACAGCCGGAAACAGAGTAGAGACAGCCTGTGACGCTGAAAGTCGCATTAATGGAGGATTTTCACCATAAAAGCACACAATGGATGCAACGGAACTTTTTTAAAACCATTTTGTGTTACACAGCGCCGTGCGACGATTGCATGCGTCTTTCTAAGAAAAGCTGTTAGGTCAGCTTAACCAGGATGGTGATGAATGTCGGGGGGGTTCTCTGGCCATCTCAGGTAACTGCCCCCCCCCGCCTAGTGTGTGAACTATAATCATGGTGATTATCCAGGCAGTGCCTGCAGCTTTTAGCCCCCTCCCCCCCCCACCTCCCCGGATTCTTCCTGACATCCTGGTTTCAGGAATTCTTTCCTTGAGCTCTGGCCAGACTGTCTGCCTGCCCTCCTGACCCCCCCCCCCCCGCGCCCAGGATGGTGAGAGCCACCGGGGGGGAAGGGGGGGGGCGCATAGATGGAAACGTCGATGGCGTCTCCCTGGGACAACCGGCAGCTCTTTCAATCTCCCAGATGATTCGAACGTAGCGCTCGATTTATTGCACACTTCATCTGGCAACCTGGAATGCCGACTGAGAAACGGGCCGATGAGGGAACCGAAAGTGCAGCAATCACGACCTGGGGGGGGGAGGGGGGGATATGCACTACCGTAATCAGGTGACCTTCTGGAGAAATCCATCAGCCTCAGTGCTGCATTTCCAAAACCTCCACTTTCATTGGTTACCCATCCATTTTCTGCAATTGCTTGTCCTGTTCAGGGATGCAGGGCGGGGGGGGGGGGACAAATCAGGATGGGGCACCAACCCATTGCGGGGCGCATGAACATGCTAATCATTAACTCACACACGCCTATGGGCAATTTGGCAACCCCAGTTAGCCTCAGCATGTTTTCGGTCAGGGCGGGGAAACTGGAAACCCAGCCAAATCGCAGTGGGGGACCCAGCAGTGCTAACCACTGCACCAGCACACCACCCTTTTCTGCAGTGGTTACTCCTCACCAGATCAGTTGCCAGCAGAGGGCACCACTCATTGACTGGGACCCCATCCTCAAACCTGGGCAGCCCTGAATGATGCAGCAAGGGAGAGCAGGTTGTTGGAGCCTGTCTGTCACGAATTATAATGTGACTTATGATGAGTATTTCCATGAGAATTCCAATGAACCACGTCAATAGCTCAGTGGTCCTGGACCAGAGCTGCAGACACCTCCAGACCAGCCAAAGCTTCCAAGCCACTTGATTTTTAACCTTTCTGCCCTCATATCTGTTTACCTGCTGGTTACCACTCTACTGGTACCCTTGTAGAGGTAAGAATGCTAGCGGGGCATCGAACCCTCATGGTTGGAAAGCAGCCTTAATATAATGTATGTTTTGTAAATTATCTTGAAGACTATCTCACCATCTTATTTAAGAAATGATATTTAAAGGCCTCCGTTCGTGTTTGTTTGTGGGGACACATCACACGCGGGAAACCCGCACAGAAGACGTTATCGTGCTTCTCATAGTGTTGCCACGCCAACCAGCTGGAAATCGTTGGGAGGCCATGTTGACAGAAGGAGTGGGTCTCCTTTAGGCTCCCTGGAACTGCCAGCTGGCGGTAAGCGATTGCATAATCGATCTTAATCAAACAGCTCCCATGTTCAGGTATCTGTAATCCTACAGGCTGGACAAAGGCGTCACAGGGCGGCTCCCTTTGCTGCCATCAGGGGAGGCATTTATTGCCCTCTGGGCTTGAGTTGGCACACTGTAAACTCCATGCCGCATGCAGGACCCGGAGGAGCTTCAGCCAGCCTGCATCAAGCGGAGTCACACAGAGGCCCATCGGGCCGGTTATAACTCGGTGTGTGGCTCAGAGGGAGGTTGGTGGTTCAAGCCCCAGCCTCAGCACGGCCCTTAGTGCCCAGGTCAAGGGGTGTTGCATGTTGACTGACCCAAAGCTGTGACTCCCCCCAGGCTATGGAGTGCAAACTGGAGTCGGTGCAGAGATGCATTCCAATGTACCTGTACTTGTGCAAGTAGCATTAAAAAAAAATAAAAGGGGTCGATGCCATTCCTACCAATCCCTTCCCATCTTTATGTGCCGCATTACTAAGTTGAGCCTCCCCTGCAGCCAATCAGAATTGGAGGTTTGCAGGCTGAGACCTCTCATGTCTGCCTCCTTTGGCTGGGAGTGAGAGGGAGAGATTAGCAGATGCATTGCGATGGGGCCATGCAGCCGCCAAATGGGAGGTGCTGCTGCCGAGAGGGGAGGGGGGTAAGGGTGGAGGATGCATGTAAGTCATCCCCATGGCAACCACTCTTCACACAAAGGGGAGCATCTTACCCGTATCAGGAAAATGCCCTGACGTCACCTATTAATCCCTTAAGATTTTTATCAACGGGTTGTGAAAGGAATAAATATGCACTGCAATGTTGCATATCACAGATGAGTCACAACATCTGAAAGTACAGATTTAAGTGTTTAAATTTCTCTTTTATGTTGTGGACGCACTGAATAGGTTTCTCTATTTTAGACACAGCCATGGAGTCACAAGGAAGTAATCAACCGCAAGAGAAGTTTAAATACGAGGTTTAAATAATATTGATCGATAGTGGTGGTTTGTGCTTCAGAATGTTTAAAACCCATTACAGTTTTCAAGATTTTGAAACACAAGTCAAGGTCAACCTCCTGTCGCTGGTCAGGCTAATTCTGTTACGCGTGTCTTGTCTGAAGAAGCACATGGCAGCTAAGTTTAGCGAAAGCAACAATTAATGCCTTTTATTTGACTTCCCATGTTGTCAGGATATATTTTATAGCATGTTTTATGATCCATGTCTTTGTCGTCATGCAACAACAAATTTCATGTACTATTAAACATGTGCTATTGATTTAGAGAAAGGGAAACTGGTACTTGATTTATTAATCACATTTTAAATAAAATTAATAAAATTGGCTAATGGCTAAATATGTAAACCTTTTAAGTTGTTCAACCAATAAAACTTTTCATTAAATATCACCCATAAAATGAAGTGAAATATATTGTAGTTGTGCAACTGCATGTGTGAAATATTTAGCATGGGAAAAGTATTATAAAACCAGACTTGTCAAAAAAACCCTCAATTGGTCTGACGTACATTTCACGAAGAAAAATATTTTACACACGTGAAACAAGGACCGAGCATTTAGGAGAGAGGTCACAGGAAGTTGACTGTTGCTTTAAGGATGTTGCGCAATTACAGGTGCAGCGATACGATTGGACGTCGCCAAATATGGCTATGGGAAGTGCTGGAATTCTTTCAGGTGAAAAAGACTGACATCACGCAAACTCCTATATTATGGAGCCCAGCACGCAAATTTAACCCTTCCACTCCCGATTTAGGTTCGCAGCCAATAAAGTTTAATGTACTTACACCTATGATGTCTTTCTCTGTTGTCAAGTTACAATGTATTTTAAATTACAGGCAAAAAATTGATCAGCGCATGCTTACGTGTTCATAATTATTGCTCTGTTTTTGCACATATTAAATTAATTATACAACATGTATTATGATTAACCAGTGGAAAGAGCTATTGAAAACGGTAGGTAATTATTAACGGGTGATTTGGCAGTATTAGCATATTTGCATAACCGGATGTCGTTCACGTGGAGCGCGGGGTGAATTTTTCGCACGAGCTCTGAGTAAGCGGCTGCATGTGCGCGCGGTCGATAGAGTCAAGTTACAGCGGGGCGCGTGCGGGAGATCGCGGCGGCGCACAGAAACCTTCTAGCAACTTCGGTCGATACGAAGTCATGCAATGAATCAGAATGCCTTCACAGTTCATGTCAGCTGCCAGGCACGGATGTGAAGTTCAAGCTACCTATCTTACATGACTCTGAGTTCGTGTCTTCCGAGTTAGGTACAGTATTAAAAAAGTAAAATCCCTGCTCCCCTATACCCTAACCCCACACTGGAAAAACCGTCGGATTCCGTTTTCCTTTAATGGTTAAGTAAGGTTTTTTTTTTTTTTTTAATTTTATAGCCGACTGTAATGAGTAACTTCAGACACCGGTCTGTCAGTCGCTGGCTGGTACATTATGTCTCATTATTTGAGCAAAGAGCTTTTCAGAGTTTACCCATTGTGAAGGCTGAAAGCCACCCGCGTTTGCCCCGAGGGTACCTGTCCGGGGCAATCGCTGACGTCAGGACTGTAGCGGTTGTAGGAGGAAAGGGGAGTAATTCTGCATACCTGCGGTTTGGAGGTAGAGAGCAAGAAAAAAACGTATGGATTTCTTTGAACTGGTTGTCCTGGCGACCAGGTAACAAAGCAAGAGCACAGGTATGAACACATGCTACTGAGTTAATGGAAAAATCTCCCTGCAAGAAAGGAACGAGAGAGGGGAGGAAAGTTACTGGGGCTGGAAGAGGGACCCCCTGGCTGTTCAAAAGACTGAAAGACGCACACCTCTACTGCAGCCACCTGGTGGCGTGGTTATTAAAGTCTTGGCACGGGCGGTGTTCGTGGCCATTTTAGCCATGTGTAAAGTGGCTGACCTTTTGCCTTGTCAAATATACAGCTGTCTTCGGTGATTAAAAAGGTGAACTCAGTTGCGTTGATTGCAGGCGTAGCCTGAGCAAATACGTTAATGCAGCGAATAATGACAGAAACGTGGGAAACACCCACAATATTAACAGGAACGTGAGATAAAATGTTTCTTGCTGGCAAACCTGGGCTCTGCAACACACTGTAATACCACCACGCTCATGTCTGTTGTTGTGTTGTGCAGATATCTTGCTAATGACCATTCAATTAGTTATATCACTGCTCGTGATATCGAACTGGTTTAATCTTTAATTTATTTGGCAGCCACTTAAATCCAAAGTGACATATAATTAAGAGCACAGGGTCAAACAGTCCCCTGAAACAAACTGGGGTTATAGGTCTTATTCAAATAGTGAAATCATTGTGTGGGATTAGAGTCAGTTACCTTCTAAGCACAAGTACAGCGTCATAACCTGCTGAGCCACATGTCAGCCCTTAAATGTTGCTCCCGAATTTAAGCAGAACCCAAAAACATCATATGCGATCATGCTCCGGAACCTTCTGTGGAGATGAGGCCCCCGCAAGCCGACCTGGGTGCTATTTCTGGCAAGAGGTCTTTGTCAGTTCTGGGAGGCAAAGGTGTGAGGTGTCCCGTGGGTAACCCCACACGCCACAGGGACACAAAGGGGGCGGTAAGCCGACGCTTCCATCTAGCATGCGAGGGGTGAGTGATCGCTCCCTGCTGACGGGCAACAGTAAACCCTGAAGTATCTTGGCAATGTAAGAAGGAATAAACCTCAATTAATGTTTCACGAACCTGCGGTGAGCACGCTCTTTTTAAAAGGTGAAGTGGATGTGAGTCACATGATTCCCTTTGCGCCCACCGTGCCACTGAACCAGGGCTTAATCAGTGCCCAGTCTTCATTGGATCCAAACTCCGTGTGATGCATCAAAGCCAATAGCTATGTCCGACCTCCGAGACAGACAGGGCCGTGTCCCGCCCACTTGAGCCCCGGCCTCAGGAGATCCCAGTGCCAAGATAATTCATGCAGGAGAGTATGACTATTGTCCATGCTGACTCATATGGTCCCTGTAATATTCATCCTGGTGTGAGGTGATCCATTTGTCTTGCAGCTTCAGGTTACATGTTAGTTAGGATGATGTCTAATATGAAGTAAGATAAGCATTCAGGTCTGTTACAGACCCACAACCGATACCCCATAAATCACCATGACAGACGCAACGGTCATATTGAGTGGTTTATGGTGCAAGAGGTCTCATTGGGTGACATAAACGTCAGAGCTGTCAGCCTGGAGATAAGAGTTTTTCATCTCTCACTGGGTTTCCACAGGTCTCTTCCCAGTTTTCCTGCTGCCCAAAATCATGCAGTTTAGTGAAGCAGTGGTGTGGCCTTACTGGTCCCTGTGCTCTAGGTGGGGAACTTAAATTCACAAGTAGATGTTCCACACAGAAAACATCATGCTGATGGTTGGTTGAGGTCGTGAGCTGTTTGATAACAAAAATTTTGGAGTTGACTCCATTTCCGAGAGTTGGGAATCGATGGAGTCGTTTCAAAGAGTTGATTCCAAACAGCAGTCTACCTGATTTTTAAAAGAATAAGATTTTTTTAAATGATAAAACAGATTAGTATGTACGACAAGGGATACTTTTTAGTTCTTTTTATTGACTGGATCTTTTAAATACCTTTTGAAATTATATAAATAACAGTAAACCTCATAATTTATGACTTGGTTGCACACCTCGTACAAAAATAAAATGATAGGGCGGTTATTTCATTAATAGGGTTTATTTTCTCACTGAAATATTACAACATGTACCCTCATACTTTGTTTTATTACCTGGCTCCCAGAGGACTCCAAAATTGTATTATATCATGTTAGTCTAACAAAATATCAGTATAAATGGTAAATTTCAGTGACACAAATAAACAGATACATTATGTTGACATACACACACATGAAAAACTTCCCTCTTAAAATCCACGTTTGAATGAAAGTGACAATTGGTACAAATGCTATATTTCAGATGTCAAAATGACTTTATTCCATGCTAATTTAACTGAAATATTCATAGAAAACTGCACGCTTATTTAATGATGTACAGTAGCTTGGAGAGATGACTGATTTAGCTGGTTGTAGAGGGTTTCATTTGCACCTAACAGTTGCATTGGTCTTCAACTGTATTATCAAAGCGAAGTTATTTCATGAAATGCCAGCATTTTATTACGAATACATCATTTAACTTCATTTAGTGCCCTCTTTAAAGTAAAATATCAGTTTTTGTTTATTTTTTATTTTATTGTACGTAATTGTTTTTACAACGCACAAATATGCGTCTCTTAGGTTTTTTTATTCCGAAACGTCAACAGACGCATTACCATTGAATTGCAGCTGTCCCTAATTGTGCTTTCTGTTTTCATAAAAAAAGAAACGTAAAATCAAATTCATTATTGTTTAAAAAATGTTCAAAATTTTTATACCTGCTGTACCCAAGTTGCACTGAACCGTGAACCTCAAAATTGAGGCTTAATTCTATCTTGGAAATGTGATCATGTCATCTAGGGCCACACTAGCATTTCACACTAGCTAGTCCAGAAGGATATTATTTTTTGTTATAGTTGCATGTGTGTAATAATCAAGCATTAGCAGGCAAAATGATTTCCATTATTTCAGTTATGTTGCTCTCAGCTAGAGCCCTGATTAAGCTGGCTTGCTCTGGACTCTGCTCCTCCTCTGAGACGGCCTGCCCCTAGCGTTTGACGATATGCGAGCCCATGTCCTGCGTTGGACTGACGTCTTCCCGTGCGTTCCATGCTTCCTGAGACAGACCCAAGGCTCACTGAGAATCTTTTCTGGAAAAGCGTTTAAGGAAGACGGATGAATGTGACACATTGCAAAATCGCACTCTCGGGTGGAAACAGGCGAGATGAAAGCCAGCGTGACGGGGCAGGTGCAAGGGATTGACTTGGGGGATTTGTGGTGAACGCTAAGTCACCCAAGGCTTAGCGGCCCTCATGACTGCACTGGGCCAAGTTTGAGATAGAGGAGGAGCCAGAAGCATCACATGAGCCCTTGTGGTGAGGAAGGAGGAATTACCTTATGAAGAAAAAAACCCATTGCATGAGTTGTCACACTCAGCCTTGGCCTCCAACATCCATGCTGCCATCTTTCTGGAGAAAAAACCCTCCCTACTTATATATAATTGATGAGTGTCCAATGTGGGGAAGGAAGGCCATGTGACCACCGAGGGTCCATTATTTTCCTTCCTGTGCCAGTGGCACGTGGGACCCAGTGTGCCGTCATCCCATGATAAATAGGATTTTGGGTTTGAATTGGGTTTCCTCATCAAGGACAGGAGTGCATACTAGGGCCACTGGCCCCATCTGAAAGCTGATTGGTCCCCGGAGAGCTCCCTCCCCTGTCAATCACTGGTTCAAAACATATCATTGGCTAACAATAAAGTTGACCCCTCTTATACAACCCCACCTTAAAAGAACCCTACAATCGCATCTGCAATGGGGTGGAGTGGGGAGTGGGGGGTGGGGGGGGGGGGGGCTGCTTCGATGGAGCGGCCGGAGCTCATTCCTCCTGCTGGTGGCATGCAGGCTCCCCCCATTGTCCATCATCTCCGCGCCGTGTGGGACAGTCCTCAGTGCATGTCTGCAAACCTACGTGCCATTTCTAGAGTACAAAGGTACTGCTGTTACCACACCACTCGGGAACCTGTGATTTCACAGTCAGAAGCAAAATGATTTCATATGTCAGTCATTCTGCATATTTTAGCTAACAAATTCATGGGAAATTGATGACTGTAAGTCACATGGACACCTGGGACAGTTCATGTTCCTTATCCTACTGCACTGGTAGCAAACTGCAGCGTGATTGTCTATATTTTGGGCTGGAGACCCTTCAATGGTGATACTAGGCAGACTAGGGGGGCAGACTGGTGCCATTTCTGTTGGGGGGGGGCAGATGCATTTGCCCTTAATGTCCTCCATGTATAACTTACACTAGATTGCCAGCATTAAGAAGTGAAAGACAATTTTGAAAACCGATAACTAATTTATGCAGTGCTTTGCGGTCACGTTTTACAGTTTTTACAAATACCCAACTCACCCTGATTTCTTGCTCAGACTGTCTTGTTTCCACAAGCTTGATTATTTCTCTCTGTCGTTAACTTCGCTTTACACCAACCGAAACAGCTCGACCACCCGCCGTTAGGAGTCCATCAGGAAAATGTGCTAGCGTTTGTGTTTCACCTGTTTCCAGTACACAAAAGTTTAGCTCACATATATAAACAATACATTTATTTCAGACTCAAGTGGCATGTATTTAAGGGGGCACGGGCTGGGGTCGGGAGCTGGATTTAGAAAACTTCTAATTACTCCGAAATGCAGACGAGACTCAGTAAACGAAGTAAACAGAGCAGAAGAAGTAAACAGAGCAGAAGAAGCGTGGGCTTTGGGCCCTTTACAGAGCAGTGCAAGGCTTAGAAGCCCTAGTTGGGGCTGTGACAGTCAGCATCCCAGGCCGTCTGTCCCTGCCCTGAGTCGTCAAGGTGAGCAACACCCAAGTGACAGCTCCTATCATCGCCTGGGAGACACACCCCCCACCAGTGTCACTCCAGAGGTCGTGAGCAGTCCTTGCTGAAAGGCGTCCGTCGCAATGGGGCCGTCAACACAGGAACTGGCCTGCCGTTGGCTCTGAAGCCCCTGCCCCCCACTCAGCACAGCGCTGTCACCCCAGCCTGGTCCACCCTGGGTCACCACACACTGGCACTCTTGTGGCCTTTACCTGCATCGTGTCCGTCCTTCTGCGTGACCTTCCCCGCCTCTTTCAGCACCGTATTCATCTTTGCTGCCTGCTGCCCCCTTATCTGATGATGCAGCTTGCTCAGAAACGGTGAGACGGTTGCCAAGGCGATGAGCGAAACCCCAGCATAAGTGGTGGAATTTGTGCTCATTATTCGTCTGTGTCATCCGTTGTTTGTTCAGCATTCGGAACATTCTCATCCTGACGTCATAAATGACGTTTATCGTACCCGTTTGCTTGACTCACCGCAGCTCAGTGTTCAGGCCTGTAGGTTTTAAATGACTAGGTTAACCTGCTTCGATATAGCGCACAGTGAAAGGAGAGGCTGAGCAATTAAGCCGCTCTGTAATCAAACGAGTTTAACGGGACTTATAACACACCGTAATGACCAGCATCTCTCTCTTGCTGTTAGTGTCTGAGCAATAACAGTTTCTTGCAAAATCCGAGGGATTGTTGATGTTTTTTTTGTTGGCACACTGCTGAGCGGAGTTGCGTCCAGGCTCGCTGGGGGTTGCTTTAAATCACCAGTTCTCGAGCGGAGCAGTTAAAACCTGTATTTAAATAAAAACCAAATGTAATGGGCCGTATTCAAAGCAGAGTCGAGTCTGGTCTTGATACAAGAGGACAGACAGAATTAGGAGACTATCTAAATCAGAACAAAACCCACAAATGCACTCTTGGGCCAACAAGATGCAACTCAAGGGGGGAGGGGAGGGGGCACAGGATGAGGTGGGACTGTGTTTGGATGCCGCACTCTGTGCCGTTCAGTGGCTGGTCAGACGGTTACAAAACGCTCACTCAAAACTTCACCTCAGTTCTACTTTGCTGAGGCTAAGACAGCGACCAGCATTTCGGGATTATCCAGCCAAGCAAAGGGCAAGCTTTTACTTGCAGATAGCCTGAGGAGGCTGGGGACTTCAGCACATAAACTCAAGGTAGTCGGCTTGCCGGAGCAAAAAAAAAAAAAAAAAAAAAAAACGTGTTCTCAGACGTGTGGCACAGTGCCACCTAGTGGAGCATACCGGGCATTATTTTTGCCTGCCAAATGCCGAGCGAAGGACTGTATGTTCAGTGTCGTTACTGCTAAAGAAATTGAGATCTTGGGCTATATAAACACAGCACACCTGCCTCAGGACATAGGACACTTGGATATCTGAGAAATGTTCTGTGTGATACAGCCAGGGGCAGGAAGTCTGGATTTGACATAATTCTCTTCCACGGCAGAGTCTCAGGGGAACGTGACCCACAACACACACAGAAGCTTCAGAAGCTCTGGACTTTTCCATGTTTTCAAAGTACCCTGATCCATTTAAGGTCATAGTGATGCTGCACCTGGTCTGCCGTGTTTTGATAGGCCGTTTGTGCAGCTCTACCTACAAAGGGCAACCATTGCCGGGGGCAGCTCTCATAACCACCACGCCCCCTGCTGTCCAGTTGAATAACAGGATGCCATTTTAGGAAGGTTCCTAATTTTTATCTGCTGTAAGCCAGGGCTTCTGTGTTTTTATCCAGAGGTGAGGAGTGGGAATTTGAGATCCACCCCCCACCTGGAAGGTTCTGTGGACATCCAGTCAAAGCGTCACTGGGTAATTTCTGGCATGCCCAGCTCCCCAGCCACTGCGGATGCCTCTACATTGATTTCCCAATGTTCTGGCTGGTTGCTCAGCTAATTTAGAAAAATCTGCTCTCACTCGGCTCTTGTGACAAGTGTGACGGTATGTCCCCCCCCCACACTTTCTTGCCTGATGTGCCCTGTTACACTATCTGGAAATAAAAAGGACAGTGTTTTTAGTGGTTGACAATACCAATATAACAGGGACTGGGTTTTTTTTTTTTGCACGGAGCAGCACAGAGGAAGGAACTTGGCCAAGCAGTGCCCCCCCATGGGCACTGTCGCGCAACTGCGAGGCCAATCGTGAGCATTCACTCAGCGGAGCACAGACACACACAGGTTCTTTTGGAGGTGGCTGCATTTGAGGCGACTAGGTACCAGTCCAGTGCATGTTGGCTCCTGTCTGACATTCGGAGTTCATGCAGAGAATGGGGGTGGGTTGAAGGCGGGGGGGGGGGGGGGGGGGGGGGGGGTGGGGGGGGGGGGGGCGTGGGAGGCCGAGGGGCGGAGGGGGGCGTGCGGAGGTTTTGGTCTGCGGGGG
>JAODKE010000069.1:2198464-2225305 GCA_026779605.1 Mormyrus hasselquistii
AAACACAAGTAATAGTTTACAGGACATACGGTTGAGGTTGGGATCACATCCCACTAGGTGGTTGGAGATTGTTGGATTGAAAACACTGCCCCCCCCCCCACTTCAGCAACAGCTGCTAAGTGTACCTGCTTGGCCCCCCTTCCCAACACACACACACCCATCACAAGCAGTAAGGCATTTGGAGTTCTTGATCTTCTAACCAAATGGGGATGCTCTCCTTGCCCTGGCTTCCCCCCCCTCCCCAGTGTTCCTCAAACTCCCCCCCCCCCCCCCCCCCAAGAAAGTTCTGCCTCTGGCTATGGGGAAAAAAAATGCAGGGGGGGGGGGGCAGAGGGGGTGGCATGGCTGAGAAGGTGGTCTCAAATCGGGGAGTACATCCCCACACCTAGAAATGCTTTGAAACAAGTAAACAGTCCTGTACTTTAAAGCTTTTACACGCCAATCCAGAAGTGCATGCTCTTTATGTCCAGCTACTGTAGGGATAAGCTTCATAATTCATGAACGCTCACTTAATCTATCGATCCATGCTTTTTGAGAGTAAGCGGGGGCCAATCTACTCTGTACGGGTAGCGCCAGGTAAACAGGGGACACAGAGCGGAGGGATGGAGAGGCGGACAGAGAGGTGGAGAGAACGAGGGAACGTGAGAAGAAGAGAAGAAGAAAACTCCCTGGAAGCTGAGGCATATAAGTGGAGAAACGCAGAAGGTGGGTAAACAGAGTGCTAGGCGGTAAACAGAGCGCTAGGCGGGTGAACAGAGCGCAAGGCGGGTGAACAGAGCGCTAGGCGGGTGAACAGAGCGCAAGGCGGGTGAACAGAGCGCTAGGCGGGTGAACAGAACGCAAGGCGGGTGAACAGAGCGCAAGGCGGGTGAACAGAGCGCTAGGCGGTAAACAGAGCGCTAGACGGGTGAACAGAGCGCTAGGAGGGTGAACAGAGCGCAAGGCGGGTAAACAGAGCGCAAGGCGGGTAAACAGAGCGCTAGTGTGAGCTCACTGCTGCTTTAACCAGTCACCCTGTAAACCAGGCGCTGCGTCAGGATGGCCTGGTTTCTTCAGGTCATCCCCTTAACAAACTCATCAATTTCAACATCTCACTATTTCAACTAGTCCCCGTTTCAGTGAACTACCACTTCAGGAAGTTTATGTTGTGAGTGGTGCTGAAAAGCCCATTTTGATGCCTGTGGACACACTCCTCCGATTGCTTATCCAGGGAAAGAGGCGTGGTCTGCTATTCTCCTGGTGACGTGACCATCGGTCGAGTTTGGAGACAGGTAGCAAAAGATGCGGCTCACAGTAGGTTTTAAAAACATTCTGTCTTGCAGTATCCAGGATGAGAAACTCTTTCCGGAATTCTGCTGCTATAAAAACTATGAGGGGTTTGAAATTTCCACTGGGGAGGCAGAAAAAAGCCACCGTCCCACGCAAAACCAGACTTGGCGTCTTGATCGGCTCTGGAATGCGGCTTCATGTATATTTGAGTGCACATACAGGCCTGGCCTATGAGTTAATGACGTTCTTCTGTTCCCTGCTACTCTGCTCGCTGCCTCAGCACGGGTCCGTGGGCTTTCAGGTCTCACCCCCCCCACACTACACCATCTCCTATCCTGCTTCATACGCACCCCTCCACCCCTATGGAAAGAGACAACTATTTTTGTGGATTCTGCTTAAAAAACTATTTGGTGATGGCATTCTCCACAGCGACCCCTAGTGCCCAACTCACCCCATGGGACTGGACCGGTTGAAATGACTACAGCGTCCTGACACCTGCAGGTGCTATCGGGTCAAGCATGGGGATGCCCCCCACCTACAAAGAGGTGGGGGGAGCAGGACAAGCTTCCCCTCCAGCTCCGTATCTTTAATTTGCACTGGCAGTCAATAAAATATTTACCAGGAACCCTAAAGGCAATTACATTAAAGTGAGTAGTTAGACACCCCGAATGCTCAGCATCCCCGCCGTGCGGAGCGGGCGATTCGGGGAGCGGTCACAATCTGCAACATTAGATTTTACACCCCATCAATAATTGATCGATCATGAGAAAAAAAAATCGTGTGAGAATTATAAGGAAGTAAAGGCAAGATGGAGGAGGAAGGTGTTTGTCTGACTGCAGCGTGGTCAAGTCCATTTGCTCAGCGTAGCAGAAATGTGATTTCCACTGTGAATAACATCTTCACTTAGCCTTTGAGAGCCTCGCCAAAGTGGACCGTTCCACCGGTGAATGGGGTGGCCACCGGAGAAGGTGGGATGGGGGGGGTCTTACGTGAGGCCTGATCTCGCCTCGGAAAGCCTGGGCAGGCTGTGGAAACTTCAGGCGAGCCACAGGGGACCGAGGAGTCAAAAAAAAACTGGAGAAGACAGCGAACCGGCGGACGCCTGAAAGTCAAACCCCTGGGACCAGCGTGGAAAGGTCTCGAGCACAGTTTGACAAATCGGCTGGGCCTTCCAGAGTAACGGGGGCCAGGGAATGAAAGAAGAACCTTTCACAGGCTGAAGGGGACTGGAACAAAGTTTGAGGACCAATGGGAATTGTAGGTAGAACATCACCACCACCGTAAAGGCCCACAATAACCAGAACATTGCGGGGAGTTCCTAAGTTTTCTGGCACAGTTCTTGTTCGTGGAAGACACTCCTCATGTCGGCACGGTTGCCGACCTTTCATCGTTCGTTACACTACGACTATACTGCCGGTTCATTAATACAGTGAGTCCTCAATCTCTGCATTAATATTAATTAGTAAATTAATGGCAATTGGGCTTGTTTCATAGACCTTAATTTGGGAAACAGGGATTTTGTAGACCAGAGCTGTAGAGCCCTATGTTATTTAGAAGGACAGGCAAAGAGAAACAGGAAGTTCTGACCAAGTTCTGAATCACTTCCTGATCTCCATCCATTCCAATGCAGAATCAGCATCAACATCTTCTCACCTTGGCTCCAGGAGGTCTGAGAATGACTGACTCCAGTGCTTCCTTGTTGGGTCTCGCCACTTTTTTGCTTCCCCTGATACGCTCCTTAGCCACTCACCAACCATCCACCTTCGCAAATTTCGCACCTGTCGCCACCATTTCGCCATCAACCTGCCAGCTCAGCCTCACGCCAAATGCCATTCCTGACGTGGGCAGCAGGGGGCGATGTATAATTAATGAGGGGGTTCTGTGCATCTGATGTGGAGTGTAGAGAGGGATGGGGGTGGGGGGGGAGTGGGGGTCGTCCTCAGATTTCCCAAGACGGCATCCCTGAGACCAGTTCCCCATTGTTGCCCCGTCGTTGTGAAAGTCTCCGGTTTCGGGTCCAATTAGAGGGATGACAGTGTTGGCTCAACATGACCCAGGACGGCACGGACTTGTGGCTGTTCCAAGCCCCGCCCTGCCCATCGCTCAGCCACGGGGTCTTACACAGTCCGGCACCAGGGGGTGACACCCTCCGCAGAGTCACTCTGAACACGCCAGTCCGCTCTGGTGTCATCTACAATTAATGTGCTTAATATTTAATTACATGCTATCTGTTGGCCTAATGCTTAGCGATGTGCGCTTATAGTCAAAAGATTGCTGGTTTGAATCCCTGAACAGCAAGGGGTGTTGGGTGTTTAGGGGAGTCTGGCCACCAGCATTGATGTTACGTCACCATCTTAAGGTACCCTGAGCAAGATACTGATCCCCCTGTGTTTGCTGTCCCTCATCTCACGTATGAGTTAAATGCACATCTTGTTGCTGTGTGTCAACAATGGCAACTACTCGCTTCACTTTGAACTTACCTATAAGCAAACGAGTACATAATTACCTCACGTAGAAGACGTGCGGAGGTGCATCGAAATAAAGAATGAATAATTTACTAATTAACTATTATTAGATGGTGAATGAGCTAAGCTCACAGCTCTACTGTTACAACATGTATCTGCTCATACTTCTGGAACAGTTTTCCACGAACTACAAATATTCCGTTTTGAAACCACTCTTATACCACTTGTTTAAGCTATTTTAACAGCATGCGTTATTCCTAAGAGTTCGCATTTTATTAATAGTTCTATGCTTTCCGTTCTTGTTAAGGAGAATGAAAACATGGAAGGCATCTTGATGATACGGTATAGTTTTATAGCATGAACATGAATGAAATAGACCGTAACAATTCAAATGGTAAATAATAATACCTATTCTGAGTTTACCATAAGGTCTTCCGCTAGTTTTCTTTAAAAGCACCTCTCTTTCTCTCGTACACACGCACGCACACACACACACACGCGCACGAACACACACACACTAAGATACATAGGAAAGCAAAACATCACAGGCTACCGACCTCAAACAGCATGCTGGGCGTGGCGTGACACAGAATTTCAGCCAATCAAATTCAGGACGAGGTGGGCGTGTCATTCTGTTAGGGGGCGGGGCAACTCTCCCCATCTTGCTCCACCATCAGTAACCAAAAAGTAAGAGCTCTGAATCCCGGAGGCGTGATCGCAAGTGTAATTTCCAATGACATTCAAAGGGGTGTTAAAGGGTGCGGATTTACGCCACCGGCGGGGCGGGGCCAGCGGACACACGTTATTTTATAGCTCCCGGAGAAGATTTGCCCTGTACTAGACAACGACACACGCGCACACCCGACAGCAGTCAATAAATACTCAACTGACTGACTTGCTGGACGGGAGTTTTGCCAGGCTTTTTTTTTCATCCGTTTCTGAAGAAGATTCCTTCACTGGAGGGATAACAGAAATTGCATAGGAGCACGGACAGCGAGAACCAGGGGTATTTGCAATCATGATGTCCATGAACAGCAAGCAGCCTTTCAGCATGCACCCGATTCTTCACGAGCCTAAGTACACACCTCTCCACTCCAGTTCAGAGGCTATTCGGAGGGCTTGTCTGCCCACGCCTTCGGTAAGTTCAACACCGTCTTATTCAAGTCCCTGAAAAGTGCGCGTGGTGACAGGATTGGATAAAGGAGCCGTATTACCGGAATCTGACATCAGATAAAACGTTTGAGGTGATGTCGATGTAACGTAAAGCCAGAAGTTGTTGCACCGAAATGTGCTATTTTAAAATATATCCATCAATTTGTTTGATCCCAAAATAGGCAAGAGAGTTAACTCTCTTACGATAGCCTTGTGTCCCTGTGCATGACATTTAACTTACCAGCTGACAGTCATATTTTACGCTGGGCCGTCTCATGCAGTGTGTAAACTAAACGTGAATGAATTTGCCGTCCGCGGCCGCCGCTCTGTGTGATACCGTTGCGGCTCTTTTTTAAGCCGTCCGACCTTGTCTCCTGTCACAGCTGCAGGGAAACATTTTCGCCGGTTTCGATGAAAGTCTGCTGCAGAGAGCGGAGGCGCTGGCGGCGGTGGACATCGTCACTCCGAAGGGCCACCCTTTCAAACCAGACGCCACTTACCATACTATGACCAGCATGACCAGCATGACCTGCACCCCCACCTCCTCATCGGGTCACCTTCACCACCCGTCCGTGCTCAGCTCCCACCACCATCATCAGCCTTCACAGGGCCTGGAGGGCGATCTACTGGACCACCTGACGCCGGGCATATCTCTAGGGGGCATGCCAGGCTCCGACGTTTGCTCCACCGCCTCGCACCCGCACGCCCACATGTCCGCCATCAACCACATGCAGCATCACCACCCACAGACCATGAACATGCACCCGCACGGCCTGGGCCCGCACAACTCCCTGGGCGGCGGCGACTCCGAACCCGACCCCCGAGAGCTGGAGTCCTTCGCCGAGCGCTTCAAGCAGAGGCGCATCAAACTTGGGGTCACACAGGCTGACGTGGGATCGGCGCTGGCCAATCTCAAAATCCCTGGAGTCGGTTGCCTCAGTCAAAGCACTATATGTCGGTTCGAGTCCCTGACGCTGTCGCATAACAACATGGTGGCGCTGAAACCCATACTCGAAGCTTGGCTGGAAGAGGCCGAGAGGGCTCAGCGGGAGAAAATGTCCAAGCCGGAGATTTTTAACGGTGGTGATAAAAAGAGAAAACGCACCTCTATCGCCGCCCCGGAGAAACGGTCTCTGGAAGCATACTTTGCCGTGCAACCGAGACCATCATCGGAGAAGATCGCCGCCATAGCCGAGAAACTGGACCTGAAAAAAAACGTCGTGCGGGTGTGGTTTTGCAATCAAAGGCAAAAGCAGAAAAGAATGAAGTTTTCCGCTACGCATTAGGGCCAAATCAAAGACTGTAACCAATATACACTTTAAAAGACACAGCAGCAAAACTAAGACGGATAACCCAGGCTTGCGAGATACGTTTCATTCATAATAAAATGGGATCGACACTTGAAACCGCAACCACAGCTCATGAGCTTGATACTATTGTTATGAAACAAAATATGTGTTATAACAAAGATAAGTTAAGGAGACGACCATCGTGTTTTCTGAAGAGTCAGAGAAAGAAAACAGCTCGACCGCGTAACTCAAAAGCAGTTATTGTACAAAATGCCGAAAAAAGAATAATTGTTATTCTGTCATGTCAAAAAAAAACTTTTTATATTTACTCATGTAAATACTTGTGAATACAATGCACCTACGTGTGTGAAGAACGCAACGGTTTTGTTTCTTTTTTAAAACGATTGTTGTTTGCAGCATAAAATTGAGGCTTGTTATGTTAACCTTATGTGTTTTCAGCAGATGCACCGCGCCATAACGCCGTTGCATGGTCTACCCCGTAGGGCGTAGAGCTTGATGTAATAGTTTTAAAATCCGTTCGAATGCCTTGTAATACGAACGAAAAAACACACACGCGACCGCACGTTAAAAATACACGAACATACACAGTCTGTTTCGCTGTGTCTACCTCATTACCGTAGTTTCGCCACATCCATGGTCTTGGAATTAGGAAAACAAGTAGTTTATTCATTTTTTAATTTCATTTTATACGATCCTGTAACTCAGATATGTAACAGTGTTGTCTCAGCAAATTTCACTGCAAGGACGCATTGACAATCAAATTACTGAAACTGCTATGTTGTACAAATTCCCTTTCGCCCACACAAAAATCTGTCGAAATACATAATTCCCCCACAAATAATAATAATTATTATTTTCATTTGAAGAGGGCGGTGTGTGGTAGAGGACATTTCAAACACTGACCTTGCTATATTGAATTTCCCATATTAAAAATTCAGTGCACTTTGTAGATAATCTAAAGTGAGCAACTGTTGTTTATTTATCGTTATTTTTAAGCTTATTTATTTAAACTTAATTTATTCGGAAGACAACTTGTCTGATTAATTTGTGAAGGTGTGCTTAAAATGTGTCTGTGTACGCGACAGAATCTTAAATAAACCATGCACGTTTTACCTCATCTGCTCTATCTTTTATGGCCGCTAAGAATCGTGACTGGTACACTAATATTATTTTTCATTTTAGTTACATATGTTATTTTGCAGCTGAAAAATTAACCTTACACAAAATTTTCAGGATGTTTTCTGGGTCTCAGCCAGGTATTACGACTGTCAGATTTATTTAAAAAATAATTTATGTAGATGTTTTATGTTTTCATTTAAAATGACATTAATGCCTTTAATTTCTCTTTCGACTGATGCTTAAAAGTTCTCGAAACTAAGAACAGAATATGGTATTAAAAAAAGAATTATAATAAATGGGCCTACATAACAGTGTGCTTATTATTATTATTATTTTTCCACTTATTACGATTAGCTAATTTAAAAACTCAACACGCTAAAAGCATTTTAAAATACAGCAGATATTCTGTCAGGGTTTCCGTCGGATGCACTTCTTCTTTGTGTGCACGTGACCAGGAAACACGGCTGACTTTATCTGTTACCTGACTACTTGAGGATAAATAGGTATTGACTAAGTTATCTTTCATGACGTACAGAGACGTTAATTTAAACCTTCATAAATAAGTTGACTCTCTCCACGATGGGGTTTGTTACATTATAGGCTCACGGATAACTACAAGCACCCCAAATAGACGATTAAATGTAATTTAATTCATCATTTAATAGATGTAATCAAATTTCAGTTTCATAGTTTTTTTAAAAAAATATTCGTATCAGACATATTGAGGCAACATCTGTGTTTAGAGAAGCTGATTGCAACACAAGTACAAATGTCACGTTGCGCGGCATATCCTATTCCAGCTTCGACTTTAAAAATAGGCCTATTAGGTTTTTGTTTAACAAGCAATATGGTTCCGATTAGGATAAAATAACATATTTTGGGGTTTTTTGATTTCCTCGGTGCGATATCGTGTGCGGAAACACATCTTATAGGTCGGTCCCAGCAAAAACTGCGCTTAAGTAGCATTTTGCTAAATTGCAATGTGATGGATAAAACGTCAACGGTGGGCATCGCTACAAAAGTAGCTCCCAGCGCAGGTGATATCTATTTACATATCGGCCTATTTGCTAAACCCTTGCCAGTGTCATAGAAATGCAGGGTTGCGATGGGCCTGGTGTGAACAACGGCGCCCAAACGCACCTGAAGACAGCTCAGTAGGTCTAGCGGCTGTCAGTGTCTCTTAGTGGCGCCTAGTATGCAGCAGGTGGCTTTGGGCTGTAAAACTCGTTATTAATGAATAATGAATCTCGGCTGTTATGATACTATTGATTTTTGTATGTGTTTGTTAAGAAAGGGATATCCTTTCGCGCAGTGGATCGCCCGTGTTGTACAACATCAACTCCTGTCATCGTTCCTCGGAGATTAGTAACTCAGTTCAGCCATTTAGAGTAAAACTGAAAACGCCACTTACTTAGTGAACGGAAAAAAACTTCAATTAAAGCTTTTTTACTGGTCCTGTATATTATATTTGCACACAATTACAAAATAAAAATGTTTTAATTAAATCACATTAGAGCAGTCGTTAAATTGCCACCTTTAACATGGATAAATCGAATATTTTTTTATTTCGATCACATAAAATTAAAAATTATTAACTGACGTCTCATGACAAGTTTTCTTAATTTCCCAAAAATGGTAACCTTGGGTTTTTATTTTTTAATGATGCTGGGCGTAGGTCTATTTTTTCACTTTGGACCGTTCTTTGCAACTGTATGCATCCACCGAATTGTTTGCATTCAACGAATTCTTTACAATTAAAGAATAACTTTGTTTTTAGACATTTAAAATAATGTCAATTGCGCATATGCATTGTGACAAATTCCTGTTAAATTTTAAACCTCAGTCTTGTGTTTATATTCCATATAGATGCTAGTCCATCCAAAATAATTTATGCGTAAATTAATCATAATCCAGCAATAGTTTTATTGAATAGTTTGGTCATAACATTGCGTTCACATTCCGTAAAACTTATTCAAACAGTTCCAGTTATCGCATAGGTCAAATAAATATGTTAACACACAATCTGCGTAAAAAACATTACATGTACAATACGAAAACTCGAGATTCCTTCGTAAAACAAAATTAAAGCGGTCTCACGAAACTAAGATTTGACGCAAGGGAAAGTGCACGCAGCAGCATCTGGACGGCCAGCCTTGCACGCCTGACGTCCTGTCATTTGAAACCTTAGCGTATGCATACGTCAAAATGTATCGGCCAAGAATTATTCTTGACGAAATCTACCGTGTAACTTATTCTCCGGCCGACCGGGGGATGGGAAGTAATCTATAAACACATATGTGTACATGCGAGCATGTAGGCTAGCGATTTGCATAGCTCTTTCTAAACCGTGTACATTATTCATTAACTCTGGACGGGGGAAAAAAGACCATATATATGTCAAACAGAGGAAAGCGAGCTTTTCTGTGGCGCTTGCCACTTCATATTGTTTCAACGTTTTTAGAAGTAAGTGATAGAAATATATAGGCCTAAGTATAAATGATTACACGCTTAAATTTACATTCCTCCCGATGGTTCCTTTTCTGACTTGTGTCTTCCATGAAGCGGAAAGCGCATTTTCATAAATAGACCTTGGCCAAGCGCTGCCTATAAAAATTTAATGAACTTCGAGTCTTGAGTGCAGCCCTGGGGCCTTGGAGAATCGTTTCTCTGTTACATTACTATGGTTTTCCTCCTCTCTCGCAAACGCAAGCATAGCAGCACGAACGCTCGGCTCGAGTAATGGCGGCAGGCTTGTAGAAAGTAGATTAACGGATGCGAGAGGTTCAGACTTTTTTTCCCAGATGTTTTTTTTCCTGGAGCATTTCCATCGATGATTGACCCCTCATGCTTCAAGAATAAACAAGTGTCCGATATACTCACCAATGTGCTTCACCTGCTAGTGGTGAGATTATTCAGTGGCGAGAGCCTTATTCCACACGGTAAATGTTTAAAACCACCAAACCAAACATATAATGTCGCTACACTTAATATCCATCATTTTTCAATAATCGATTTTTTATATATAATGTTAATTAAGTAGTACCTACTTTGGTTATATACTACATGTGCAGTTTTTATATGGGAACTGCCACAGTTTTTCGACGACGTACAATGTCTTATAAACGCCATACATGAATGAAGGTGAGACTGAGCGGAGTTCAAATTGATGCTGACAAGGTGAACAAGGGAACATCATTGTAACGTTTGCTTCTTTTGGTTTTAATAACAGCGGGCAATAAAGAACAAACACGCATAATTTGATCTCTCCTGAGCACGCGAGTAGAGACAGAAAGAAAACATGCATATTCGACGGTAATTAAAACCTGACGACGTAATTAAGAAGATTATTTAATCAGAAGTAATAAATGAGAGCAGTGCCTCTGAGGCTGATCAAACGCGGAGGTTATTAAACCTAAACAATTTGGTCCTGTCAGGGACTCCTTGTCGTTTCCGCGATAATTTTTCACTCAAAAACGTGTGAGCTTAAAAAAGCCGTATTACTTTTAATATATCCCTCCTTCTATTGAGCCATGCATTTAGTCACATATATAAAATGTTAATGACGTTCTGGACTATTTTCGTCTGCTACAAACACAATGAAGGTATCGGTTCGTTATCGTCATATAATCACCTATATTATAATTTTACAATTTTCTACTTATTTACTGGGCTAATTCAGTTAACCATTAAGACAAACCAGAGACACTAAATTTATGAAAATTAACTTTGCAAAAACTTCAAAAGATATATTGGATTTATGACTTCAATTTAACCGCCGGATCAATTAAAAATGAACAGCAATAGCTTTTAAAGAGTGCATACTGTTTGTCGTAAACAGCAAAATGTTTACCCGAGATTTCAACTAATAATAAAGTTTCTTTCGTTATATTAAATAAAGGTCACACAACTCCGGGCCAACTGTCTGCACTGAAAAATGTATTATCCTTCACACTCCTAGCAAATAACAATCAATTCCCAAATATTGAAAAATAAATTTAATTAATGATTGGGTTAAATGTTGAAAATCGATTTCAGAAATTGCCATGAATGCATAAAGGCATACTGGTTAAGCAAATGCGATACATTGTCTGAATGTCGTTACTAAACACCTTGTAAACCTTTTTAGATTTTATGGTCAAAGAACGCGCCGCATGTGAACTGACCCGCTATGCAGGCTTTCACGTATGGTTGGTCTAAAATCCAACACGCTTGCATTACTAGTTGCCGAAGAGTTAACGGCGTGGGAAGCATTACTATTTAATGACGCTTGAGTCTTCTTAGGAGCTCAATGTTTCCACACAGAGATCTTAGTTATTCCGGTGACACGCCGCGAACCGCAGTTAGTGGCTGAATACAGGGGCAGAGAAGAGCGCGAGACAAAATTAAGACGTTTTCAGCGTACAGATGAGTCAAAATACCTTTTAAGCATTCCTTACCTCACATACAAATTATTAATTTCACGGGCCACAAAATTCGAACGTCAATAAAACAATAACATAGCGCTCGCTAAACAACACCAAGAATTAAATTTTATGCAACTTTTGTAATATGCAAAAATGTATATGAAGATTTAAAACGTAATTAATATCGCAAAACTCCGAAGGCTGAGAGTTTTCAGCACCAGGGACAGCTCTGAAAATGTATGGCGAGTCAAGTGACTCAAACGCGGCTTTCTGCTAGCCCGACTACACTTTTCTAACGAAATATTCATAACCTTTTCAAACCAAAAACCTAAGTGTCACTTTGAATTGATAAAAAAGAATAAATGTAAATGCGAAAACCAAGACGTCAAATACAATAAATACCTGGATCCAATACATTTATTTCATTGTTAATGGTCAGTCCAGGAAGACTTGTATAAAAAGCACTGTAATGCAGAAACACTCAAAATTGCTTTGCATTCCTAAAGTGGTTTTAAATCAAAATACAAAAACACGTTGAAATATAGGCTATGGGTTTGTGGTATGGAATTTAAGAAAAACAGTAGCTTTAAAAGCATACATGATTCACAGCTAAGGGTCGGTGTATCATCACACCGTACGGCGCATATTATGCCGATTTCCGGATGTTTATAAATAAAGATTTTTTTCACCCGAATCTTTATTACACGTATACAAGTATATGATTGATTAGTGTGACCCATATAGGTACAGCACTGAGTTTTATATTTTTAAATGTCAAATACTTACGCAACAACTGGCGCAGAGCCCTGATCATTTTACTGGAAAGGGGAAAGTTGTACAAATCACAGAAATGATAGATAAAATGACTTTTAAATTGTATTATAGCCAACCTAATACAGAATATTCGTAGGCAATAACGGACCACGTTAAGGGCGATAAAATAAAATTTCCTCACGTAGCGACATCTTTCACAGCTGCGGGTTTTAAATGGTTCCTATAAAAAACGCAAACACTGGCCTAAATAACCTGCAGCTAATACGTCTTCTGGAAAAAGAACATCAAATGGGGGAAATTGACTTCACAGTCCTAAACCTTGCTTTTAAAATTCCGTCTCCTGAGCAATTTCTTCGCATGTTTGCTTGCTGATGGACTGGCATGGTTTAACCGCCTTTTTATTTCTTTATTTTTCAATGGTGTGAATTAAATTGATTTCAAAGCGTCATAATCTGTCGAAATTATTCGTTTTCACTACCATGTGTACTACATTCGTTTGTCCTTTATGCGTCATTATCATCTTTTGAATTTAAACCAAATACAAGTTTTAATTTGCTTATCTCCCAAACTTAATAATAGAATGTAAGCATTTTCATGTAGGCCAATCCAAAATGTAATGCTTTTGAATACACATATGGGCTACATTCAAAGATACAGTAACATAGCCGATGTATGTTTAATTCAAGAAAGCGTGTTCAAAGAAATATGTATAACCTTCTAATCATGTTCCATAAATAATATATTTACAACTGGCAAGATAGCCTTCCTCCGACCGGAGCAACATAAATCCGTCGTTTACAGTCGGACATTAGCTAAGCATATCCGTTTAAGAAAAGTACAATTTTAATTAAACTTTTTTTAGACGACAGTTATTTCTAGTATTCTATTTCGAATAGAGATCTGATGTGGAAAGGCAAGAGAAAAGTGAGGGAAATACAACTTCCGTTTACCACGTTTGTGGACATAAAAGGAGCCCTTAGCTCCGTTTAGGTGTCCACCTCTTAAAATGTGATTTTGATTGCTCGGTTTACAAGTATATACTGATTCATCCACATGTCCAGACCTTTTTAAAAAAAAGACAGAAAAACGGGAAAGCAAACAGTTCAAATTGATGACGCACTTCAGTGAGATTATTTATCAGACTCACGCAGGCCAATAATTTCGGAAGGGGAATTCTCTCACTTGGCTGTGATATATTTTGCTCTTTTTTCCCGAATTGCTTTCCCGCAAAGCGGCTTCCGTCCGTCTGCTTTCGGGTAAAATCCGATGGACTGCACTGCTACTTTCCTGTCTTAGTGATGAATAATGCAAGGCTAGGAGACTAGCAAGTTTGCAGTTAAATACCAATTTGCTTAACCAATGTTTGCCCTTCTCCGCCAGCTTCACTCAGTGCAGCCGAGAGCTGCACACGACCAGCGGGTGTAATTAAAAGAGTTGCATGAGGTGGGTGGAGGGGGTCACTGCGCTGGATACGTACAGTAACAATTAGCTCGGATGAAACAAACAGCAGCAATCATCCCAGGAACAGCACGATGGCAATTCACATGAGACTTTAGGGAATAGAAAACGCCACAAATACACCTTATGTCTAAAAGCAACATTTACTTTAAATTAATTTATTTAGCTAGCCAAACTTTGAAACACACAGCAGCGAAGGTTTATTTCTACAATGAGCAGCGAGGCCGTCTGGCTAGGCCTACATGCTAGGCAATACTGAGAAACAGCAGCATTTGATTAGGCGATCAAATGTTGTTGTTTCCCAGTATTTCCTTACTGAAGTGGGCATCCGGCGATAGTATGTTCATGCAACCCTTAGCTTTAGAAAGCCCAAAAATATTTCGGTGGTTCCTCTACGAGGAGAGCTGGCAGACTTCGGGAATACTTGGACCCCGCAGTACTGACGTTCCGCCAAATTCAGTCCACCATCAGAGATCCGTTCACCCAGACCCATATATACATTATGAAAACATTAAATAACCATTTTAAACTGCTCCTGTAATTCCTTGCCCTCACTTTAATAATTATAATTGAGAACGCCTGGATAGACCCCAGAATTCATTAAGATTATTCTAGATTATTCGTATTTTGATAAGGACGGATCAGATGCTAAATTAAATTACTATTATGCGTATTTATATTAACTACATACGAAACACGCCGAATAGGCCTATAAAACGAAAAAAATAATTTATTGTAGCAGGTGGTCATGCCGATTGTGGAGTAAATATGAAAACTACTTATCAGTAGTCAGAAGTACTGGTGCAGTGTGGGACTAAGAACTCGGTGAGATGCCAGCCACAGGTAAGCACCGCATTCAGCCAAGCCCCTCTCTCAGTGCGCCAGGTTCAGCCGCATACAGAAGTACCACAGAAAGGTAAACAGAAGCTTGTGGTCCCTAACCAATTGTTATTCATAGAAGTGATGAATATTTAATACCTTCTAAGGATACCTTTTGTTAACAGAATTACCAACAAGCGCTCCACGATGAATTCAAATTTAATTCGCATCATTGTACAAAGCGCGCCGGTGATTGGTGGTGATCTGTTTTTGCTCCACTTGTACGAGGTCACCCACCTGATTCCTCGAGGCGGACGGGGGGCATTCACACGTCTGGGTCATTTTTGGGTTGGGAGACACAGAAGGCGCAATGCATTCGCAGTTTTCGTTGCATTTTATTCGTGTCATAAATAACGACGTGCGTGGAATTAAGAAATTTCAAGTTTGAAATTTGACCAGGAGAGCGCCATGACTGATAAGCATCCCTATATTGCGAAAATAAAATATTAGGTATAATCAGACCCTGATCATAGTGAGACAAAATGATACCTGGTTAGTTATGGTAAAGAGGACAAAAGCCAAAAATATATATATTTATATTTCATAAAGAACGGATCCCGCTTCCCGAGCCAGTGCCAATATTACTATTCCGGCCGCTGTTCATTTCAATAAGTTTATTTGCTTGGACAGCCATCGGAGACCTTCTCAAAGACCTGTTGAATCCGCCGCGAGTGTGAGAGTGTGTTGGTTTAGCATGAATGTTTAATCATCTTTGGCGCGCTACCCTCCAGCCCTCGAAGGCGCGTTAATAAAATTCACCCTTTTCAAAAGACGCGGATTAGGGATGCACAATTCCCGCGCGTGTAACGGAGAAAGCGGAGAAGCGCGGAGGTGCTGCGGGGACGTGCTCCGTGGGGTTTCCATCCTAACTTAACGAATTTCGTTATAGATCGGATCAGCAGTAAAAAAAAAAAAAAAAGCCGTGCAACGAATAGAAATGCTGCGAAAACCCCCAGAAAGCCGATTTCATCAATTCATTCTGGCATCTGTGGTGCTTAATTCCAGCTAAAATCTTAATAATGCCGGCGCTGCCAGTGAGATCTGGCAAAAGGCAGCATTTTGAAACATGCTGGACTTGGCCACGTCTTTTGAAGTCGGATGTTACACCTTCCCAGCTGAAATTGCCCAGGGGTACCTAAAGCAATTTCCATGACAGCGAATATGACTTGACGAAAGTTCTTATTACATTGTTAAATCACCATCATTAGCAAAGTAAGTGCACTTGCACTCTTTTCGTATATATAGGCACATATAATGCCCAGGGGAAGCGCTCTTGTGACTAAATCCTTACTGCTAAGTTTCTAACACCTCATGAATAAAATTCGAAGGAAAAGAGAAAAAAAGGGATCTTACGATCCAAAATGCATATAAAATAGCCCATTAAGCTAGTAGGTTGCACTATATTATTATTATATATATTATTAGCAAGGATGAAATGGTCAGACGGATTTTTTTCCACTGAATTCATCACCCCAAAAGCTTTAATTGGAGTGGTCACTTTTTATGTGAAAATATGTGCCTATCATGGGTGTGAAGCGTTGAATTTTTCATCACACGATCTCTAACTGCTGTGTTCATTTGCCTCCCTCACAGACACCAGCATCTGGCTAGTGGGCAGAATACTTGTTCCTGTAATGAATTGCCCCAATTAAGCCGGAGAGAGTTGGTCACAGCATCTGAACATAACTACCGGAGGACGCAGGTTTCCATTAAGCGCGTGGATTATGCATATTATGGTGGATTTAATATTAATAGCTTTTATTGCCCTTATACTAGCATATTCATGACTGCCATCTAATGGAGTCATAGACGGACCTGACATATCGAGTCGCATTACGCTGATAAGCAAGATAGATCCGAGGCCCCTCTGATATTTCCAGTGAACAAAGACAAAACTTGGAAACAGACATTTGTGGTACTTGGCGGCCTGCAGCATCTCAGGAACACGGCGCGTGCAGACAAATTAAAAGTAGAACTGCTGGTCACTCACTGGCTGTTACCAGATCGGTGTTATATAAGTTATTTTACATAATAAAATATCGAGAAGAAATCTGACCGATTTACAGTCCGTATATTGTATTCGTTATATAAAAATGCATTTTAAATATAAAGTGCTTTATAAGTATAGTATTGGTGTGTAAAAGTAGAAGGTAATTTAATAATAATCACATTCCCAGCAATAAAAATGTTTGATTTGAAGGCGTCACTGAAAGGTTGCGTTTACCATTTCATTTCAGCCAATCCCGGCCAGTCACTGCAGTGTTTTGCGTAAAGTAAAACATTAAAATAATTGTGGAGTGACACTAGGGTGTGATAGTTTAGTATTTCCGACTATGGTTGTAGATCCAGAATTATACACAATGCTATTTCCAAACTGCCCCTCTAAAATGTTCTTTAAAGCATTTGCAAGGAATGAGAAAATTTACAATGTCAAAACGTATTTGCGCACGTATTTATAAAATATCGTGAAACGGATTCACAGATCATCAGCCGGCATACAATATTTTTACCTAGCAGGAAAACTGTGTTGATAATGTCAGAACAAAATGCTTAGATAGTAGTGCCAGCCTAATAAATTGTTAATCATTGTTTGTATCATATTAACTTAGCGTTTCCAGGCATCGTTTGTAACTATTTCCTCCGTTTTTTGTGAGGTCTCACCTACCCGATTTCTTCTTTTTTTATTGGGTAGTAAAATATGTGAGAAAGTAAAGAGGGGCTACAATATTTAGGACGGTTGGGGGGGCTGTTCTCCTTAGGCAGAAGTTGAGGAACATGCCTGATCTCTGAAAGGTGTCCCCTTCCCTGGTCCTACCTGCAGAAAGTTATTTTAAAAAATGTGCACAACAGCAGCCTGCTTGGTCACGTGACTGCCAGCCCCATTCTGCATATAATGTTGGTTTAATTAACTTAATCTTTATGCTGCTTTTTCCACAATGGTCAAAATAGGAAACCTCCATATTTAGAGAATCTTCCACCCTGAATAGGAGAGGTTGTTTCAGAAGATGGATGGATGGATGGATGGATCCTCTTTGTACAAACATAATGCTCTCCCCCCCACACACACACACACACACACACACCGCACTGTAGGAGGGGGTAATTTGGGAATTCAGATAAGAAGGTATGAGGGCTGGTTTGGGGAGAATCGCAGGAACCAGCTGAGGACAGCAGGCTGCGGCTGGGCTGCGGAGCGGCCGTATTGCCAGGAGCTGCAGGCCTTGGGAGGCCGCAGAGCTGGAGCGCTGCAGAGGCGCCAGTAATGCGCTGTCGCATTAGTCTGCATTCTTTTCATCCTAAAATGCCACGGGGCAGCGGTGTGACCTCACAATCAGCGCGTCAGCGGTAATATCAGCCTAGGGCCAACCTAGGCCAAAACCGGTTTGACCCACTTTCATCATCGCATCATGAAGCCCCCCAAACAGAGGGACCCCCCCCCCCCAAACTCACACGGTAACAGGACGGCTGCCTTGTCAAAGACATGCAAACTATATTTAACAAAATAAGTAGGTAGCATGAATGCGAAATGCACCAAAATGACACATCAAAAGAATCTGGAGGCGTGTCTCAGGTGATGCTATCTGGGCCATAAAGAAACGCCCATATAGCCTCACACTCTAGGGTCACAGGTTTGAGTCCAGTTTCATGTCTGTTCCTCGTGGATTTGCGTGAGTCTCCTCTGAGTGTGACGGTGTTTAGCATCTAGACTAAAACGTGTGGTCAGTGTGTGAGGGTGAGGAGGGGATTGGCACTTAGGCGGGTATTTCTGCATAGCGCCCCCTAGCTCTTGCCCCTTGCTGCCTGGGAGGGACTCCCCATGATGAACAGTTACGAAATTTTCTGGTGGCGTCACAAAATAAATGCACAAAGGATGTTTTTTTTGTGTGAGTTTAACAGGTGCAATAAATATGATTATGAATATAAGGGATTAGATGTTAGTTATTTGTGACAGACTTGTTACAAAATACGTGAACATCATGGGGGTAGGTTTAGGAGGCAGCGGGGGGGCCACTTCTTCGGCGGAATCTCTACTGGAGGCGGGGTCTGTAATTTCCCGCCTCTCTTGCTGGAATGAGTCCAAAGCGGAACTCCGCCTGGCTAACTGGTGGGACCAGGTATGGGGAGAAGGAACAGGGGCATTTGCAAGGCGATGCGGGGGTGACGGGGGGGGGTGACGGGGGGGCTGCAGACGTGTGCCCTCGGAGCGCCGAGAGGAAGCCCAGGGTGGACGAGCGCATCAGTGGGTCCTACATCTGTCAACCCTAAGAGCTCCTTGTTAGAAACAGGTTCTCCAGACCTTGCTCAGAAGAAGAAAGGGCCCGTGGAAGTGAAGCACAAAGGAGGCGGGAGGAGTGCGGCTGCCTGCCCGCCACAGAGGGCGCCGGCCACAGAGCGAAAATGAAATAAAAATTCCCTTTACATTTGCTGTGCTCCTATCCCATTATTCCTAGCGCACGGCTTTCTTCTGAAATCGCCCTGAGGCTAAGCTCTCTCTTGGGTGGCTTGCCTGCAGCCAGCCTTGTTTTCACACACTGGTAATAATTTCACTGTTTGAGAGTTGAGGCTTTTAAAGGATCAGCTCCAGCAGCCCCCCCCCATCCCCCCCCACTCACCCCTCCCCAAACCAACTTCCCCCCTTCCATTTTTTTTCATCCCTTTTTAACTAAGCACACGTTCCCGATTTTGCCGAATCCTGGGCATGTGCCCCAGTGCTTTCCCAGGCAGAGTGGGTTCCTGACCCAAATCCACCGGAGCGCAGGTTCGATGGCCCTCATCTAGAGGCGGTGAGAGGCTCGGCTGAGGCAGGAGCTTGTTCGCTGTGGCTTCATGGCCCATGTAGAGGTCTAACCAATGTCTGATTCAAAGCGGCCATCTCTCATCTTCACATTACAGCCTCGGTTTTCAGTGTGTGGCTCTCACTCCAATCACCATCCTTTCCGAAATGCCGAACAGGTAAGTTTGGGTCCTGACTGGAGTTTCAGGTCGGAAAAGAGCTCCAAGGTGGATCCCTGGCAGGATCTCTCCTCCGTTGTCCCACCTGCTTTTCCTCTCACCTTCTCCAGGTCTGACCACAGTCGTCACTCCCTGGCTTGATACACAACTAGCCCATCGTTGTCCTGGCCACAGATGTCACACCAATCGGTGGAGTGTGTGGACTAGGTGGGCGGGGCTGAAGAGGCGGGACCTTGTCAATGCTCACCCGGGACTGGTTTCAAGACAGACCCCAAATAAGTCGGCGTGTCGCAAAAAATCCATATTGACGTGCTTGTCCTCTTCGCCCGGACCTGGCCCACATCCTGCGACGGGGGTATGGGCCTCTACCTGCAGCTGCCCCACCTCACGGGAGGTCAATCTTTTATTTAGCTACTCCTGCCTGCTCCTCCTCTTGAATTATTCAGCGGCTGCAGTCGGCCTCTACACCTTCTGTGTGGCTTAAAATATAGATAAAAGCTGAACAGCTACAAACATATTTTTTCATGACAGAGGTAAGTCGGTAGAAGGAGGGTCCACAGCAATTAGGGGCAGCAACACTGGGACTCTGCCTTCCTCTCTCTCTCTCTCGCTCTCTCTCACTCTCTCTCTCTCTCTCTCTCTCTCTCTCTTGCTCTCTCCGAGGCTCAACAATAGATGGCTCACCTTATTTGCTGACATGTGTGGGCCATCTGCTACGGGCAACTCAGGAAGAGCGACTTGGGGGTCGGCAGGGCTTGCAACTGGACATATGCACAGTGAAGAAAAAGGCAGCGATTAATGCAGGACGAGTGTGAAGGGGACCTTCTATTAGGCTGCATATCTGCATTCAGGGTCCCAAACTGCTGTGACCGATCCCACGAGACGATTCTGGTCCCATTGTAGGGATCTTGGCGTCTCTGCAGTTGCCTTTTTTTTCACTTCCCTGTATCAGTGGGTGATTTGACGGACATGGAGGAAGGAGAACGGTTGTGAATCAGATTCGTGCGACCAACACAGGGTCACGCACTAAAAAATGGTCACAGGACAACATGAAAAGGTCACTGAACACTAGAGTGGTCTCCGCCTTAGGCAGCAACCGCAATAAAGCGTAGATGACCGAGGTTAAGGGCCGGGGGGGGAACCCCAAGCTCGAGTCTTGTTCTTGTGATCGTTTCTCAGGAGCTCTGATCCACATCACTCTCGTCCATCCAATCCCTTCTCCCAAACCCTCACGGGGGACGTCGCTAATTCACCAGAGCAGAGTCCAATCACTGTCGCCCGAAACCCGCGAGGGAGGTGTGAGGGATTCTGGGTAAAAAGACGCTGAGGTGGGACAGGCTGATATCTTGACAGTCTTCCATTTAAACCTAATGTCTTATATATCCTACAGCACATTATATAAGTTAAGGATTATTTTTATACTTTGATTTCTTCTTTTGTGCAGCATTATTCATATTTAATCAAAATATTTATTGTCTCCAGTGTAACTTCTGGCCTCCTGAAAGGGTACAAGTTTGTGGAACGTCGAGAGAAGAGACGGTGCTCAATAGCATCGTGTCAAATTAATTCATTTCATTATGCTCAGCTTAAAGCGTTTAAGCAAAACTGTCAATGTAGGGGAAGAAAAAAATGGAGGCTCGAACCTCGAATCCTCCTGGTCGGAACACCATCTGAAGTAGAAAGACCCCCCTCTTCCCTCCACTAGAACCCCCCCAAGTCAGCCTTACAGAATACACATTCTGCCCAGGGCAGACGAGAGGGATGGGGGGGTAAGGCCTTCACAAAAGAAGTTTCGAGGTGTCGGAACACTTGCAAAGGAAACGCAGTTTGCTGTCAGTGCAAATCTTTGCGAGAATAGTAGGTATAGTTGTCCAGACTGTGCCTGATTGGTGGCATTTTCAGGCCAATCAGATGTCAGCTTTGTAACCACACTGAATGACCGTATACCCATTTAAGAATCACAGAATGGATGCCGAACACATAATGAATAATGTATCGTCCCACAATTAAATCACAGAGATCTGATGGCCACACATTGATCCATTTATCAAAGCAGAGGATGAAAGGACAGGGTTAAAAGGCAATCAGATGTTTCTGAGGCTAGTAACCATGGTAATTATCAGCCAAGGCAAATGAAATGGACTGATTTCTTTTCCATGAGCGCCAGAAATAGAGTTTGGGGAAAAGTGGAAATTAGATGCCCTGTCACTCTTTTCACTCATTTTATCAGCATATCTCAGTTTTTATATGGCTTTCAAGCACTTATTTATATTTGAAACTGCTTAATGTTTTCCATAATGGCGCCATTTAATAAGGACATCTCACTGAATCCCACACAAACAGCACAGAGGCCTTTAAATAACCGCAGTCCCGTAGCACATTCGATCCCATATCAAGCAGCCGTCTCACGTTAAACAGAAATTCCCACTAAGTCGATATTAGCATAACATGCCCCTTATTATATGTGGAGGTCTGAGTGATTGACTAGTGGACATAATGACTGGGCTGTATCTAAACGACTTTCAGGGCATCATGATTCAAACGGAGACGCCACCGCATTTGGCTCCTGCCAATCGCTAACAGCCGCCACGGGAGTATGACGACGTGTCGGTGATGCGTAGGTGCTGTCCCGGCTGCGGGGATCGCATTTCCAGCGTGGGGCATATGGTGCAGATATCAGCCCAGCGGATGCCACTTTTGATTTAACGTACAGAATGCAGTGAAGATGGGGAGAACTTCGCCAACAGCTATAGAGTTGGTGCTGGGGCAGGCTTTTAGGACAGTATTCTCTGTGGGACTCTGAATGTATTGACTTAAGGTTTTCTTATACAGAAGAAAACAGTCACTGCATGTTAAGCAATATAAAACATAATATTTAATTTAATTAAAATATTAGATTTTATTAATATTAAAATTAAAAGCACAAGGGAGCATCAAGAAATGTGCAAGCAAGTTTAGTTTGAGCTAAACAAATAAAAAAACGTTTATTTTCTTTTGTTTTCAAAATGTCCTTCAGATACGTTTCCTATCAATAAAATAATTTCTGCCTTTATCATCCAATCAGTGTTTTTTTTCTAGCCAGGATGTGTTTAAACATAAAATAATATTTCAGTGTATTTCCTTATTGTACTCTAAAAACACTTCTTAAACGGTACAACTACACCCCAGGCTCACAGAGTCACCTGCCAAAATGTGATTTGCTAAAACACGCTGGTTTATTACACTCCAATGCTAAATAGTGTTGTGCCGCAGCCAAAAGACGCTTTTATATGTTTTGCTGGGAGTTACTGTGAGAATCTGGGGACTCTGGCTTCAAAATAAGTGCAGCTGGATGTTTGCGAGACGCGGGAGCTCCTTTCCTTGAAAGCTGACTTTTAAACGCCCCTCCCTCCATAATGTAATGTCTTTTAAAACAACCGGGTTTTATTTTACAAGGCTTATGGTTTAGGATTACGATTAAGGGTCAGGATTTAGATTTGTGTAAATCTTGGGTTAAGGTTAGATTTAGAGCAAGGGTTAGGTTTAGGGTTAAGGTTAGGTTTAGGGTTAGGGTTGCCATGTCAGTATGTTGATAGTGCAGCATATAGCTGAATGGGCTCTGTGCCAGTGATAGGAAGGTCACCCATTTAAGCCTAGCTTTGGCAGAAGACTCACATGTCTTTGGATCCTTGAGCAGGGCTCTTAAACCCCAGCTCCATAGGTGCTGCTGCAGGTGGCTGCCCTTCACTGCCCAGCTTGCTCTCATCTACAGGTGCGTCATAGAGAGCAAGATGTGGTGGGTGCAAATAGTATTATTAATCCAAAAGCCACCCCCATCTCTGAAGAGTTTCCCATCCTGGTTCTGAGCTTGATTCTGCTCCTATAGACTCACTCTGCAGCTGAAATGGACAGCGTCATTTAGTCTGGATACAAGACTCTCAACCTCCAGAACACAGGAGGCTACAAACGTAGCAGCACTATTGACTTTTTTTCCTAATTATACCGGTAGAAGTATGAATCTCACCCCAACATAGTGTAAGAAAACCACCCCCCACCCCACTCACCCAGCGGTCCCTCCCGGCACCCTTCTTGGACCCCTCAAACACACATACTGACCCCAAGAGTTTGTGGTCAAGAGTGCGGTAGCCGGTAGCCCCAGCACCTGGTACAGGGCTGCCTACGCTGAATTATTAATCCTTAATATCATTATGTAGTCGTTCCTTGTCATAACAATCTAGCCGGGCAGAGGGAAACTCAATCTGCAGAGGCTCGCGACAGACAATGCCCATTAATTATTGATGCGGATTAATTGGCTACAGGATTTACAGGGCAGAGTTACTTTTGTTCTTCTCATTGCTACTGCTGCTCTTCCAAGAGACTGCTTTCAGAGACCGAAACCCCCCCACCCTTGTGCCCCCCGCCCCGCCCCCGCCCGTGTCAGAGAATTAACAAAAGTATCGACCCGGTCAGCTCGCAGCTCTTCCTGCAGCCTTTCTCTCTCTCATCTTATTTTCTGATTTGCAACTCCAGACCCTTCCAGCTCTGAGCTCCCCCCCCCCATGTCACCTCTATCATTTTACTGTCACGTCCGAACCTGAAACTCACCGCAGCTGATTAAGCAGCAGCAGTACCTGCCTGACACAAACCATTCGGTTTAATAAGTAAAGGCTACCCATTGACACCTGGCGGAATGTACCTGAACAGAACTGCACCCTGGGAAATGAACAATACCGATGACAGGAGGAGTGAGAACATTCCAAAAGGGATTACCAAAGTCCCATTGCTCACTTTATTTTTGCCTTTGCCTTTGTGGCATCAAACATGTCTTTGACTGTACAACAGTTTCGAACAGAATTCTTCCCCCGGCCCCCTACTGCGCTGCATTGTTAATAATCCACTTATGCACTTTATCAGTACTTTATTAATTCTGTGGTTATTTGCACGTCTTTATCCCCACTGCATCACCCATTCATTGTTATCTTTCTTATGTTATCGTGCTGCTGTCTGTTCTGTTGCTGCTGTCTGTCCTGTATCACATTTCTGTCTGTCCTGTATCTCTCTGCTGTCTGTCCTGTATCACGTTTCTGTCTGTCCTGTATCTCTCTGCTGTTTGTCCTGTATCACGCTTCTGTCTGTCCTGTATCACGTTTCTGTCTGTCCTGTATCTCTCTGCTGTCTGTCCTGTATCACGTTTCTGTCTGTCCTGTATCTCTCTTCTGTTTGTCTTATATCTCTCTGCTGTCTGTCCTGCATCACGTTTCTGTCTGTTCCTGTATCTCTCTTCTGTCTGTCCTGTAGCTCTCTGCTGTCTGTGCTGTATCATGCTTCTGTCTGTCCTGTATCTCTCTGCTGTCTGTCCTGTATCTGTCTTCTGTCTGTCCTGTATCTCTCTGCTGTCTGTTCGGTATCATGCTTCTGTCTGTCCTGTATCTCTCTGCTGTCTGTCCTGAAACTTGCAGGCTTGAAACGTGGGGAAACTCTTACAGATGTCTTGTGACCTCGCCCCAAGAAGGACAGTGAGGAGAAATTTCTCCTCGATTTGAGCACGTGTGATCCTGCTGTTTGACCCGTCAGCCGTGCGGAGCAGCTGGGCAGCCGAGCCGGGAGCGCTTCCAGAATGCGAGAGACAGTGGTCCTCAAAGTCCCAGTGGAAGAGAAGCACAGGTGACAGGTGTAGATTCTGCTGCCCCCATACCGACAGCTCCCCCCCCCACCAGCTCCCATTATGCACTCTGCCCTGCTGACTCTGATTTGAATGACACAATGGGTATCTGGGGAGGGATGACCTTTTGGGTCAGTCTCAGCAGGACTCTGCGCACCACGGCCGTCCCCCTGGACTACTTAGCGGCCCAATCCAAACAAGGGAGCTGACTGGGCCAGCACAGAACCCCGATAGGTCCGCTGGGCTCACATCGACAACAGCCGGACAAGCCACCGCACAAACAGTCCATGGATTCTCCGCCGTGAACGGGATCCAAGCCCATATCATCATTAATGGCTCAGTTAGCATAAGATCAAAGTTCAGACATGTCTAGCGAATTTCCTCCTACTTCAAATCTGATTGAAAAGTTTCGCCTTTTATAGAGACGTGTTCCGTCCATGGACATTCTTCTTAATTCTTCATCACAGAGGAAAGTCGAAAGTCATCCAGGCCAAAGTCTAAAATCATTATATGCCTGTCAAAGTTGGACAAATGGTATGAAAGTTGTGTGAGTAGGAGAGCAGGAGAGACACACTGGACACACATGATAGAGGCTTCTGAGGGGGTGCGTGCTAAGCTGTCATCTGTGATGTCACACATGGCGGAGAGCTCGTCAATAAGAATCACAATGATGACAATATTAAAACGTCAATCACAGAAATGAGGTGACCTGCATTTTTAATGACTCTGCTCTTTTTCATACGACGGTGTCATAGGATTCATATGATGGTGTACGATGGATTCCTACAAAGGCAGCTCCAGTCCCATCGTTGTTTCCCAGTAAAGAGTGAAAAACCAGGAATAAAGGAGGTACGTCTAACTATCTGGAAGTGGGGGTATGACTGGGCGCAATCACGTGGTGTGCAGTCATTTTTGTGGGGTGGGGTGGGGCTTCTTGTTGGGACACCCAGTTGGCACCCAACTCAAGAGATACACCAGATGAATGCCCAGAGAAACCAGCTGCGGTCCAGGGTCTGTCACGGGCAGAATTATGCAGAACTTTGCCCCCCCTCCTCCAGTCCCACACCCCCTCGGACAGCCCTGAGCTGATGAGCGCCCCAGTGGAATCCCCAAGTCGTGGTAAGGGGTCCTTTTAGGGGCCTGGCAAACGCTCATTTCCATAATCAAGTCGACAGGTGTGGAGAGCTTGAAAGAAGGCCAGAAATGGATAGAGCAAGAAGAAGGAGAGGGGAATAGAGTGAATGGGGAAATGAAAAGTAAACAGCTAGTCCACCTATTACACACCCCCTCACCAAGTCTCTCAGATGAAGTGTGGCTCTGTGGACACAGCAAGCTGATTGGAGCTGACAGTCACACCTGCCCCCCCCCCCCCCCCCAACACGCCCCCCCCCCCAGCCCCCACACCGCCCGCGCACTAC
>JAODKE010000069.1:2226637-2241297 GCA_026779605.1 Mormyrus hasselquistii
CTCTCTCTCTCTCTCTCTCTCTCTCTCACACACACACACACACACACACACACACCAAACCATGTGTTGAAGGACTTGCTGGAAATTTCCATTCATCAACCACCCCCCTCCTCCGCCTCCAAAAATTATACATGCATAACTACCCATGCTAACTCTTAAGCACTCTGGTGCCTCAATCAGCAGCGTTGCTAGGGCTGCTTTACAGAGGTTTTACTCCCCCAGCCACCCCCCCCCACACACACCCAAAAATGTACACTAATTAGTTTAAATAGTGTGTTCCTATTCATTTTCATTAAAATCAGAACCCCCACCCCAGTTAAGGGTTGCCCCCCCGATTTTCATAAATCTCTAGTAATATTCCTGGCCTCAAAGACACAAAGAAAGCTTGATATGGTCAGATTTGGACTGACGCCAAGCCAGACCCTGAACACACACTCACCGGGCACCGTGGGAAACGCTGGGATTGCGGTCGGGAGTCAGGCAGAAGAGGGAGGCCACACAGTAAACACAGCACAGGATTACGGACAGCAGTCTTCTCTTTAAGGACATCCTCGGACCGCTGTCCCAGGAATCGGCAGCTGTCAGTCAGGAAAGAAACCAAAAGCACTGAACTGGATCTCTGTTCCGAAAAGCTTCAAGCGCTGAGGTCTTGCTCACCCTCGCAGGGGTTCCAGTGGGAAGCGATGTACAGACGTGCCGTGAGTCAGGCTGTCAGGTGGAGGGGTGAGGGGGTGTCTCTTGTGGCGAGGTCCAAGCCCGGTTACTGCTGACCTGGTTCTGCTGTGAATGGCGCTGAAAGATCTAGCAGGGGGGGATAACGGGTCCGTATTGTGCGCAGGGGCAGGATTGTTGTTTCTGGGTCCCTATTTAAAAAGTCGCTTTGGGGCCCTCCCTAGTGTAGTGACAATCTGTGGCCAACAGAGGGACCCCACACAAATTTGTGGTTTGAGTGCTGATAAATACCACCACTATTGTGGGCTGGAAGATTGTGTGCTGATTGGTCACATCACCGTGAACAATATCTTTGCACTGAGTTTGTAAAATTGGGTACTGATAATTCCACGCCGAGAGGAAGGTCTCTGTGACAATGATCTGGGGCATTTTACTGGCACTTAAACCTGCCACAGTTTTCCCACTTTCCCTGGCTAACCACTGCATATCTTGTTATATCAGTTGGTCAGAGTTTAATGAGGGTCAGCCTGGGATCCACATTTTTGCAATATTTATGTCATGTGCCAAAGTGTAAAGTGGCTTTGTGCCAACCACTAGAATGTTTCCAGAAACACTGAGCGTAGCCTTTTGGGAAATGTTAAGTAAGCCACATCCCAAGTCCATTTTCTTGTTCTTTGGTTCCTGGTAGTGGCAATTCTGTCTCTTTTTATCCTTACTGACAAAAGCCTGTTTCCCTTCAGTTGAGGGTTTGGGAGTTTGGTTAATGTTATAGTGTTTGTTTTTGCCTTAAGTGGACGATGAAGACATGCGCAAACAGGTCTGCCTGGCCGTCCTTGATCTTGAATAATTGACGCTGACTGCTGGTCACGGAGGTGGGCTCAGCAGGCAAATGAAGGCACAAAACTGGAGGGTAAAAACATTACCTGAAGATAGCATCCGGTGACCAGGGACTGGGAGAGAGCTTGGTCCACATGACACTTGTCAAACACGACCTGCCGTCAAAGACCACTGCTCTGTTAAGTGCCTTGGAGCATTTTTAACTATACAAATTAAACTGCAAATATTAAAAAGGTCTATAAGCAATTCAAGGATCTGGCACGGAATTTGTTCAGGGAGGGTAATTTCTTGAGAGAGGAGACAGCGTGAGTGTGAGGAAGGGGCATTCCTTCTTTCTATGATTTCATTTTTCTTCACGGATCTGCCTGTTTTGTACAGTTGGCTTAAGCAAACAGAACGGAAGAGACATCACACGCAGCTATCCCTCAGGACACAGTGCTGGAGATTCACCCCTCCTGCACTCATCCCAACATCTGGATAAAGCTTCGGCCGATGAGGAACGGGAGCTACATGAAGAACAGACCGCGAAGACCTTGTCGATCATAAGCAGCTTTTTTATGCCTGTTTGTTTCCTTACATGCATTTTTTCCCTCTTAATTCATCGCCCAGTTTGACGTTTAACCTCAGGGACCCTGCTGCACATCTGGAATGTCTGTGCCGAGAGATTATCTGATGGGAATCGCGCTACTGTAAGGCTACGTGCCGAACAAGGGTCAAATGTGGAGAAGACGCAGCTGCAAACAGCTGCAAGAAAGCTGACACTGAAAGAAAAGCAGGAGGGAGAATCCCCGACACGGATTTCCCTCCCAGGAGCCAATAAATACCAGCATAACCGGGACACTGGTACAGCACGTCGACACTTTGAGAAAACACCTATGCTTAATGTCTTTCTCGATATCACAAGATTTTCACTGTGTATATCTGCTAAAATGTGCCCATATACTCACAGCAACATGCTACTAATAGCAGGCTGCCTATTTTAAAAGTATATGTGTTTGTTCAGGTCTAATAAATGTCTGGTCCTTAGATTTGCTCTGGCATTTTTCAACAGTTGCGTGATGGTGTAAGGACACAAACACACTGTGCGATCGGGAGATGGTAGAATAGGGTTCTCCTCGACCCAAGACTTTCTTAGAGGATATTTGAATGGCGGTTTAGCATGAGATACCCTGTGTAGGACCGCCAGCCCGCTAAACGTCCTGCTGATGTACACGCCCGGACATGGAGCTGGAGATTCTGGGCTGGATCCTGGGCGTGAGCTCTGTGCTGATCATCAGCACCAACGTCTTGGTGGCCGCCTCCGTGGTCCTGCTGATCCGCAAGAAGGGCGGTCAGAGCTGGTGTTTCGTGCTTAACTTGGCTCTAGCCGATGCCCTGGTAGGCGTCGCCATCATCGGCATCTCCGCCATCGCCATCAACTCGGAAACCTCACCCATTCACCGCACCAGGTGCCTGATGTTCATGGCCCTAGTCACCTCGCCGTCAGCGGCCTCCATCCTCACCATGTTCCTCGTCTCCCTGGACCGCTACATCGCCATAAAACTTCCCCTGCACTACTCACGCATCTCGAGGACGCGGACGACGGCCGTTGCCCTGGTGACGCTCTGGGCGCTCTCCTTCATGGTGGGCTTCCTGCCGGGGATGGTGACAGAGATGCAGATGGAAGAATACAACGGCACCTGCACGTTCTTCTCCGTCATCCAGCCCAAGAGCATCATCCTGGTCTTCTGCATTTGCTTCTTCCCCGTCCTCTTGATCTTCATCTACTTCTATCTGGACATTCTGAAGATCGCCTGCGGCCACCAACAGCAGATCCGTATCGCCAGGCTAGCCGGGTCCCAGGTACCGCTACCAAACCGGTTTGGCCGTCACGTCAAGGCGCTGAGGACGGTGGCCCTCCTGGTTGGCTGCTTCACCCTCTCTTGGTGCCCCTTTTTCATCGTCAGTGTGGTGCAGGTGCTATGCCAAGCTTGTACGCTGTACTCTGTTATCGAGACTTACCTTTGGTTGCTTGGGCTGTCAAACTCGCTCATCAACCCACTGGTTTATGCCTTCTGGCAGAGGGAGGTGCGACAGGAGCTCAGTGCCATTTTTACCAGCGTCAAGGGCAGACTTGCACGTGTAGCGCCCCTCACCACCTTTAGGGGTCGCTGTTCTGAGGACACAGTACTTCCTGGAACAACAGTCCTGGGTAATTCTCACATACAGGCCATATCGCGGGGCGTGGGAGTGGTGGCTCACCCCACTACTGCACTGGCTATAGTCACAACCTCCTTTTGAAAAAGGAACATTTCTGAAGAAACAGAAATCTCATGGCAGACATTTTTTAGACATTCGAATTATCGCGCAAAGGTTTTTTTTTTGCTTTTTGCCCGCTCAATGGGGCCATATGGTTCTGTTTGTTCTCTTTTGCTTCATTTACCCCCACTTCTCCCCGCTCCACTCCACGCGCCATATCTGCAGAAAAAAAAGAACCGAATCTAAATATAGAACGTTATCCGAATAACAACCTTTATGAGTGTTAATTAAAAATATTATTTAAACGGTTGTTTTATTTTAAGTGTTATTCAAGATGTAACTGAGAATCATGATGTATTAACAGAAATTACTGTATTTTCTGCATTTTTTACCCAACAAATCTTTATAAAGAAAGGATTTTTAAATAATACAATTGCATTAGTCTCATAATTTGAGATTTTGTCCACGTGCCTTCATCCAAGCATTTGATACAATAAAACGATATTTCCCTGATTCTGGTCTTGATTTCTCCACATTGTCGGGTCTGTCTCCATATAGACAAGCACTTGATATTTCTGCCATTGTGTACAAGCTATATTGTAAATCATCGGCATATCGACAGAGTTACTGAACACGTTTCATCAAATTTTCAGATTTGTACAAAGATCGCTATTTAATTGTCCTGAAATACAACAAATGGATCGAATGAAATGTGATATTGTTTTAGCAACTCTGCAATACAGTAACAAGTTAGAAAATAATTTTGATTATAAAAACAACAATACTGTTAAAAGACAAATCTGAAACCGAAATGTTTTATAGAGGATGAATCATGACGTATGTGTATATAGCTTATTTAGTTTTTATGTTTGAATTACACAAAATGATGTTGGTGGTTGTCTATATAGAACAATATTGTATATAGGATAATTTTTAAAGTCAGAAGCATCGAATGTATACAGATAGCTACTGCATGAATTTAGTGACGGATTTAACGTGTACAGTTGCTCTTTTTTACGGCAAATAATTAAACAGGAGAATCACATAAGCAAGGGGCCGGAGATTATGCTATAAAACCAGGAGAGTGGAAGAGCAAAGAGAGATATCAGAAATCAACATCAAAAAATAAATAAAATAAATAAATTAAGTGCGTTTTATCCGGATTGGGGAAATGCTGACAAGCTGGTGTCTATCTTTAAAGTTAACACTGCTTCTCATTTATTTACCTTTAAGGCTTTTGTTATGCTAAACCATAATCTCCCATCCATCTGTTCTAAATGATCGTTTATCAAATTCACGTTGATCAAAAATCTTCTTGAACACACAAGTCGAAGGCTACTACACCCTATAGGCGGGATAGTAGTTAAACACAAAATATATTTTAAAGAAGTTGTACGTGGGTGATTTACAGTCACTAATGAATCTGGTTTTAAGAGTGGAAAGAATACAGTTCTCTGTGCGGATTGCCATTCATACAGAAGAAGATTTAAAACATAATAAAATGACCGAGTAAAAAGGGAGATTAAATGTCTTTCCATCAACGTTTCGGTTGTGATTTCTCCAGTTTGTTTTTAGCGGTAAATTCGACTCAGTTGCTTTATAGGCCTATATACGGCGTAGGGAATATTTATACTAAGCATACAAAGTACACAAAGTAAAAGTCCGACCACGTTGAAGAAAGAGTTTTATATTTGGAGGACATCATAAAAAAACTTAATATTTTAAATTCAAAAGTCTATTTATTGGAGAATTAATGGATTAAATATGGGGGGTCTCCTCGTCCCCTCCGGTTCCTACGCAAATGTCGATCTCACCCGTTTACAATGTGCCATCGCTTTTATATAACTGACAAGATAGCATAATTTGGAATACTCATACAAATAAGGGATTAAAATATATGTATACGACACAATGTATTTTTATGCGTATGCTGTGAAAAATGCTTTTATGTATGACTTTTATTCTGAAGCTGGCGCCCCGGGGGTCACCGGAAGTGGAAGTATCTGCGGCTAATGCTGCCGGTGTTACTGAGCTGCATGAATCTTGATTTCTTTTCAAAATGAAGTGAGTACTTTTCTATCTTAATTATATCTTTAATTGATATAAGTAGTTGAAAAACGACTTTGGGTGAATATTCCAGTAATATGGGTTTGGTCTTGGTTGGCGGTATAGGTTATATTGACGATTGGTTTTCCGGTCAGTTGTGGTTGGGCTCCTTCATTTGATGGTTTTCACTGTTTTCTTAGCGATTAGATAAGTATAAATTTACAACTGAAAATCAGCATAGGCTGTTTATCTACAGATTGTGACTGCAGTTAATGTGTAGTAGACCCACATACGTAGCTAACTTGCTTAGTACCATTTACAGACCAACATCTTACTGCATTAGGAAATCTTATTTAACCAAAACCAAATTGCTTATGTGGCTGTAGGTGTCATCTAATCCTTTGCTAACCATTAATATACCGGGTCGCTAATTTCTGGTGCGAAAAACACCGTACAACGCTTCTGCGTTGCATGCATCTCCCTAACAGCAAAAACAGGTGTGCGGATTATTGATATGTGTGAGGCACACTACGCTACGGCCACCCGTAACCGCGTGCGAGTTTAGTTATGCTGCAGAAATGACAAGTAGCCTAGTTAACAGGTATCTGGATGGAGGAAAGCCTCCTAACGCAGGGAAAACGCGCGTGTGGGGGGTGTTCGGTCACAGCTCCACCCTCCACGTCATCATTCGGATCACGCGCTGGCGGATAGTTATGTATACGTGGCTGCTGCCGTATGTTTTCTTAAATGACTGTCCATCGTGCCCCCCCTCCCCTTCAGTCCTCTAACCAAGGTCAAGCTGATCAATGAGCTGAATCAGCGGGAGGCGGAGTTCGGCGTCAAGGACTCCGTGTCCTGGCATTCTGCCTACAAGAACAGTGCCTGGATATTCATAGGTAAAGAAAGGCTCCGCGCCACACTTTCTCCGGGATGTTTAACTGGGGCTAGAACCATGCTAATATTGGGGCATTTCCATTTAGAGCCCTAAATGCTATTTGCTCGTAGATCTGTCAGTAATAGGAATGTTGTATTAAAAATTAATCTCAGCCAGTTTTCTTGCAGCCTAATCATACCTGGTAAAATTTATGCAGAACCTTGCTACAGTAGTTGTGTAACGTTACAGTGCATCTTGTGCAACCTCCCTTGAACCCTGGTTTTGTTCTGCTGTCTCTTTTGTTTTGGGAGGTATGTTGAATAAAAATAAATAGAATTTATTTCATCTGAATCGCTGTGGGATGTAAATTCAACATCCTGCAGTCCCAATGTAACATCTGTTGACCCCAGTTAACATTTAAATTGTACTGTGCAGGGCTTCTCAGCCAAGCACCCGTCCTCATCACTGCTAATCCCTTCACCACCAGATTAACCAGTCCGTGAAAATTGTTCTACGCCATAAACTGGTGTCGACCCTACTTCAGCTTCCTTCCATTAAACAAAAATCTCGCAGCATTTTTAGTTTAACGTGTTCCTCAAAGACACATTTTATTAGATTTTGATCCACTAAAATATTCTTATCGATGGAGATCGAATCTTAGGTTGTAAATAGATACGTTGGCAATACATATTCAGATACAGGCCTAAATCCCACAGCAGTGACTGGTTCTGCTTTGTGTTGCAGGTGGTTTTCCGTACGAGTTGACGGAGGGTGACCTCATTTGCGTTTTCTCCCAGTGCGTAACTCGCATCACACATATTTGCTCCATCCACCTCCTGGAAGTATAACCATTTCTGATTCCCATCCACCTCCTGGAAGTATAACCATTTCTGATTCCCATCCACCTCGCTTGCGGCAGGTATGGGGAGATCGCCAACATTAACCTGGTGCGAGATAAGAAGACGGGAAAATCGAAGGGCTTCTGCTTCATCTGCTACGAGGATCAGAGGAGCACTATTCTGGCTGTGGATAACTTCAATGGGATTAAGGTAAAGCCAATCAGAGCCTCAGTTTTCTCACAGGATTAAGGCAGAACCAATCAAAGGCTTGCTTTTCTCAAAGGATTAAGTTGGAGCTAATCAAAGTCTTGCTTTTCAAAACAAATTGAGAGTCATCACATAGCATGAAACTATCATTTTCAATTCAGATTTTTTTTAGAGTATTCAATCACTGACTTCAGAAAGGGCAGAAAATGACAGTCCCACAGTGTCTCTTCACTTAGCGTTGTTATCGCGTGTGAATAGGGTGACCACCTCGTCCATGTCAGGAGGGACATTATAAACCCTGTCGTAGTTCATAAACTACCATTTCAATGAAAAGGACCCAGATTTCACTTGAGCACTGATGTCTTACTTTGTGCTGATTGGTCAGTCTCTAATAATCATGCATGTGTCACTAATGTTAATGTGAAACAGCTGGAGGAGTCTTTAGGTCAAGGAAACAAACCAGTAAAAGTACAAAGAACTGAACTAATTAGCCAAACACAGGGGCCTTTCAGTTTCAGAGTAGTTTGTAACACCTGAAGTAGGTCATAGTGCCCCTCCTGACATGGACGAGGTGGTCACCCTATGTGTGAAATGGATCTCCAGTTCACCACCACTCTGTGAAACAAAGATGCATAAAACATATTCACCCAGTGGTGGAAGGATTTAGGATGATTTAATAGGATTCATCTTTTGAGTTGACCCTGCCAGTCACAGTCCGACCATAACATTTTACTTGACTGGAAGAAAAAAAAATCTTCAGGTTAGGGGTGTGGAACGTTTTATAAAGCAATCTTAGATATGATGCTGGTGACCACTTGCAGAATTCAGAGCCACCATCTTTGCTCGATGCTTTAGAACAGGGTTCTTCAAATCTGGACCTCGATTCCAAATCCGGGCTTTGTTTTCTGTTCTCCCAGGTACTTAGTTTAATCATTACTGATTCTGATTGGTCTGAGGCTTCACATGTGGCTCACAGGTAAAGGAAGGTTGGAAAACCAGCAGGGCTCGGACCTCGATTTGAATAACCCTGCTTTAGAGATTTCATATATATTTTATTTGTCACATTCTGTCATTGAAAACTTGGCGACTTGATCTGAATTTGCCCTGCATCACCGCGGCTTTGTTCTGATCCGATCCCCCATTCAGATCAAGGGCCGCACCATCCGTGTCGATCACGTGATGAACTACCGTCCGCCAAAGGACACGGACGACATTGACGACGTGACCAAGCGCCTGCGGGAAGAAGGGTGCGCGCCCACATTGCCAGCCTCTTCCTCAGAGTCCGAAGAGGAGGGATATGCAGTGGTGGTGAAGACGGGGAAGAGAGGTGAGGGGCAGCCCGGGACAGATGGAGAGGGATTTTGGCCTCCGTCTAGGTGAGGTGGTTGGTGGTGGTTTCTGGGGTTACATACGTCGCTTGTTGTCCTGACATTGCAGATAAGAAAGAGAAGAAGAAAAAGAAAGAGAAGAGAGAGAAGAAGAAGAAGGCAAAGGAAGAAAAGCGGGAGGAACAGGCAGAGTCACCACCATCGCCGGTCAGGGTGAAGCAGGAGAGGCCAGACGCTGGCTATGAGAAATACGCCCAGCAGAGGGCACCAGAGGACAGACTGTCGAGGGTCGGGAGATATGAGGAGAGGATGCACCGGGACAGGCGGGATGAAGGCAGAGTGAGGGAGCGAGAGAGGGAGCGGGATGGACAGGCCAGGGAGGAGGAGAGGAGGAATGACAGGGGCAGAGATGGAAAAGACGGAGACGAAACTGCGGGACGTAGCCGGGATGGCGGCAGCAGATACCGGGACGGCGACAGGCACAGGCGGGAGGACAGACGCCGGGGAGAAGAGCGGCACCGCAGGGAGGACGTTGACAGAGAGAGGGAGCACAGCCGCGACCGGGAACACCGCAGGAGCTGATGGAGACGGGGCTGGCTGGGACACGCATGCCATCAGACTGATCCCGGATCAGCAAAACGACGCCCAGTGGGAGTGTGCGCTGACAGGGCTGTTTTATTATGAGTGGATTAAACTGTACTGGCGGAGCCTGTTGTTTAATAATGACATCACACAGATCATTTTTATAGAGAGACTTTAAACATGATGTATAAATCATTTCATTGAAGTCCATGTGTTACAGAGACCAAAATAAAGATATTCTGAATTATTTCTATGAGTACTAATACAAAAGAATACCAGTAGTTTTCTGAGTTTAAATAAGTGGGTCACGGGGTGGGGGTGAGCTTTAAAAGGGGGGGGATAACCATACAAATGAACAGCCAACAAACACGTGAACTTAAAATATGCTAAATAAACGTATATTATAACAAATACGCACAGTACAAGTTAACACCTGCTCTGCAGGGTTTTTTAAAAGCAGATTAACTTTACATTGTTCAAAATCACACCGAAATTTCCAATGAACTAGCAGAAGGAAAACAATCGATACTAATAAATAATAGTGACAAACTCGAAGGCTCGTAAAAGCATTTAGACACTAACCCTCAGCGCTCGAATACTGGGAGTTTCTGGGGAATCTTGGCGTTAGACGAGCTGACTACACAGAAGGGAAACTATACAGGTGTGCAAAACCTTCTACACGTTGTTTAATGGGAATTACGCGTGTGCAGCTCAGTGGCCGCTGCCATTCGATTGCTGCACGAATGTATTTACCTGCCTAAAAAGCCTAGACTTGTTAGCATATCCGTACGGAGGCGCGTCTCGTTTTTCTTTTGCCTTTTCGGGAGACTTGGAAAAATGGAAAGGAATCTTTCGTTAAGAGACTCTACTCGTTATCTGGTCCGGGGAAGATACCAGTGAGGGATTATATAATCGATATAGGAGGAGACGAGGATTACGGCCCTCCGGTACGATTCCCATTATCCCCATTATCCCAGCTTCACTTCACTCGGGGAGGAACGCCGCTCTCGGGACGGCGGAATGGGGAATGTCGATCCCTGGCCAAAGATGCATATATAATAAAAATGGTAATTACAGATTTAGGAACAGCCAAAACTAATCCCTTTCCTTAGTCAGCAGTTTAAAACGTAATCATATTAAGTGCTTTTCATGTTTTGTGGTTAAAGACCTAATCAGCTAATAGCGATAAGACAATCGATTACTCCGATACAAGAAATCTTTCTTCCTGCTCATTTAACCAGAGTAAAGAGTAGTTAGCTTATGATCATGGACCTACATTTAGAATTAAATACACAGATTTGTTCACACACTTTAGTATTCAAGACAGCATGAGGATATTTCCAAGGATGTTATTTTGATGCCGATATTTGGAAAGGTGCTTATTGTTCTTTATTTTCCTATAAAATTTTCGGCAATATTTTACTGGAGGAGACAAATAATGTAGCATTACTTAACCACAAATTGTTAGCTGCAAACGAATCTCATGTTTGTTCTTCATTAATGAATTGTTACACATCTCATCTCAAGCAAGCACTACATTTTTACTATATCTGTGAATTCTGCAAACCTTTATGAACTACTGAATGAACAAATAACAACATGCGACATACCGATCTCTTGTTTGTTCATCGTTAATGAACTGTGACGCATCAGTTATCCCAAGCAGTCACTATATTTGTTGTTACTACTAATATATATTATTATTATTATTATTATTATTATTATATATATAATAAAAATAATAATAATGTAAATATTAGTGGATAACCAAATAACTACTAAGGATCTATTGTACTACAGTTACTACTAAGTATTCGTGTCCCCTCAAGTAAAATGTTACCAAATTATCTTTTAATTCGCCCATTTGGGACATAACCGTAATTTCATAACCGTAATTTAAAAAGTTACATTTAAATCCAACGCAAACACTTCATACGTATAAGTCAGGAACGTTTACTTTATAATAAATAAATGAAGTACGGATACGTTCGATTTAAAGACGTGAACAATAAGAGACCGTTTACTCCAGCGACAACGCAGCACTCTCTAAAACCATCAAATGAAAACACGATAATATGATTTGCTAATTTTAGGATCACGCCACGAAAGAGAGAGCCGCAGACCTCCCCCGGTAAATTTCCTCTGGCTGTTAGTCTTTGGTTGAGATTTTTTTAGTCTGTTAATAGGTTTTTAAAACAAATGCATTACGTTAAATCGATCTTAAATTAATCCCGATTCCTTCCAGAGAAATCCTGAAGTAGAGGACGTCCCGTAAGATGCCTTGCGTACAACCTTGCATCGTGTGACCCTTGTTACATGGGGCACACATTCGACTGGGGTAAGATGAGTAAGATTTAAAATCACGTTTTTAAATCATTAAAACGTGTATATGAAGCCAGATGCCCAACAGAAAGGCGCATTTCCTTCTGTCTGTATCCTCTACGTTTCACAGCCATATTTACAGACAAGATGTTCTAAACTAGCTCCTCTACAATTGCAACTTGTCATGGTCATAGCAGCTAAGTCACCCCGAAGACATTCATTCTGACTGGTTCAGCTTTTACCACCTCTGGACTATTGCTCATCTATTCCCATATTTATTTTAAGCTTCAACTTGCTTCTATACCAAATCTTTTTTTTTCTGTACACGGAACGAAAAAAAACGATTCCTGTTTCACTAATCATGTAAACACATATAAGCACATTTACCATCGATAAAGGTATTCTTCTAAAATGTATATGTCATAAAAAACAGAACACTTCCAATAAACTGCAATGAAATACAAGTATTGTAGAAAAAAGCGCGTGTATTATTTTTAACCATTACATTGTATAATTTCAGTCCAAAGATTTATAGCGGAAAAATTTCTAATAATAATAATAATAATAATAATAATAATAATAATAATAATAATTTACAAAAATCACACAATCCGTTCCTCAAAAGATTTAGTCGTGTATGCCCAATGCACGGATTACGTGACACTTTTTAAGAAACTGAACACTGAATATTTTCAACTCTACAGTTTGGGACAGGAAAACGGCTGCATACAAAATGCACGGTCCTTAAATTGCAAAATAATAATAATAATAATAATAATAAAAACATCAGAGGCATTTAAGTGTATTTACTTCGGACGAATGGTAATCGGGTTAAGTAACTGAGCTGTATAATAATACGTGGGGAGGAGACGGGTGTTTCCTATTCCACTAATGAACGTTATAAAAGCCTGAATTCGGCTTCGGCGTCCCGGGAGACACTTCAGCGATTACCCTGATTGAATTACCCCTACAACCTACTGCTGCACTACGAGTTACAGCACCCGGATCTGGTACCGCTGTTCTGCGGGGGATCCGCAGCGCTGGCCGGGGCTGAGACACTCAGCCAGAGGCGTAGAGGTGGTTACTGAGGTCATGACAGGCGGGTTTGTTACGAGGGAGGGAAGACAGAAAGGCGGAAAACGAGACATTTTACCGGGAAAAAAAAGATGCTGATCAAGCACGGATGCTCAGGCAAACCAACCGTACGGTTCACGTGCTTCATGTTATACGATGGATACACCGAAAATGACATTAGTAAGGCGAGACGCTGATCACGTGCCGCAGTGTTTATGGTGTTTTTTTGAAAATAAAAGTATGGCAACTTAAATCCCAGTATTTGCCACAAATAAGCTAAGCTACTTTAGACCATCACACTGAATAAGCGGGCGATTTATACGATGACAAATTTCCTGACAACTTATACACACTTATAATAAATACCCTACGATCGGGGTTAAAACGCTTCTTTAAAAAAAGACCTTGTGTCTGGCTTAAAGGTACCGTACGGACTGTGGTTCTTTTTTTTTAAAAAAAAAATCCAAATTTGATCTAAAGAGATAAAATACAAAACAATCAAATAAATTTATGTAGCCGAATATTGAAATCGAGCCGGGACTCTAGTGCACGTTATTCCATTAACTGGTTATTGCAAAATCTAGGAATCATTAAACGGACCCACTATTTCTGGGAAAGAGACACGCGAAAGAATGTAGCGTGCTGAAAAGTAACATCTTAGAATAACAATGTATTTGCTTTTTACAGTTTACTTATAAAATATATGATTCTACATACTGTACATACTTCAGCTGCATGTGTACAGGACAGAGATTAGACGCGGACAGACTGAGGTGGGATCAGATCTTTGCAGTCCATTTAATCCCCGTACAGACAGAGGTCAGAGGTATATCTGATAAGTGGTGGTGGGCCGCAGTGGGCTTGCCGGCAGTGTGCAATAACGTCTCGGTGCAGAGACCGCCGTACCGGCCCAGGGTTACGGTCCGAAGCGGTGGATGTAAGCACATCCATCGAGGGCTTACATCCGTACAAAAGTAAGGCTGTGTGAATATCTGGTCGGGGAGCGTGATCATGCTGTACGGCTGGGACTGAATCTGAGCGGATGTAAGAAACATATTAATGGTCACAAGCGCAATGAAACATGCACATCGCGAACACACCCCCTCCTCGATACACGCCGCTCTTCTTGTCATAAAACGAGTCTTTTTTTTTTTCCCTCCTTTTTAAAAAGCCGCATTAATGGATTTGACAGTGCCCCCCCGGGAATCCATCTGCAGAGGACTGCTGTGTTGAGCAAGTAACCAAGGGCGACAGGGCATTTAGCGACGGCACGATAGCTCCTCGTTCTTACTCGGAGGTCTCTCAACAAAGCTAACGCCCGCTGGCGGGGGGGTATGGGGGGGGTCACCACTCACGCACAGTATCGGCGATTAACAACCAAAAGCCGTCACAAACCACCACGGGTAGCTGGACCATCAAACCCCTCCCCATTTCCTCCCCTGCGGTTCCTGCAGTCGTCAGCCTGTGCAGGACCCCTAACCCTGCTTTGCTGTCACGTCAGTGGAAAAAATATATATGCCCGTTGCAGTACAGCAAGTCCGACACTAGGGGCAGCACAGAGTGCAAAACTCAAAGAAACTCTGCTGACTGGGGGGGGGGAGGGGGTAACTGTGCCCGTTACATAGGACTGAGATCGGAAGA
>JAODKE010000069.1:2250495-2267307 GCA_026779605.1 Mormyrus hasselquistii
GGGGGGGCGATCCGTCCCATTACCCAACCTACCGTTCACCTCCTTCATCTGGAGGCATGAGATAACAAGCATGATTGAATTTGGGGGGAGGCGGGAGGGTTAAATTTCAGACAGCAGCACCATTTACCAGCTAATGGCGATATTTCCGAAAAAAATTAACCACTGAACGCGTCATACATCTTACCCTGCTGTCAGTTAGGCTGCTTACTGGCAGCCGGGTGGATTAATGGGGAAATTAGGCTTCCTGATTGTCCTGCACTATTTTTCCAGTTACTAAAATGCCAGCAGAGACCTGATAAATCAATATACTTCACTGAGAAAACATTCATTCAAAGCTCTACGCGGTTAAAATTACTGGAATCATGCGAAGATCTAAATGGAGTCATTTTGGACTTTTTAAACGCTGCAATGCCTTATTAACAGCCTCACTATGGAAACAGAAATAGTGTTTAAACAGAGCGTCAGCAGCCATCCGACCTCCGGCATCACAGGTGTGTCGCCTTTGCATATTCACCATCAGGAGTCAAGACGTGTGCACATCATGTAATAAACCCGTCATAAACGTAAATACAAGAGGATTGCGTAAGGAGTGACAGGTCCCCTCCAACAGCATTCCGGGGGGGGGGGGGGGTCAGTCCTCCTGAACACGAGGAAGGTCTTCAGGGTCTTAGTGCCCTGAATCGTGGATGAAGCACATCGAAACCCACCCAGGGAACCGAGAACCTCCTTAGACAATGGACTTCACTAGGTCTTCCCGAAACACGGATTTATGATGACGACGTGCATCACTGTGCCTCTGCGTTACACTGACATCGCCTCCATCCTCTACTCATCGCCTCCATCCTCTACTCATCGCCTCCATCCTCTACTCATCGCCTCCATCCTCTGCTCATCGCCTCCATCCTCTGCTCATCCAGCTGCTAAAGGTCTCGGAAGCTAGAGGGCGGCGACGAGCTGCTGTGACACCCACTGCATTACACCCACGCAAACACAAACCGAAAAAGGGGTTATTCAGAAACAGCAAGGCATGCAAAATCAAGACCGGCATTCAATCGACTGCTCACTCGAGGGTAATTAATTATAAACTACACCGCGCATTACGCTTTGTCCATCATCCCCCAGGGCCGGGACACATTAGCTAAATTAACAGTGGCCTAACTAGCAGAGTCTTGGGGGACACTTCAGCCAAACACTAAGTTTTTAATTAGCAGTATACAGCACAGCTAGCTGTAGAGGTACAGAACAGCGATGGGGGCAGATAGCAAGCGTTTCAGGGGAATTCCCAGAATCCCCGTCATTTCACACTGTCGGCACGGCAACACCCCCCAAAGAAGTTGCCAGGGAGACAGATTGAGGATACTTTTTTACATTCCACCCATACTGCTTATCCAGGGCGGGGTGGGTTTTTAATGTAAAATAGCATTTAACCGGAAGCTACAACATTAATTTGCGGAGGCGATCTTAAACCGAGGACATTGAGTGTGGAGCAACGACTGAAGCCTTCAGACTGTCAAGCAAGATTTAGTAATGGGAACAAAAACCCAGGTTGTCCCACCCTGAAACAACAGGCTCCCCCAAGAGCAACATCCCTCGTTGGCAGGAGGGCAGCTGGGTTGTAGAACACAGACCATAAGGAGGACAGATGTCACGACAATGGCCACAAGGGCATGTGTCCCCGGGCAGACCAGCGCCTCAGAGCCAGCTTAACATCTGGCCTAACCAGCTGTCCAGAAGCTAAGCCACTAATGAACCCCATAACCTCAGCTATAAATGGACAATTATGCATCTATCTGTGATTATGAGATGGGATGGTGAAACACCTCCACAGGTAGGCGGCAGGGTGACATTCAGCATCTGCACACGGCGCCATGTGAGAGCGTGCAAAGGAGGCTATAATACAATCATCTGTGGTACAAACTCGCTGCATTTCGGAAAGCTTGTGCCTCATGCATAGCTTGAATAATTTGGAAGGAGGAGTATTTCCACAGGTACAAGGTATGCTGCAGTATAAAGAGAGTACAGTCTCCTTCGGTGACCCAGTACGCATTCAAACACCTTTTAAGGGCAAAGTTACTTCTTAAAGGCACTTGAGAAATTTTTTTTTCAGGCACCAAATCGCAGAAATTTGCATGCTGTCACGCGACAGGAGCTGAAGAATGCAACTTTTTCCTTCCCCTTTATTGAATGACTCATAGCGGAAACCAAATTGGTGGTTTGGAACGCCTAGATGCCTCTTAAAAGTCACGGCTATTTCAGTACAGAGGAGCCCGAAAAGCAGGCCGTTAAGTGCTCAGCCCCCCGCCCCCCCTCCCAGCCCGGTCCCATTAGCGGACCGGATTAAACTGCAATAACCGAAGCAGTGACGGGACACCGTTTCAAGCCTGCGGGGCAGAGATCGCCTTTCAGCAACCAGCGACACCCCTTCCGTAAGAATGCAAGTTTAATGCCCCAGCAAAGCAATCAAGAGCTGGGCGAAAGATTAGGCAATCAGAAAGCTGGGTTCACGTCAGGCAAGTAGCAGCTCCTACACGGAGGGTCCAAAATGATAATAAGAGCAGCCCTAACTTCAGCTGAGGGGAAAAGCATTAGCCGATTTCATTCCTCTTCTATGAAAATGCAAAACAAAAAATTAAAGCTCGTTCATGATCACTATCGTTCTAGGACGAAAATCAGGGACGACCTGGGCTAATCTTCTATGGCAACCACGTGCGCAGTCGATGGTAAACGATATCACACCTAAATCGGACTGTATGTGCAAAGCAAAACAACTCAAAATCAGACGTTTTGAAGCTAGCGTTAACACCTGCGGAGATGCTCTGACCTGTGGATGCACACCGGACTGCACACACTTACGATGCGTACAACTCATACACACGGCTCAGGGCTGCTTCGGTGGATGTGCATGTTTGCTGTCAGTCAGTAACAGGCATCTCTAAATTGCCTGTAATATATGACCGAGTGCAGGTGAATGTGCCCTGTGATGGGGTGGCATGCCTTCCAGGGGGCAACCTCAGTTTTGTGCACCCTTCCCGGATAAGAGGGTAGGTGGATGTATGGATGGATGCATGACACATTATTTGATTTCCCACGTTAATAACAAGGTATATAATACGCACATCTGCGGTTCTCTACAGTGCATTAAGAGATCCGAGCATCTCCCCTAGTTAAACCGTCCCTGACCCTACCAGCGATCCTAACGCCAACCTAAACGCCTGGGAAACACGGGGGAAGCCCAGCAGCTGGTGACAGCGCTTAACTTCATGGGGGTAAAAGTTGACTCAACCCAACCCCAGCAGCGTCTTACCTTGCAAGGAAAAGGCAGCGTGGACGCAACTTTCTCCATAGCCAGATTCCGGATGCTGGGCGTGAGAGGGCCGCGGCAGGTCGGGCAGCAGCTCAGCTTCTGGCGGCACTGGTTACACACCAGGTGGCCGGCCTGGCACTGCAGGATGGGCGGCAGCACGTAGTCGAAGCACACGGGGCACTCGAAGAGCGCGGTCAGCTCCGCCGACTGGCCCTGCAGCGCGGCGGGCGGCAGCGCCACGGACGCGGCGGGCGCGGCGGAGCCCGAGCCGGCCACGGACCCCGACACCCCGGCGGCGGCCGCCGCAGCTGCTGCTGCTGCTGCTGCCGCGGCGGCTGCGGCGGCCGCGGCTGCTCCCGAAGAGCCCCCGTGTTTGCCTCCGCCAGCCTTCCCGGCCAGTCCTCCGCCCCCGCCGCCCGCTGAGGACGGACGGCTCATGGCGAAAGGTTCGTGTACTTGGAGCACCGTCAGATATTTTCAGAAAGCTGGAACCTCGCTTCTCAGTCGGGATGAAGACCGCTTTCCGAGCCCTTCCACCAAAATAAAATTACCGACTCCCTGGGGACATAACATGGCCGCTGGCGTGTGATAGGGGGTCGAGCGCACAGTGGATACACCTGCCTACGAGTGACAGCGTCTCGGCCAATCAGAAAGAGACTGGGGACGTCAACGTGACACGTTATGTGTGTTTACAAGCAAGGGTTCCTGGGACTTGTAGTTAATGCGCAAATCGTGTGGGCGCACAGTGGGGGCTTTTAGAGAACCACCGACTCGGGCAGAGTAGAGGGGGAATGTGTGGGTGGTTTTCTTTGATAACTATTCTATTCTATTGATAACTATAAGTTTTAGTTGTTTTCAAACGTCATTTTGAAAAATGTCATTTTTTGTCACTGACAAAGTACACTGAAGCACTATTTGCAATGCAAATTATCACCTTGTTGAAAGTAACGCACAATATCCAAATACATAATGTCACCCATGGGCATCGACCCATTGGGACGGGGGTGGTGTCTACCCCTCACTATTTAATTTAGCTTCCTTTATCCCCCAGTGCATAGGCCTTTGTATACAACATATATGACAAAAGATACACCATAAAGTTCAGTATATTACACTGTGCTTATAATTAAAATATATTTCTACATTATATAAGAATTAACTTTTTTTAAACTTGCACTCAACTTCACCAGGTGTAGGCGGTTTGATCATGGGACTGAACTAATAAAGATGCAGTGTTAACAAATCACAGTAACCTGAGCAGCTGCTTTCAGCAGCGGTGCATGGCTCTCCATCTGCTGGCTGGTCATTCTTTTGGTTTGGAGCAATCCTTAATAGCACCGGTGTCAAGAGTGATACCACAGCCTGCACAGGGGTGCTTTAATGCGCGGGCTCACCTGGGCTGTATCGACTGTAAGGCATTACCGTTGTTCCTTCAAGATTTCTTCTCACGTTCTAATCCTCTTAGGGGCAGGTTTTTGTTACCTCCAGGGTTTCAAAGCCGCAGACTTTCTGTTACGAGTCCAACGCCCTTCACTTCCACGGTATTGCTGCCCTACCGCATCTTTGTATTCATTTTAAAAGATACATTGTACAAAACCCTTCAACTCACAAACTTAACCAGTGCAGCCTAGCAAGGCATGTTAAAGGCAAGTTACTATAGGAAGGAGCAACATAAAAGCAACTTTATTTCTGATGGCACACAGTCACAAAGTCTTTATGTCACATTATATGTTTCAGTACAAAACTTGCAATGATCACTGCTAATGTGGTTATTTATGTTACAAGGAAAATGAGTAAGGAGACAATCTTCAGAACAAACTATATTTACAAAATGCTCTAGTTTAATAGCTGACAGAACAAACACTTAATTTATGGTGGTGGGGGGGGAGGGGGGGGTCATAAAGCATCATAGTCCTCCTCGTCTTCATGCTTCCTCTTCAGGGTGCCGGAGTCACCGGTGGAGTTCTGGGACACCATGTTGGTCGTGATGAGAATATTCTTGGAGCCAATCAGCGATGGGTTGATGAGAACATTCTGGACTGTGGGCGTGGATGGTGCAGCTATGGTGACAATATTTCATTATGTAACCAATTGTATTTCAGCAAATGCAATCCCCGCCCCAATATGTTAAGACCCAGAAAAATCTGACACTTTTACTACATGAACTGTAGTATATATTGAGAAAATCGATAAGCAAGACCTGTAAACTCTATACAGCGGTATGCAAAACTTTGGGCTTTTTTTTTTTATTGAAGAGATGTAAACACAGTCTCTGTAGGAAATGGAAAAAATGCACAATATTTTCAAACACTCATGCATAGTTACTTTTTATGTCGTAAATTGAACAAAGATAAAAAATAAAAACATTATTGTGGCACTCTGCAAAAGTTTGGGCACCCTAAGATTTCCAAAGTCTCAGATTCTTTTTACAAGGCTTCAGACCTTAATCAGCTGATATATCTGATGCATGGCAATAGCTGTTAGTAAAAGTCAGCTGGTGCCAGTTTCAAAGCTTCAAAGTTTCAAAGAACTGCTTGTATGCTGGTCAGAAAGACAAATCAAAACCCCCATTTGACTGCAAAAAACCTGCAGGAACATTTAGCAGACTCAGGAGTGGTGGTGCACCGTCCCACAAGACCTTCATGGAAGAGTCAGCAGAAGACCTTAACTGTGTCCCCATAATCAGAAGTATGCAACAGAACATCTATAGAAGTCTGATGCGTTTTGGAAACAAGTGCTGTGGATTGATGAAGTTAAAATAGAACTCTTTGGCCACAATCAGCAAAGGCATGTTTGGAGAAAAAAGGAGCAGCGTTTCATGAAAAGAACACCTTGCCAACTATTAAGCATGAGGGTGGATCTATCATGCTTTGGGGTTGTGCTGCAGCCAGTGGCACAGGAAACATTGCACGGGTGGAGGGAAGAATGGATTCCACTAAATACCAGCAAATTCTGGAAGCAAACATCACACCATCTGTAAAAAACCTGAAGCTGAAAAGAGGATGGCTTCTACAACAGGACAATGGTACCTCGAAATCCACCATGGACTACCTCAAGAGACACAAGCTGAAGGTTTTGGAATGGCCATCGCAGTCCCCAGATTTAAACATCATTGAAAATGTATGGGTAGATCTTTAAAGAGCTGTGCATGCAAGACGGCCAAAGAATATTACAGAACTAGAAGTCTTTTGCAAGGAAGAATGGGAGAAAATCCCAAGTACGAGAACTGAAAGAGTTTTATCTGGCTATAAAAAGCGTTTGCAAGCTGTTATATCTGCCAAAGGAGGTGTTACTAAGTACTGATTATGGAGGGTGTCCAAACTTTTGCAGAGTGCCACAATAATGTTTTTATTTTTGTATCTTTTTTTTCAATTTATGACATAAAAAGGAACTATGCATCAATGTTTGGTGAAAATGTTGGGCATTTTTTCCATTTCCTACAAAGACTGTTTACATCCTTTCCATTAAAAAATGACCAAAATGATCACTGGATCACTTCCCATCAATTTTTAAATTACGGTCTCTATTTACAGCACTTATCTGTATGTGCACCGAGGTATAAGATTATGACTTAACAAGCAGGAGACCTGCATGAAGATGTTCACATAACTAAACAATTTTACAGGCCTCCTAAATGCTGGCCAGCTGACTGGGACCAGTCTCACCATTTTAACCAGTGTTTTCATACAGCGAGTTTAGGACAGACCATTTCGGAGTAAAAGTCCATCCCGCAGACCTTTACCTGACTTGGTGGAAGAGGCCTGTGAGGATGGGATCTGCACGGTGAAGCGCTGTCCTGTGAGCGACTGCACCGAAGGGGTGGCTGAGAGGAGCAGTGTGCCCCGTGGAGGGAGAGAATGAAGCAGTAAAGGTTACTCAGTAATATCCAGGACGGCTTCTGCACAATGACAAACACCCATCCCATAGACGCAAACTTCCTTACTAGAAACTTATTATAGATCCCAACGTTTCTGTCTAATCAGAGCCATTATGCATTACTATTGCTAGAATATAGATCGGATTAAATTGACTTTATATTGATCCTATAGGGAAATTATTGTGCATACAGTGGTGAGCATATAGAGCTCAGCACTAAGTACACAGACAGTGCACAAAGTGCAGAGCAAACAAAAATGTACATACTGCACACTAAATAAAAAGGTACACGGTACACAAATAAAATACTCTTAAAAAAACAGAATATTATGCATTACAAAATAAAGGAAATAATTAACAGGCTGCTTATATACTGTTTATGCCAACTCATCTTTTAAAGAATGCAGAGATCTTGGTGACATTGTGTGATATTATATAACTCCAGATGTGCTGAAGGTGACTGCACAAAGATCCCTGTGCATTGCTAGTTTTTTTTTTGGTGTGCACTGTATTTAGTGTGAAAGTGACAGACACTAAAAATGCAAGTTGTATGAACGTGTAGCTTCCTCATTAGCTCACCGAGCGTGGGGGTGCTTGGCCGGCTGGACACAGCTCCCACACTGAGTCGTGGCACAGTTATCCGGCCTGCAGATGAGGACGTCTGCATGGAAAGGGAAGTTCAAGTTACTGAATGACACCCTGGCTACCCTGCCAGCAAGAAAACTGGCCGCTGTCCTCACCCTCCATGTCAGGAGGGGCACGTCTCAAGATGCCAGCTAGCTAATAAGCTACTTCTGTACTCCAGATCAAGATATACTATCATTTGAAACTTGTATTGCTTTTCAGACAAAAATCACGTTCATCGTGAGCATTTCAGAGGACTTTTACTTTGAAAAATTTCATGCTACTACGATTTACCAGGGGAACACTATTTTCCCCTGAGGTCCGAATTCCATCAGCAGCATAAAGCTAAGGTCCACCGCCCCCCCACTTCCACAAGAACAAAGCTGAATAAAAGCAGGATAAACAAAACACGATTATGGCAACATGCAGAGCAGGGCCCATCATTTATGGTCAGTTAGATTAAGGGGAATGAGTTTTCATGTGGATGGTTATTTCTGTTTAAAGCCTCACATTAGCCGCTAATGATCAGCGCCTACTGGGAGGCTCCGTGTGGAAAGGAGGCGACACAACAGCACGTCTCACTCTAGAACAGGGCTATTCAACTCCCGGTCCTCGAGGTCCGAGCACTGCTGGTTTTCCAGCCTTCCTTTACCTGTGAGTCAGGTGTGAAGCCTCTGACCAATCAGAATCAGTAATTATTAAACTAACTACCGGGGAGAACTGATAACAAGGCCTGGATTTGGAATCGAGGTCCAGAGTTGAAGAGCCCTGCTCTAGAATGCCCCATTACCTTTTTCTGCAGTGACTTCAGTCTGTAATTTGGCGCGGTCAGACAATAGCGGTCGGGGGGGAGGCGTGGCCCCGTGTAGGGCTTGATCAAAGGCAGGGGGGTCTGATTCTTCTGCCTTGCGACCTCCAGCAGGAACTACAAACACAGGGCCAACACGGAACATTACAAGACGGTAGGAAGGAGCTTGAAAAAACAACAATTCTGAACAGCGTTCTGTGAAACGTGCAATCCATGTAGCGGCTAAAGTGTGCATCAGAAAGAAAGATTCATTCTGCTATTTGCACCTTTATAATAAGTCACACTATTTCCATTTTATACTGTTCTACGAACATTATACATATATGTTTGGTGTCATACTTTTTTGCATGTTGTCTATTCTGTTATTGCCCAGGTCCACGCATATTTGCATATATTATACTGCTGGCAGAGTGCTCTATGTGCAGTGAAGATACGTAAGACTTGGGTTACAGTGCATCTGACACCTGTAAATATCAGCGTCTTTAGGTCTGTCACAGATCACTGTCCTACATTATCAGAAACATACTGGCTGAACTAATAATAAATTCAAGAAATAATTCAGAGAAGGATCCAAGAGAGTCACTGCATTTTCAGAGCCCAGGCACTGAATGAAAAAAACTCACATCCCGGGGAGGGGGCGAAGTGAAGGACTGGTCCATTCGACACTGGATGGCCAGCCTGATGTCGTCAGCATCCACGTTGGACTTCTTTGCATGAGTGGCATAGATTTTGGCATCTTCGATGATGGTTGTTACATACCCTAAAGATGAGCAGTCAAGAATGATACATGATCGTCCTTTCAAAGCATATCAACTTCCAATTTAAATGCTAAGCCGCAGCAGGCTACTCACTGTAAGTGAATTCCAGCATTTGATTGATCACTCGCGGTTCATATTCGGTGATGCCCATGTCCTTTAGGATCTGAATCATGACCTGTTGTGCCGCGAAACAAAGGTCACGTGACTGTGATGACACAAACGGTGATAATTTCTGTAATGCCACTATAGCACATTTCATGTCCAGTCTTCGCGAAAATATGTTTTGTGCGTTTTGCCTATTGCTTGTTGCACCTATTCTTGGCTGGAGGTAATATGATTAAAAAAAAAACCCTTATAAACTACGAGTGTACATCTCTTTACACAAATAAAGCAGCTGGAGTAAGCAAACAGCTATTTTTTCCAAATCTGGTTACATATGAGTAAATACTGGGTAAACCTGCTTACATCAAATCGATGTATGGGTTTCACGTGTTGTTAAAACCATTTACTCAGGAAAAATATTCAACTTTCAAGGCAAATTGCTGCAAACAGTCTCAAAAAACTATTCGGCATACCCGCTGTCCGGCTAGCTGCTGGTATACCAAACCAAGAAGTCGTCTTTCCGAAATATTTCACAAATAGCATAACTCCCAAAATATCCTCAGCTATTACGCATCAATAAGTACAGTACTCAATGAAGATATTTCCCATGAACAGTGTTTTTCACCTACTTGTGCATCTTTAGGCAATGTTTTCGGAGACGCCATCTTCGAAAAGCCGCCTCAATGACTTCCGGCACGACACCACGCCCCTTCCGTCTGGCGCCACTGCACGTCATTAAAATATAGTTTCGCATTCACCGCGAGATGGCGACAAAACGATAGATTCTCAATACGCATTTACTCTACGTTAGATTTTTTGATGCACTGTATTTTTCTTCTTTCCTTTTTTATTTATTTATTCAGATAATAATGATATTTCTGTGGTACTGCTGTAGTTCCGCTGTTGAAATGTATGTACTACAAACAAACCTATTACAGAACTCTATAAATTATGTATTCAGAGTTTGCTACAATTCAGATTTCAGTGCTAACTCTAAAGCTTGCTTGGAAACATCTAAAAAATGTATCCTAGTAATCAAATTATGCCAGTTTAAACACTGAAACTAAAAAGCAAGCAACCACCCACCTTTATAGAGAAAGATCAACTCTGATAGTCAATTAAGAAATTGGTCCAGATTTGTGAGAACTTTTTATGATAAGCCTTCACCTAAACAAACTAGAACCAGGTTGATCACGTGATCATTGTACCATGTCAATTCTTCAGACATGGTTGATGCATTCAGAAGGCTGTTTTATCTTTGGGAATCAATAAAAGACCATATTAAATATATGCTCTGTTTGGAGATAATAACAAATTAAAAGAATCCTAACCCAATCAATGACGTTCTCTCGAAAAATAACATATAATCCTTTAAAACAAGGATCCTGGATCTCAGGTGCATGAAATAATTGTCTGTGCCAGTTTCCTACTTTTTTGTTGTGAGATTTTTGTCAGCCTCTGGATTCACACCTTTCCCTGCAAAACCTGATCCTATAGGAACACGTGTGGACTGATAACTGCAGTGACATCATGCAAGGGACAGCAAAAGAAGCAAAATGCAGCGTTTTGAAATGAAAATGGCAATATTACCTTTTGGAACATTTTAAGTACCTACCAGAACCATTGGGAAGCACACAGTTTGTGCTCCTACTTTATTTTCCTTAAACATTTTGCTTTAGTTTGATCTTTTTTTAGTAAAATATTGAGCCATACAGATGGATAACTCTGTCAGTTATTGTAAGTGGCTATATCATAATGACTTTATGGCAGACCAATGGTCAGTTTTGCTAGTATAGGTCGGTCTGGGTGTGTCTGAATTCAGTTGTGTCTGTTTTTGTACAAAGTGACGTACAGGAGAGACAGGAGTATCAGCCTGTCCCTGGAACAGTTGGGATTAAAGGCTTCACTCAATGGCCCAACAGTGAGATCACGGCCCGGCCATGGAATTTGAACTGGCTGCCTTCCAAACATGGTTACGTTGTTCTCGTTTTGAAATTTCGAATTACGAATTTGGCCTTTACACAATGGTAAAACAACAGCATATACTTGCCGTAGTTGCTAATTTAATTGAAATGCAGCATCCTCTCCTTCTAGTGTAACTGGATTCGTTAAGCTTTGGTCCTTTTGTCCAATATCCTGAGCGTTTGTAATAAAACAATTAGTTATAGTCAGAGGTGGACATTTCAGGTCCAGAAAGTGAAAATCCAAACCAGGATTTTGTTTCAACCAACCAGTTGAGTCCTCTGTGACTGTGACTCTTTATACTCAACTGGTTGGCTGAAACAAAATCTTGGTTTGGATTTTTACTTTCTGGACCTGAAATGTCCACCTCTGGTTATAGTTATAAATCAATACAGTTTGCGTTGTGCAGTTTGTCAAAATTAGACGAAAATTATCTATTTACGTACATTATCAGTAGCGACTCAATTTGCTACCTCGCGCATTTTATAGTGCCGACCGGGCACGTCCTCTTTGTTTAACTGATAGCTCAGTTAAGGCTATTTTAACTTTCCCGCATCATTATTTTACTCTGCCTCGCGTGCGACCCCCTTAGATCAGATTGCGGTATTGCAGTATCGGCTCACAGAGCGGGAATATAAAGATTGGCAGCTGCGCATGCAACGACTCAGCTGCGCAGCGCCTGCGTGTCAGCGTTTCTGCTGCAATGAAAAGGCAATGGCGGGGACGGGCTGCTTTAATTATTAACCTGCGTGAAATTAACACTGTAGTGGAAACATATTTCCAAATTAAGCTGAACTAAGTCCACATCTGGGTACCAAGACAACGAAACGACTGAAACGCGCTTTCTCGCTCCGTCTCCGTAAGTAGTCTCCTGGGTTTTTCAAGTGCATATTTTTTCATTTTCTCGTGTATATGCAACTGGTTTGCTCATGTTATTTTATGCCATTATTGTTATTATTTCAACGTTTTACCAGAAGATGTTATCTGCCATATAAGAAATTACACTGTACTGTGTGGAACTACGTTACTTATACAAGATTTCTGCTCATTCTGCTTACCCGATTGGACGACTTTCTCTAAAAACAATGCGTCCATCATTAAAGATTTATAGGAAGTTGAGACAAACGATGACAGCGATACCACGCTGTAGATTTCTTGGTTCAGTTTCTGTGCTAACATTATATACATAGGAAATGATAAATGTCATTTACGAGCTGACTTTTATTAAATACATCTGCAGTACTGTGATCATGGTGAATTTGATAAACGTTACCGTGGCACACTCTCGAATCTTAAGTAACTTCTGTGTGAGTAACGGTGCAGGCGAACTGCAATAACGCTAGTGATGAATAATGCCTAAGATCAGCAGCCGTACATCCCTGTGTTTTGCTGTTTCCCCCCCGCGCCCCCTGCTTTTCCCCAGGCGATTCCTGCTCCCCGCTGCACACGATGGCTTTCACTCGGGGTCTCGTCAGTCTGCGCGGCTCTTTGCTGCTCCGGCGTGACGCTGCTCGCGCCTCAGCTCGTGCACCTTGGCACCTTCGATGCGTGCAAATCCAGGTGATCAGCACGCGCTGGCAGCACACCGCGCCCGCCTCCGTAAAATGTAACTGGAATCTCCGAGAGGATTGCTTTGGTACGCGATTTCTACGTGATGTACTCCACACGTGGCATGCATTCAGTTTTATTGAAATGTCTAAAATGAATTTCTTATAACCAGTGTATCACAGGTGATTTTGAGATAGTGTAAATAATGTGTTGCAGAACTCAGTTATGGGGACTTGGTAATGCACTTTGACTATGTGTGGCTACGGGACCACTGTCGATCTGCTTCCTGCTACAACTCCAAGACCAACCAGCGAAGCTTGGACACAGCCAATGTGGAACTCTCCATACGCCCCACGAAGACAAGGGTGGACGAAGAGACGCTGTTCCTCACGTGTGAGTTCTGGAAATTCTTTTTTTTTTGTCATCCATAGTGGCAGGATTCAGCACAGCCCTGATGATATAGCATTACTGTGCCACAGTGAACATGTGAAGTTTTAAACATGAGAAGATTTGAGACAGATTACAACTGGTTACAGAATAACCAGTTTTTATGCTCTTATGAATATGAATGGGTGTGTTTGTTAAGGAGATGAACTCCGTGAATAGCAGTCTACCCTATAGCGGATGGCTGACTGCATTAGCATGTTCTGTTCTTGTCAGGGCCTGACGGACATGTGACGCGATACAATCTAGCCTGGCTGGCGCAGAACAGCTATGAGGGTCAGAAGCAGAGCTGGGTGCAGCCACGCATCCTGTGGAACTCTGACATCTACACCAAGGCTGGCATTCCAGCTGCTCACTGGGAGAAGTTTATGATCTGCAACGAGGAGCTGAAGAAGTTCCTCAGCAACTTCTTGCTGTATGGCATTGCCTTCGTGGAGGGCGTCCCAGCGACCTTGGAAGCCACAGAAGAGGTCTCCGACAGGGTCAGTCTCATCAGGTGGGGACAGTTCTCTACCTGTATACCTCTCGTGGGTCTTGGCTACGAGTATTAAACTGATTCTAGCCATGATAAACTAATCGACCGTGGAGTTTATGGTGTAAAAGATTAGCCTCTAATTCTGACACGTGTTTACCTCCAGTTGACATTTGAAAGACAGCAACTGACACGTAGAACTCGGCCTTCTTGTAAAGGCAGTTCTGAGCCGCTTCCCTTGTCAGCTGTTAACAGGATGACAAAGGAATATGCTTGTTGAAAAGCTCCCTCCTCTGTGCTAATCTCTCCATGACGTATAAATTAGATAGTTTAGCGTGGTGCTCAGTAGGGCTGGGCGATATAAATGATATTTTGACTTAAAGGTTGGGTTTTGTTTTGGTTTCTTCATTTATCTATGCTAAAACAATACTTTTAAAGACTATGCTGATGCTGAAATGATGCCTGAACCGGTACTTTCAAGGGAAAAAGCACAAAACAAAGGCTTACAGCAATAAATAATGTTTTTATATATATCTAAGGCTATCTAAGTGGGCTAATAAGGGTAAAAGTCAGGTCAGTAAGGGCAAAGTTCTAATGTTTTATGAACTTAAAATCGAACAACTGGCCTATATTAAGTTTACTCCTTAAATATATAAATGTAAATTAAATAACACTTGAATTCACATAATAAATAAAATCTAAGCAAACTACAGCAATTTAACACTAAATAATTTAACACCTTAACCCTTGTGTACATGGGAGTTTCAGGAAGCATTATGACATAATTTGGGTCTTTAGCATGTATTACACGCACACACACACACACACGCATGCACGCACACACACACACACACACACACACACACACACACACACACACACACATCAAGCCACAAATAACTGCAAACTTCCGCTGAATACATCTTCCCTGAACACTAAGAACAGTTTCTAAACAAACTGAACTTTTCATGTTTAAAATAATTTTAACATTATAAAAATATAAAACTTTACATACATTTTTTATTTTCCTATCTAATTAACATACAATAATATTGTATAATGTTTCATTATAAATCAAAACATGCTGTATTATTTTAGTTTTGCATGTACAGCAAAGCACCCACCTCTCAAAATATTCCTCCGTAATGGTCCAGATATAATAATCCATTATTGTTTATCCAAAAACAAGCTAAATTGGGCAATGCTTTGCAAAATCTGCCACTAGCTAATGCTCCATTCACGTCTTGCAGTTTGAGACAAAGACTGTAAGTGGGCTATAAGGGTGAAAGTCAGGGCAGTAAAGGCAAAGTTCAAATGTTTTACCTGTTTACGAATAGTTTACGTGTTTACGAATAGTTTACGTAATTATGACTTCAGACTCAAGACTTAAAAAGCACATCTTCACCGTTTTTACTTTTTTGACAAATTAATCATCATATAACATTAGGATATTTTAAGCTATTTTGCTATAAATTTGGTAGTTAATCGTTGCGGATGAAACGTATCCTGTATCGAAATCCTTCTGCGTGAAATACCGCCACACTTTACGTTTAAGCCATGTTTAATGTAATCGACTGGCTAACGGTAAGCGTCTGGTTACGTCAGAGGAAGTGTAGTATTAGTGATGGTGCGTGAGGTGCAGTGACAGTGCAAGGCAACGGAGGGCAAACATTTTAATTGACAGCTCAGGCATTCAAGTGGCAGTAAAATGAGTCACTGCATTGCAGTGTGGTCCAGTATATACCAGTTGTATCGGAATGGGCACCATACTGGCACCAGGTTTTGGTATTCAACCCTAGGTCACAATAAGAAAAGAGCAACTTCGATAAAATGTCAATAAGGAATTACTTAGGTTAACTGGCTACTCTAAATTGTACATAGGTGTGAATGTGAGTGTGGTTGTCTATGTTGGTCTGTGTTGGCCCTGTGGTGGTCTGGCGACCTGCCCAGGGTGTACCCTGCTTCTCGCCCGAAGATGCTGGGATTGGCTCTAGCTTCCCTGCGACCCGAAATGGATAAAGGGGTATAGATAATGGATGGATGGAATTACTTGATAGCACACATCAGCCTATCATATCCCAGAAACTAACACAATTCCAACCAATGAAATGTCATTCTTTCACGAACGGACAACCTCTGCCCAACAAGTGCAACGTAAGGTTTACTATAGTAGCAGAGCTCGCCACATGCTACTATTTTTGTAATATCGTGGAAGAGATGAAATCCCTCTCAGGGGGAACTTCGAAGACGGCGAAGAAAACAACAGTTCAGCAGCTGCAGCATCTCTTTACTAAAGAAATATTGTACTAAATATCAGCAGTGTGGTGGTACTTTGAGATCAACGTTAAGAAATTTATTGTCATATGCATGGCAATAGCAGTCAGTTACACCGTACAATGGAAATCTTACTCCACATGTTCTGTCGCATCGCCCTAAACGTAGAACATTAAACATAGAGTGACAATACAGTGTGCATTGCAAAAATAAATGATATTTAGACAAAAAATAAGGACTATTGTGCAAACACATAAACATTCAGAAATAATTTACGATATTGTGCAAAAGAGCAAATAAATGAGACCTGAAGTGAGTATAAAGTTCACACACTGGCTTATGGGGTGTACAGAGTCTGCAGCAATTTAAAGTAGCCCATGACATATAGGCTTTGGCTTCTTCAAGTCGCCGTAGCAGTTTTTGCACTGTACTTAGAAAGCAGTAAAGGAAACCCCGTGATGACATGGGCAGAACATGAACACGCCACACATGTAGAACCAGGAGACTCGAACACTGAACACTCCACACATGTAGGGCCAGGAGACTCCAACACTGAACACTCCACACTGAACACTCCACACATGTAGAGCCAGGAGACTCCAACACTGAACACTCCACACATGTAGAGCCAGGAGACTCC